>CM060692.1:128760606-129360606 GCA_030686995.1 Artemisia argyi
TTTGGTTGTATTTAATGCGTAGGAGAATTCTAATGATCCCATGTTAGGAGCTTCTAACGGCTCGACATAGGAGTGAAGTAGGATCCTATAGAGTTAGGGAATATTGTACACGGCCCTACGACTAGTATTAAGGAATACGACCCGTCATCCATGCAATTGTAACAAACTATCAACCTGTAAAAAATATCTAGGGAAGTAATGAAACCTAAGTAACACAACTCTCCCTATTATTGTTCACACCACACTAGTTTAATTAGATTTATTTATTTTATTTTGATTGCATCTTTAGTCATTTGGGTTAGTTGGCTAGCAACTAATTCCGCCAACTCTTCCAAAACCCGATATTTTTAATTGCTTTTATAAAACATAGAAATACAAAAAGAATCATCCCTCACCTCTAGACCTAGTTTTTAGGCTTTCTAATCCTAGCGACACTATTCCTGAGTTTAACGATCAATCCCCCGGTACTTGTCATTATACTATACTACAACGATCAGGTAAACTGCCTGGTGGGGGTTGTAAGCTTCTCGAGATCCCTCGAGAGGTAAAGCATGGTGCGATTCCCACGTATCAGCTTTTTTAAAAATGTTAAAGAGACATGACTAACGACAAAGATTATGTGAGTCTCCCTTATATAAGTTCTCAAATATATTACGTTGCTATTGACTATCATTGTGTTGATTATCTGTTATGCATGGTAAAATAAATTACTGTAGTGGTTATGGATAAATATGTGGAAGACAAGGTTATAAATAAAACATATCATGTGTTTGGAGTTCTAATCGCGGTATTCTATGACAGAAGAGCAATAGCTGGTGGTTTTAATTTTACAAGGGCGGCAGGGGTTTACTGTTTCATTGCGCGTCATTATGATGCTTCTTTTTTCTTTCCTTTTTTTTTTTTTTTTTTTTTTTTTTTTTTGGCCTTTTCTCTGCTATAAAAATAGTTTTTCGATTAGCAACCAATTAACTATCGATAATCATTTGTATTGGCTTGGTTCTAATTGATAATGACACATGTGAATATTTTAACAAACTAATAATAGAAGAAAACATCACTCGAATAAATAAGATATTAAGGGCAATTGTCGACTATCATAATTTATTAACTACGGTAACTCGTGGATTATATAGGTACATTATGTAAAGGTCAGGGAATGTCTAAACACGTTTTGATCATCTCGATCTTTGATGCCCTAGTTTCTTACTGGAATTCTATTATGAATATAAATGTCGTTAAAACAATTGCATGCACATCTATTTTAGTTGATGTTCAATTCTGAAAGAAAATATAATAAACCATAATTATCCCCATCTCCACAACCCCAAAAAAAAAAAAAAAAAAAAAAAAAAAAAAAAAAAAAAAAAAAAGGAGAGAGGAAGAACTAGTTGTTACCCTATCTCTTAAGTCGAGATATCATTAGAAGGGTTTTGGACGGAACCAGGGTTGGTCTCGGGAAATCCATGGAATTTTGCGACGTAGTGTTAATTTTTGTAAAAATCATCGATTTTTTTTAAATGCATCTGCTCCAATAAAATTGTGTTTCTTGTTCATATATTTTTTTTCGTAAATGCACCTGGTCAAATTATGTCCTGGTTCCGTCCCATTACAATTATATACTTTTAGCCTTTTAGGAATACAAATATAACAGTTGAAAATTCGAAAAATCTTTTAATATACTCTTTCACAAGTTAATGCAAAATCCAGGAAGCTACATACAAATACGGAATCCTATGTCAAATGTTTTCTATCATCCTAGAATAATATAATCAATGCCCATGCCCCCCCCCCCCCCCCCCCCCTTCTTTTTTTTTCGCTTTTCTTTCAACATGTGAAGGGTTACTTGCTCTCTAAGTCAAAACTTCATGCAACAATTTACTTGTTAAAACTCGGTTACTCCCGGTAGGAGCATGAGGCCACATTTTTTGCATGTAGTCACGCATGACTCCTATTAGGGTTGTTTGTAATGTTGCGCATGGACAGATCTATGTAGGAAGTGTGGGGCGAAGTGTCTTTATTGCTAGCCGAAAAAGTTGAAATTTTAGTATATATATACACCTTGCGTTCTAAAATTATTGTCCCCTAACAAAAAACACAGAGTTTAAGAAAAGTACATTTATTACAACTTTCTCTTTCTTACTTTTTGACAAAATAACAATTTTGCCATTAGTTAATTAATTAAAGACTTTTTTAAGGTATCTAATAATAATTTTAAACAAGGGTAATATAGTAAACTTGGTTAAACTTCCCTACATATTTTTAGTAGTGGACAATAAAATTGGGACATCCCAAAAAGGAAACGTGTACAATAAAATTGGGACGGCGAGAGTATATTTTTGAATTTTGACATTTTTTTGAAAGTTTCCCCCACAAAAAACTCAAATTAACTCCCACCTACAAGCTAAAATCCAACATTCAACACTTTAGACTATCACTATAAAATGTGCGAGGTCTCAAGTTCAATTCCTGCTAAGTGCAAATAACCTTAAATGGTCACGCCACCCACCTGAAAAGAGAGGGCTTTACCTGGTTTGAGTCTGTGTGACGGTGAATTCAAAACCCGTGAATTAGTCTGCCAAAAAGCCGGAAATCATGGTTACCATATATATATATATATATATATATATATATATATATATATATATATATATATATATATATATATATAGTGAGGATCACGTGCGGATTTTTAATTTTAATGCGGATGTACGGATGGATCTGGACCACCCATTTCCAGACTTAATCTTGACTTTTGTAAAAAAGTCAATATATCTAACGCAACGATCACGGTACCAATTGATCATTAATTTTTTTTAGCGATCCTTACTATTGTTGTCTTCTTTATTTTTTTTATTTTTTCAAAATTTTCTGAGCACTTTCCTTTTTGTGATTATTAGTCCTACCGTGATATTAAGGATATTATGAAAGGGTTTTATGATAGTTACGGTGATATTATAAAACTAACGTGATATTAAGCTTTTTTACATGTAAAAATAAACCGTGATATTAAAAACCTATGATAGTTATGGTGATATTATAAAACCAACGTGATATTAAGATTTTTACATGTAAGATTGAATCATGATGTGGAAAACTAGAAGATGGGTTGAATAGTTTTACTGATTTATTTTTCTTTATTTAGAAAGTTTCTTTGAAAAACTTTGATTCAACTCTTTTGTGAAATCAATCAACACCAATGTGAACTTTACACTACACTAACTAATATAAGTATTAAATATAAAGAGATGAGATGGAAAGATCACCGAGACAAAGAGCTTTATAGTGGTTCGGTCACGAAGCTCTTCTTCGCCCTACTCCACTCCCCGAGTACCCAACTCGAGAGTTCTAAGCACTATGTCAACAAAGCTCCCTTCAGGCGGTGAAAACCGTACACGTCGCTTATCACGATTTCCGACACTAAGCTAATAGTCGAGTACTAATCTAGCTAGTACCAATCTCACATGATCCAAACGATCCTTACACGATCCACACAATAAACACAATCTACCTTTGATCCACTTGATCAACATAATATCACACAAGCTACAAGTGATCTACAAGATCTCAACAAGATCACAATGATCAACACAAGAAGACTTGGACAAGACTATAACACTTGTTGTATATCAAGATACAATCAAGTTGACAAACAAGTAATGCAAGTGCACTACACAAAGACTCTTAACACTTTGTATCTTCTTGATACTTTGTGTTCTTCTCTTGACAAGTAGAGGAATGATGGTGATCACTTGGTTGGAAGGAAGAATCACTCTTTAAAACGAAAATAACTTAACTAAATGATCAAAGAAGAGTTTAGGTGATAACGGATTTTATCACAAAAAGTTGTGTGTGTAAAGGATACCTAAAATATGTGGAATGGACAGGTATTTATAGGCAAAGAGAAATCTGACCGTTTGAGGAACACGGTACCACTAAATATATCACATTACCACTAACTTTAGTGGTACCGTGTCAGACAAGGACGCTCCAAATTTTGTTTTTAGTGGTGAAGGTTTATTTGGGAGAGTTTGGAGCTGATTTGGGGAGGGGGGGGGGGGGGGGGGGGGGGAATAGCTGTTATGATTTTAAACTTATTTTGTAATGTGTATTTTTGAAAAGAAAGTTTTGTCACATTAAAAATGTGAAGTTTAAAACACAAATTCACTTATTTGATCCTTTGTCAAGTTGTAAATTTGTTTGTACTTACCTAGAGTGATTTACGAAAAAATATGATCTTTCGACTAAAAACTTGTTTACGTTAATTTTTACGTAAAGTATTTTCATATTTTCTTATCATCAAAACATAGAAATATCGAAAGATAGAAATAACATTTTCAGACATTATTTGCATCAACAATCTCCCCCTTTTTAATGATAACAAAACATAAACTCATTTTAGGTGAAAAATAATTTTGACAAGTTTTTCATATGAGTTTATATCTCATTTCTCCCCCTTTTGGGTGAAATAAAAAGATAACAAAGGCTCCCCTTGATGTATACTCCCCCTCATTTGAAGAACACCAAGAAATCGAGCAATGGTTCACGCTACAAAACAAAGTTAGATGACACAATTGCAACATCTAACATGTAGCACTCAAGACAAATATCCAACCATAATGTAAAAAAGCTAAGTAGCAAAGATCCAACCACAACCTAAATAAATAAAACCAAACTAAGAAGAAAACCCATGCATTCATTCATAATAAGAAACACCATACTTAGAGTATGAGTACAACAACTAGACAAGTTAGCAACTACAAGAAGCACATAACATTTTTTAGTCACTTTGAAGTCCTAAGATTTGCTTCATGGTTCACAAAAGGGGTCCTAAGGTTTTTATTCTTGATGACTAAACATAAATGTTTAGTTGCTTGGGCTATTGGTTGGTGGAGGAGGTGGTATGACTGGTCCTTGAGGTAATGTCAAGAGATCGATGTTCAAGATAAGAGAACATGAGACCCAAATCATCTCTAAAGTTGACTTTGAGGTTGCGGTTGTGTTGACAACAAGCACAACTAAGGCTATGTGTTTCCTAACAAACTTGTTAACCAACTTGCTTTCTAACCAACCTGCTTCCTATCCAATTAATTTTGAAATCCTTCCATAATAAGCAAGTAAAAGTCTGAATTTTTAAGCATTTCTAATTATAAAATAGTCGCAAATGCATTATACAATAATATAGATATACATTATAAATATGATTTTGTAGTTTGCACATCAGTTATTTTTGGGTATATATCACCTCTCTTATTTTAATGTTATACACATATGATCATAAACGCATGATTCTATTACTTTAACCTTTTTTATCTCTAAAACGAGACTTGTTACATTTTCGGTTCTTAGAAACTGAAAAATTAAAAAAATAAAAAATAAAAGACAAAAAGAAATCGAACTTGTCACTGTCAGTAGTAGGGCTGAGCATCGGGTCGGAACCGACCCGAACCGAAAAAATCGAGAACCGAAATTCATGAAAAACCGGAACGGAAACCGAACCGACGTGCCGTCGGTTTGGTTCGGTTTTCGTCGGTTCGGTTCAGGTTTGTCGGTCCATGTGTATTTTGGCATGTTTTTGTCGGTTTTGGGCCGAACCGGATCAAACCAATCCGAACCGACGCGAAACCGAAATCATGTAAAACCTAAAACCGAAACCGAACCGATGGGCCGTCGGTCCAGGTCAGTTTTTGTCGGTTCGGTCGGTTTCGTCGGTCCGGTTCGATTTTGAACCTTCGGTGCTCAGCCCTAGTCAGTAGCAATTCTTTGCAAAATCTCTCGTTATATAATGCTACTATACATTGTATTTGAATAATGTGAACATATTCGAAATCTATTTATTAGCTGTCAGACTACAAAGTAAATGATGTGAAGAAAACTGTATCGATCGACATATCAACCAATAGTAAGTCTATGTTATTTTGAGGTTGTCCTATAAGGACAGGGTCTATTGTAGAGGTCCCACCTATTTTTAATCAAATGTACAAGCATTAAAGTAGACAGTACAAGCGGCGGCAGCACAAAACTTCCACAATCCCTCCCTACGGGGGTCCTTATAACTCGTGCCTATTTTGAAGTTAAAAACAAACTCATGGTCAAAGGGTTGTGTAAGTTACAAATGTGAACTGAAGGTATATCGACTTTTGTACTCCGTACTTAAAAAGTTTAAACAAATAACAAAAACACCTGTCACCCATTTTACTAGGAGCTAGCTCACTTGAAGACTATATATATAATAAGAACTTCCATTCATTTCATCTTCACCATCACACTTCCGCATCAATCAATCTCACTCACACACCAAACTTGATTATTCTTCATTTACTCTAAAACATAGTTTCCTTTAATTATTAAGACTTTAGTCCGAAACAGTTGAAGAATCACATCGTCGTGCTATTTGTCTTTGTTTGCTCGAGAAATGGTGAAAAAAGAGTTAAAGATTCAAACAGATTCATCTCATCAAACATTGTCGTCGACGATTAACAAGAAGAAATACAAAGGAGTAAGAATGAGGAGTTGGGGTTCATATGTTTCAGAGATTCGAGCACCTAATCAAAAAACAAGAATATGGTTAGGATCTTATTCAACTCCTGAGGCTGCAGCTAGAGCCTATGACGCAGCTTTACTTTGCGTCAAAGGCCCTACTGCAAATCTCAACTTTTCCCCTAGCCAATATGATCATGACTATTCCAACACCATCATGTCACCTAAATCCATCCAAAAAATAGCTGCAGCCGCAGCAGCAAGCACGACAATCACTGCTCCCACATCACCGCCGTCTCCATCATATTCGTCATCAATATCATGCCCCTCACCCTCACCCTCCACACCACCACCACCTATTTCTCCAATAGAAGATGATGAAACATTATTTCATGCAAATGACCCTCTTGATGGTACCTTGATGTCATTGGTTGCACCATGGTACACCTTTGATTCACCATGCTACAATGATGGGATGCCCGATGCTTCGTTTTTCGAGTTTGATGATCATTTTTCATCCATAATCAACCAAGATGTTTATGATCAAGAAGAATGTGATGATATCTACCTTTGGAGCTTCTGCAGATAAAATTTTATTTTGTTAATGATTCTTTTAATGATCTTCCAATTGAAGATACATTTATTTACTGACTTTTTTTTACTGATTTTATTTAGTTACTACCCAAATATTCAGATTTATTCATTATAATAATATTTTTTTGACGATCCCATGTGAGTCTCTTGCAAGTATAATATATTGTATGTCACAAATGTAATGTTCTTTGTCTCCTTGATTTGAATAAAAAGAAAGAGAACAATATTTTATTGGTTATAAACTTTTTCTTTACGTTCTAGAATGAATATATTATTGTGTATACCTTTCCTAGTAGGTTACGGGTGCTATGCAACGGTATATATAATTTTGTTATTATACAATATATTAAAAAGGCAGGATTTGCTACAGTACACATGCTTCAAAGAGTTGTACCGCACAGTTGACTAAACAGTAACATTTGTTCTGTCTCATGTTGTACGTACTGTAGCAGTACTGTAGTTTTTTTTTTTTTTTTTTTTTTTTTTTTTTTTTTTTTTTTTTTTTTTTTTAACTATGAATAATTTTCCTTAAATAAGAAAATACAAAACTTGCACAAAAACATTTTATTATGTGGTTATTCATTTTTGTTTAAAAAAAAACAAATAACAAAAAACAATACAAAACAAAAATACTAAAAAAAATACAACACCATAAAAAAAAATAACAAATCCGCGGCAAAGCGCGGGTTACCCCGCTAGTTCAATATATGCATCCTAGAAGGTTAGGGGGCACAATTATTTATTTTTTGTTTGAGCTTTAAGATTGTTATAGATAAATCAAAGGAAGGGAAATTGTTTTGCTTCAATTTGAATCGAAATGTGTTGTCTTGGAATGAACACATAATAATTTTTGATAAAGAATAAAATAACTTTTCAAAATTGGCTGTTGTGTAAAACTTTAGAAATTTAGTTCATTTAATAACACTAAAATGGTGTTTTTTATTAAGAAGCTCTAAATCTTACTCGCACATCAAAATCTAAATTTAAGACGTAAATGTCTGAATCTGAATGAAATAATATTGTTTGTTGGAAAAAAAATGTCTGACTAATATAAATATAAAGCAATTTCATCCTTATGATTTATAAATGTTTATACACAACATATCAAGGTGAAACTATTGTGTGTTAGATCAAAACAATAAAGAATATTGTGTCACAATTTGATCTACTAAGTTGTCATATATTGTTGATATGTTATAAAACCATCTTAAACATTTTCTCCCTTTTATAAATTATCACTATCAATTAATATACGATGAAGATGAGACTGCACAAATATATATATATATATATATATATATATATATATATATATATATATATATATATATATATATATATATATATATATATATATATATATATATATCCTAACCGTATCCTCTGCTCCACCGGGAGCCTGACCCCTTCTTCTATCTTATCTACTGCCTTGCCCCTCGGCTCCATACTGCTCCATCCGCTCGCTGTAATAGCTTGCTTCTCGGGTGGCTCGCACCCAGGGTGGTGCGGTTGAGCCAGAGTGGGCTCAACAGTCGGCCCATCTTTCCAGGCGCACGCATAAAGGCATGATTAGTTCCACAAATCTCACTGCACTAACCATAGTAAACTCCTTCTCGTTGTACCGATAAGGATATAATGAGAAGATCTTAAAATGAGAAGGGTAGGAAGTTTGTAGGAGTGACATGTGTCATCCACATGCCACATCATCACCCCCACCCCCTACCCCCCCCCCCCCCCTTCTGAAAAATATTTTTTCACGTAAAAAAAAAAAAATTGCCAAAATTTTTTTTTCCTGGCAAAATTTTACTGCGTCACGATGCAATATACTTTTTTACTGCTTCACGATTACTGGCTCACGATGCAGTATACTATTTTACCGAATCACGGTTATTGCATCACGATGCAGAAAAAATTTAGAGGGAAAAAATAATTTTTGCCCAAAATTTTTTTTTGCGGGACTTTTTTTTCACCGGGGGGGGGGGGGGGTGACACATGTCATATGATGTGGCATGAGGATGTGGCAAAGTGACACATGTCACTCCCACAATCTTTCCAACCCTTCTCATCCATTTCTCATAATATCTCATCTCTATATATATAGATGCAACATCTTGAGTCTCGAAAGTTAATTTGACGTATAAATGGTGCAAATTGATTTTCATGATTTCGGCACGTGCAGAGGAACAAAAAATAAGAGAAATCATAAAATGCCTCTAATATACGTATACGCATCTGATTAAAATATAGAAAACACATTATGGTGCGTTATCATGCATCTAAGATTATAAGGATGCATCCAATTTAGGTCGGTGCATCTCGGATTTGTTGTTATAGTTCTTGTTATTCCTTCTTATTTTAAGTAATCTTCTTATTTGATCTTATATATATATATATATATATATATATATATATATATATATATATATATATATATATATATATATATATATATATATATATATATATATATATATATGTGTGTGTGTGTGTGTGTGTGTGTGTGTGTGTGTGTGTGTGTGTGTGTGTGTGTGTGTGTGTGTGTGAGGGGGGGGGGGGGAAACTAGAAGGGGGTTGAATAGTTTACCGTTTAAAATCTTTTTAACTTGTTTAATTATCTTTTGAAACTTTCCGTTTGATCAAAGATATATACATAAACACAATATATAACATGCAAGTATAAAGAAAGAAACGATCAAACCACAACACGAGTATTTATCGTGGTTCGGCTACAAGGACTCTTTTTCCTTGCCCTACGTCCACGCCCCGAGTATCCAACTCGAGAGTTTCTTTCACTAGTCAACAAGCTCCTTTCACCGGCGGAGAAAACCTTACACGTCGCTTATATACGTTTACCGACACTAAGCTAGATGCCGAGTTCTTTTACAAGGGTACAACCACTCCCGTTAGTTCTTTTACAAGGGTACAACAACTCCCGTCACACTTTGTATTTTGAGGACTAAAATACTAACCAATCACTACTGAAAATACACAATCAAATGAAGTGTAAACTACACAAGTCTACACAATGCTAGGCTAACAAGTCTTGCAACGTTGTGTTGAATACTTATAACTTTTTATGAACTCGTGAACCTCTTTGCTACAAAAAGAAACTTCACATATGAGATGTTAAAAGGTTAGATGAAAGAATGAATGAATGTGTGTAAAAATATGATGTAGAGTGATAAGCCAAAATCAAACTTATGGCTTAGTATTTATAGCAAAACCTTCTGCAGGTCTGGCGGATATGGCGGAACCCTCAGATGGGTTCCGCCCGTGTACCCCCAGGGTTCCGCCAGGCTTGCAGTTGGTTTTGCAATAAATCTTGCAAACCAAACAATGTCACATCTCATAACACTTAGTCAAACACAAAACTTGTGCAAGCAAACATATGGTTAGTCAAACACACTTTCTTTCCATAAATGTATATTGACAAAACTTGCCATAAATGTGATGTGACATTTCTATTTTAAGAAAAAAAGTGTTGTGTTTTATGAAATGTAAAATGTAGCAAATGTCTAGTTATGCAAGTCTTTAAAACTAAGATTATGATTTACTTAGAAACTAAAGTTTACATTTTGTCGTTAACAAAACTTAGCAAATATCGTAAAATATAAATAACGTTTTTAGGCGATATTTGTATTAACAATCTCCCCCTTTTTGTTGATGACAAAACATAAACTTTGTTTTTAAGTAACTCACAAAATCTTAGTGTTTAAGACTTAAAAAAAAATTATATTAAACTTGTTTTACTTAAGTGATGAAAATCATATTAAGTTTAAAGGTTTAATATATTTCTCCCCCTTTTTGTCGAAACAAAAAGTAGAGTAGCGAAGCGGAATAATGCACGTGCTCCCCCTTGGTCGATACTCCCCCTAAAAGGAGTGCCAAGATGGGAAACATGGATTTTGATCCTACAAAAAAATTGGTTAGTTGGTGATATATATAATCAAGCTTGTAGTTACCACACACATTGCAACCACAATGACAACTCAAAAAAAAGATCAACCAACAATGCAAGTAAGTAAGTAGAAAAAGATATCATTCCAAGTAAAATTTGACTTGTAAAATTCAAAGACAAGAAATGAAAAAGATCATCCTACTTCAAAAAAAAAAGAAAAATAACCAAGAAATATAAAAAATAAAATCCTACTTTCCTAAATGGGGCAAAAGGCCTCCAAATGTTGTCTACGATTTGTTTGGGTGGGAAAGAGCATCCAAACGTTCTATGACGTGTTGGAATGCAAAACGGGTTTCGTCTTGAAATTTGTGAAGCAACAATTTGATGCTTTCACCCATTTGCTCACAATGTGAGCAAACATGGGGATGAGTGGGTGGAAATGGGTTGATTTTGGTTTCTTGGTTTGAGGGTTGGTTGGTTTTTGGTTCTTGTTGGAGGATGGGTTTGGTATAGAGTCAAGCAAGGTGGTTTGAAATTCCATTGCTTGATGGAGGTGATTCTTGACCATGCTTTGAATTTCCTCATAGGAAGGAAAGAAAGACTCAAAGGTTTGGGCTTGAGAATGTGGTGGAGTTAGGTGATCATGGTTTTCAAAATTTGGTTCTCCATAAAGAGGACCATGAATGTCATGGTAGATAGGGTGAAACAACAATGGTTTGGGTTGGTGGTATTCTTGTTGTGATGGTTGGTTGTGGTTAAAATGCTCATTTTAGTCAAGAAATGATCTTGGTGTTTCATTTGCAAAAGGTGGTGGTTGTGTTGGTCTTGGTGGAAGATCATTGAGATCTTGGACAAAAGGGTGTGGTGATGTTGGAGGAGACCCAAATAACTCCATAGGTTCAAGTTTAGGTAATGGTGATGGTGATGGAGTTTTGGATGGTTGGGTTGGAGCACTTGGTGGAGTTGGGTCAATGGGTGACTTTGTTGATGGTGGAGTGAGGTCATTGGGTTCATTGGTTGATGGAGATGGAGATGCAAGGTTTAGAAAATGTTCATTTTTGATTGGTGAGGTGAATTCATCCGAGGATGAGGAGCTTAGGTTGATGGATTGGTTACACCAAAGTGGTTTGACACTTATTCGGGCGGTTTTCCGAACGGGTCTTGATGGTTGAGAGATGATAGTTGACTTAGTCATGGTTAAAATGCTTTAAAAATCAGAGATTGTGATGGGGAAGGTGTGATTTGATAGTGTTTTAGGATGGTTCAATTTATAGTGATGAAGAAGTGTGGGAAGGAGTGTTTGGATTTGATGTTTAGCCATACAAAAATGGAGGTTCCTAATGATTTGGAAGACTAATGTGGGTTGTCAAATCATAGAAGTCAGTCCAATGAAAATGGTGAAGTGAGAAGACAAGATTTGCACTAAATGCTTAGTGGTTTTGGTAAATTTGTTGAAGATATATGTCTCAGGGATTTCAAGGAACCTTTGGAAGGGTTCCTTCCTTTATGTGTGAAGGTTCCTTGAGGTTGTTATGGCTATTTTTGAAATTTGGCGGGAAATGGTTTTCTTTGAGTTATAAGGAATGAGAACTATCCTATTGTGTTTAGCAAATTGCAGGAAATAGGTTTCTAACTAAAAGGGTGGTATGTTGTTGAGTGGATGTTGAAATGTTGAAAACTAAAAAAAAAATTATGCAGGAAATATGGCGGAACCCTTGGATTACACAGGCGGAACCCGTGTGAGGGTTTCCTCCGGTCCGTTGGGCCATTTCTGGTTTACCTAGAAATTACACTGGCGGAACCCAATCTAGGGTGCCGCCAGACCTAAAAATTCAGACAGTCCGCGATTTTGACCCACGAGACGATTTTCAAATTTTTCGAAAACTCCTAAAATCAAAAATATAATGCATATCTGGTTAGGAAATGCAAAAAATGGACATGTAAACACGCATACCATTGGACTTTGAACGGGGGCTAGCGAATTTCACTATACTTAGTGAAAAATTCATAAACTTGAAAATTTGACAACATTCCAAACGTTGTCTTCTTGCATCATTGTTAGTTAAGACATGTTCCAAATAGTATCACAAATTGTACCAACACACAAATACATCACAAACATTGTTTAAACGACCAAATTGTTCAAATAGCACCTTGTGCCAAACACTCCTACACACCCGCACTCATTGACGGTCAATCTTGTTCTTGAGCTTTCCAAGGAATCTTCCAAGATTCTTAAACATCCCCTTTGTTTGCTTGAACTTCGCCGACTCATTTGGAATATCCGGAAGTTGTGAAAGGTATTCTAGAGGTGGGAGCCTAGAGTTGGGCAAAGTGTCATCTTCACTCACCGAGGAAGATGATGAGGAGGTAGGAGGATGAGGACGTTTTCCTTGGGCTTTGTAAACTCTCTTATCACTAAGTGGGACAAAGGTGTGTGGAATGAGAGAGTAGTCAAGACGAAGACCGTTTGGAGTTGGTGGAATGGGAGAGATGAACCTAAAGAGACGGGTCAAGAGCATTCCATACAGCATAGCCGTTGTGCCATGCACGGGAATGTCGGCCATTCTCTTGGCCATGTAGTAGGCAAGGTTGAAGGGTTGCCTAACGGATAAAAAGTAGAGCATGTAGCAAAGGCAAAGATTTATATGATCTCGGTTTCCTATGGTGCTAATGACATTTGCTCTAAGGACTTCCTCCCATTTCTTGAATTGGGGCTTGAGTTCATTCATTTCCATTCCATATGGGTCCTTATCGACCTCATTTCCCGAACGGGTTCTCCTAATATTGGTTGTCCTAACAAAGAGGTGGTCACGAAGTACATCTTTTGACACAAGAGGGGTGTCATAGGGATGGATGCGGTCAAAGAGTGTGTCAAGAGTTGAGAGGGAGTGCAAATCGGAGTAGATGCAAGTACCACGGTTTGGGACACCTAGGATTTGAGCAAACTCCTCGAGAGTGAAGGAGTATTGATGACTACTAGCCCTAAAGTTAATAGACATTTGACCATAATCATCCGTGGAGAGGGTGACGGATGCATAGAATTCCAAAATGAACCTAGGACAAATAGGCTCGTCGATTTCTAAAAGACACTCAAAGTTGATTGTGGCAAATTCCGTGTAGAGGTTTGTGCCTTCTAGGAAGGACGGGTCAATGGTTCTACCCTCATGGACATAATGTTTTTCTAAGGCTTTGAAAACATTGACTTGAGTTGGGGTAAGGCCTTTGGTTTTGTGGTGTTTGGGTAGGTACTTAATGGTGTCCTTGTGGTCGTAGTGGGTTAAAGGAGGCATGATGATTCCTAGAAAAACAAAATTTCACATTTTAGTCTAAGTAAACGACTATTATAATGTGGGTGTTCTAGTGTGTGCCTATATGAAAACAATGTGGAGGTGCGGTTATCTTGACCCATTTTGATGCTTCAAAAACGTTTTATAATGCAATTTTTGTTATAAAACAAAAGATAACCCAAGCGCTCCTAGTTCAATGTAGCTTCGTTTGAATGTACCCGAAAATACATATTGATTATGTATTTCCTTTAGCATTCAAGAGACATTATGCAAGTGATGTTTTAAACATAACGTTTTGATTTTGTATTCACAATGTGAGACGAAAAAATATTTGTCCTATTTGTGCGAAATTTTTGGAAGAATTTGACATGGGGTGTTTTAGCAAACATGTTTACACTTAGTAAGAATGCAATTCCTAACTATGGGGAACATGATTAGTTTTGTTAAACACTTAATTTCATGCATGAGTTTCTCAAGTTAATGCATAACCCCAAGTTTTTGTTTTTGTGCAAAAAATAGAATTCCTAGACTCAGATCAGGATTGTAATCAAGTTTAAAATACTTACAATGATGATTGATTTGCAATGTGAGTGAAAGGAAGACCAAGAAATCGTAGGTGTGGATGAATGGTAAAGTGAATAGTAGCAGTTTGGAAGTGGTGGTATGAGATAATGGGTGTTTGGTTTAATATAAAAAAAAATGGTTCTGCAGGTCGGCGGATACGGCGGACCCTTAAATTGGGTTCCGTCCGTTGTGTCTGAGGGTTCCGCCGACCCTGCTAAGAAAAAGAGTTATGGATTTGTTTTGATTTTTGTGATTTTTGTCTAATGTCTAGAACTACAATGTAGGTTCCATGAGTCCTAAGCCTAGCCTAAGAAGGTTAAAAGGTTCTCGTTTAAGGGGTTTTGTGAGAATGTCGGCTATGTTGTCTTCGGAAAAAACTTTCTCAATTGAGATATTTCCTTTTTGAACGTTGTCACGAAGGAAATTGTGGAAAACTAGAAGGGGGGTTGAATAGTTTACCGCTTTTTAAATCCTTTTTAGCTTGATTATCTTTTAAAAAACTTTACATTTGTTTAAAGATATAAACACAACATTATATGTTCAATTCCTTGAGAAAGCTTTACGAGTAAATAGCAATCCTAACTTTACTTGTTTTAGTTCTTTGAAAAGCTTTACGTTTGTTTAAGAATATAAACACAACTTTACTTGTTTACTTCTTTGAAAAGCTTTACGTGTGATTAGTAAATCTAACTAAAGACAATATGTAATAAGCAAAGATAAAGAAAGAAACGATCAAACCACAACACGATTGTTTATCGTGGTTCGGCTACAAGGACTCTTTTTCCTTGCCCTACATCCACGCCCCGAGTTTCCAACTCGAGAGTTATAAGCACTAATCAACAAGCTCCTTTCACCGGCGGAGAAAACCTTTACAACGTTGCTTACATTTTTACCGACACTAAGCTAGATGTCAAGTTCTTTTATACGGGTACAACCACTCCCATCGTCGCTTACACTTTTACCGACACTAAGCTAGATGTCGAGTTCTTTACCAAGGGTACAACCACTCCCGTTAGTTCTTTTACAAAGGTACAACAACTCCCGACATACTACGTATTTTGAGGCCTAAAAAACTAACCACTTACTTCTACATACATGACACAAATGAAGTATAAACTACCAAAGCTTATACATGACCAAGCTACCAAGACTTGCAACTTTAGAGTTGAAGCTTCTAACTTCTTGAATGATCTTGTGAAGTCCCTTGCTACATAAGAGAATCACACAAATCAAAGTGTTACTGAGTTAGTTGAGAGAGTATGTGAAAATATGTCCTAAAGGGGTGACTCAAAACTAACAAATGGTTTGGTATTTATAGCAAACCATTCTGCAGGTCTGGCGGATCAGGCGGACCCCTTAGAAGGGTTCCGCCCGTGTATCCCCAGGGTACCGCCAGGCTTGCAGTTGGTTTTTTGCAATAAATCTTCCAAACCAAACAAGGTCACATCACATTACTTCTAGTCAAACACAAGACTTGCAAGAAAGCATAAGGTTAGTCAAACACTCTTTCTTACCATAAATGTATATGGACAAAGCTTACCATAAATGTGATGTGACATTACTATTTTAAGAAATAAATGTAATGTGACAAGACACTTTATAATTTAAGAAATTAAAACAATGTTTTGTTTAAAAGGAAATGTAAACCTTAGTTAAACAAGACTTAAACACTTAAAGAAATGATTTATTTATAGATAAACTTCATACTTTGTCATTAACAAAACTTAGCAAAGAAATGATTTATTTGTAGCTCCTGATGCCAATTGTGGAAAACTAGAAGGGGGGTTGAATAGTTTACCGCTTTTTAAATCCTTTTTAGCTTGATTATCTTTTAAAAAACTTTACGTTTGTTTAAAGATATAAACACAACATTATATGTTCAATTCCTTGAGAAAGCTTTACGAGTAAATAGAAATCCTAACTTTACTTGTTTTAGTTCTTTGAAAAGCTTTACGTTTGTTTAAGAATATAAACACAACTTTACTTGTTTACTTCTTTGAAAAGCTTTACGTGTGATTAGTAAATCTAACTAAAGACAATATGTAATAAGCAAAGATAAAGAAAGAAACGATCAAACCACAACACGATTGTTTATCATGGTTCGGCTACAAGGACTCTTTTTCCTTGCCCTACATCCACGCCCCGAGTTTCCAACTCGAGAGTTATAAGCACTAATCAACAAGCTCCTTTCACCGGCGGAGAAAACCTTTACAACGTCGCTTACACTTTTACCGACACTAAGCTAGATGTCGAGTTCTTTTATACGGGTACAACCACTCCCATCGTCGCTTACACTTTTACCAACACTAAGCTAGATGTCGAGTTCTTTACCAAGGGTACAACCACTCCCGTTAGTTCTTTTACAAGGGTACAACAACTCCCGACATACTACGTATTTTGAGGCCTAAAAAACTAACCACTTACTTCTACATACATGACACAAATGAAGTATAAACTACCAAAGCTTATACATGACCAAGCTACCAAGACTTGCAACTTTAGAGTTGAAGCTTGTAACTTCTTGAATGATCTTGTGAAGTCCCTTGCTATATAAGAGAATCACACAAATCAAAGTGTTACTGAGTTAGTTGAGAGAGTATGTGAAAATATGTCCTAAAGGGGTGACTCAAAACTAACAAATGGTTTGGTATTTATAGCAAACCATTTTGTAGGTCTGGCGGATCAGGCGGACCCCTCAGAAGGGTTCCGCCCGTGTATCCCCAGGGTACCGCCAGGCTTGCAGTTGGTTTTTGCAATAAATCTTCCAAACCAAACAAGGTCACATCACATTACTTCTAGTCAAACACAAGACTTGCAAGAAAGCATAAGGTTAGTCAAACACTCTTTCTTACCATAAATGTATATGGACAAAGCTTACCCTAAATGTGATGTGACATTACTATTTTAAGAAATAAATGTGATGTGACAAGACACTTTCTAATTTAAGAAATTAAAACAATGTTTTGTTTAAAAGGAAATGTAAACCTTAGTTAAACAAGACTTAAACACTTAAAGTGATGATTTACTTATAGCTAAACTTCATACTTTGTCATTAACAAAACTTAGCAAAGATCGTAAAATATAAATAACGTTTTTAGGCAATATTTGTATTAACAGAAATGATGACGGATTTCAATATGTTTGGTACGAGCATGTTGAACCGGGTTTTTGCTAAGATCAATAGCTCATTTGTTGTCACAAAGAATGGTAATGTCGTTTAGTTGAATTCCGCAGTCGACAAGAGCTTGCTTCATCCAAAGAGGTTGTTGACACGCCTTTCCGGCCGAAACGTACTCGGCTTCCGTTGTTGAGATAGCAAGAGCCGTTTGCTTCTTAGAGAACCATGAGGTGAGACAATGTCCAACAAAAGTACAAATACCACTTGTGCTTTTTCTATCAACATAGTCACCGGCATGATCCGAGTCGGCATGCACTATGGTGTCTATTCCCATTCCTTTGGGATACCATAAACCTAAATGTGTAGTGCCCTTAATATACCTAAAAATCCTTTTAACGGCTTCGAGATAAGTTGTCTTAGGATCTTCTTGAAAATGAGCACATAGACAAACACTAAACATAATGTCGGGTCTACGAGCCGTTAGGTAAAGTAGACTTCCAATCATACCTCTATATTTAATGCTATCTACGGATTCACTTTCCTCATCCTTGGTGAGTTTAGTTTCTGTGGACATGGGTGTTTTGATTGGTTTCGAATCTTCTAATCCAAATTTCTTAAGCATGTCCTTAATATATTTAGATTGGTTAAAGAAGATACCATCTTCTAGTTGTTTAATTTGGAGTCCTAGGAAAAAGTTGAGTTCTCCCATCATACACATTTCAAACTCGTCATGCATGATTTTTGAGAAATCCACACATAATTCTTGACAAGTCGATCCGAATCTAATGTCATCAACATAGATTTGGACTATGATAATATGTGAATCTTTCTTCTTAGTGAAGAGAGTATTATCAACTAAGCCCATAGTATACTTATGGTCAACTAGGAAGGTTTTAAGTCGATCATACCATGCTTTTGGAGCTTGCTTAAGTCCGTAAAGAGCCTTTTTAAGTTTGTAAACATGATTTGGTTTTTCAAAATCGATGAAGCCCGGTGGTTGAGCAACATACACTTCTTCATTTATGACTCCGTTTAGAAATGCACTTTTGACGTCCATTTGAAAGAGTTTAAAATTGTGTGCACATGCATATGCAAGTAAGATTCTAATTGACTCGAGCCTAGCAACCGGAGCAAAAGTTTCATCGTAGTCAATGCCTTCTTGTTGATTATATCCTTGTGCAACTAGCCTAGCTTTGTTTCTAGACACAATTCCATTTTCATCCATTTTATTATGAAAGACCCATTTTGTTCCAATTATAGTTTGACTCTTTGGTTGAGGAACTAATGTCCATACATCATTCCTAACAAATTGGTTTAACTCTTCTTGCATTGCAATTACCCAAGACTCATCTTTAATGGTTTCATTAATGTTTTTCGGTTCAATGGTTGACACGAAACAAAAGTAGTTGCTTTCATTTTGAACTTTTTATCTTAGAGTTCTTTCGTTAATGTTGCCTCTGACACCATCTAATGGATGACTTTTAGATTCTTTGACATTGACAAGTTCTTTGTTTAATAGTTCATCTTCCTTGTCATTACTTAAGATCTGTTGACTTTCTATTGCTTGAGTTTCAACTAAGTCATCATCTACCAAAGGTGATGTTTTAGAGGGAGGTGGACTCTCATCAAATGTTACGTTCAATGATTCCTCGACTCTTAAGGTTTCTTTGTTCAAAACAATGTAAGCTTTACTATTTTGTGAATATCCAAGAAATACACCTTCATAAGACTTTGGGTCAAATTTGGTGAGATAATCCTTGGTGTTAAGAATGAAACATTTACTCCCAAACACTCTAAAGTATCCTAATGTAGGCTTTTTGCCTTTATATAGTTCATAAGGAGTTTTATTCAAAAATGGTCTAATTAAGACTCGATTTAAAATGTACGTTGATGTGTCAACGGCATTACACCAAAACTTTTGTGGAATGTTTTTTTCATTAAGCATTGTTCTACTCATCTCTTGCAACGTCCGGTTTTTACGTTCTACTACACCATTAGATTGAGGGTACGTGGAGCCGAAAAGTTATGAGTAATACCATTAATATCACAAAAGTTTCCAATTGAAATTCATTATCAAATTCACGACCGTGATCCGTTCTAATAGACACAATATTAGACCCTACTTGATTTTGAATTTTCTTACTTAGAATCTCAAATTTATCAAAAGCTTCATTTTTACTTTTCAAAAATTTTGTCCAAGTATATCTTGAGTAATCATCGACTATGACCAAAGTGTAGAAGTTACCTCCATAACTTTGTATAGCGGATGGACCAAATAAATCCATATGCAAAAGTTCTAGACACCTAGATGTTGAAACCAAGTTTTTAGCCTTATGGCTACTATGGACTTGTTTACCGACTTTGCAAGCATCACAAAAGTGTTGGTCATATTTCAACTTAGGTAGGTTTCGAACTAAGTCTTTCGAGGAGAGGTTTTGAATAAGTCTCATATTAGCGTGTCCTAAACGTCTATGCCATAAAGTTGAAGATTCATCTAATGAAGTAAGACAAAGTTTGTCTCTAGATGTTGGATCCATCTTCATGACGTATACGTTGTTCTTAAGAACACCTTTAGCTATGGTTATACCATCTTTAAGTATTTTACTTCCGTTTTCACTAAAAAGGACATTATACTTATTACGACAAAGTTGACTAATACTAAGAAGATTAAAACCTAAGTTATCAACATGAGCTACATCATCTATAAAAAGGGAGTCATGAGAGATTGTACATTTTCCGATGATTTTGCTCTTAGCTTTACTACCAAACGTAACATTACCTCCATCACATTTGTGATAAGTAGTGAAGAGGCTTTTGTTACCCGTCATGTGCCTTGAAAAACCGCTATCTTTAATCCATTCATCCGGTTCCAAACAAACTTTGAGGCACACCTATTTTACGAAAAACACTCAAATATTTGATCCCCAATTTCTCATGGGTCTATTTTGGTTAAGCATACCATTAACTTGTTCCAAGTATGAAAGTAGAACATAAGGGTTGCATGACATGTAATTTGGAGTTTGGTAATGTCCAGGAGTGTTTTGGTTCCAAACATGTTGGTAGTTTGGTCGTGTGTTGAAATTGCTCTTTAGAAAGGGGCGTTTGGGAATTGGAGTCTTAGGTCTTGGTTGAGTAGTCTTAGCTCTAAATTCATTTTTACTAAGTCCTACTCCAGTTTTAAAGGCAGGTTTTGTTCCATTTTTATATGTGACTTTAACAAATTTTGAGCGATCCGATGTGGATGGTGTTACTGCTGCAGCAGACTTGGCGGAACCTTTGGGTTCAACGGGCGGAACCCTGAATTGGGTTCCGTTTGTTCCGCGGGCTGCTGTAGCAGTTTTGTTAGTCTCTTGTGCATTCTTTTCTTGTTTCGTTTGACCCTTTGAAGTTTCTAATTTCATGAAACCTAGTCCTGTTTTATCAAAGGGTGACTTTTGAAGTTTCATATTTCATCCGTACAAGAAATGCTCTTATCGAACTTCTTAAACTTTGTGGTTTGTTTTATTAGATCATTTTGAGTAATTTTAAGTTTCTCAACTTCGAGTTTAAGCTCTTCACATGATTTACATGATGTGTCAATACCTTTACTCTTTTCTATTCTCTTAGCTTTTTCTTTTAGCTCATAAACTTCATTTTCTAAAAATTCCTTTTTAGTTTTCAAAAACTTATTTTTGTTTATGATTTTTAAGCTCAATTCACAAAGTTTGTTATATTCTTTTTGTAAGGTGTCATCATCAATAGAAGAATAAGATGAGTCGGAGAGTACCTCATTTGAGTCGTGAGCCATGAGAGCAATATCATCATTCTTTGGCTCATCGTCATCTCCTTCATAGTCACTCCAAGCACCACCCACAAAAGCTTGTTGAGGCTTGCTCTTGGGTGGTTTTGGACATTCTCCTACTAGATGACTTGTGTCTCCACACCTATAGCATTTCCTTTCAACCTTTCCTTTCCTATCATCACGATCTTTTCGGAAGGTTTTCTTGTCATCTTTAGGTTGCCTTACAAACTTCCCTCGTCTACGAAAGAACTTCTTGAAGTCTCTAACGGCCATAGCATATTCCTCATCATCACTATCCGAAGTAGTTTCTTCATCATCACTTGATTGGACTCTAGCTTTCAAGGCAATGGACTTAACTTTTTCTTTCTTGCCTCTAACTAATTCCGAATCTTTTTCCATTACCATTTCATGAACTTTGAGGTTTCCAATTAGCTCGTCAAGTGACATGCTTGAAAGATCTTTGGATTCTTCAATTGCTGTCACTTTTGCTCTCCACTTCGGATGGAGTGCTCTAAGGAATTTCCTGACAAAATTCTTACTACAAAAAGATTCATCAAGTGCTTTAAGTGAAGTAATAATAGTGTTAAACCTAGCAAATGCTTTATCAATAATCTCATCTTCGGGAATAACAAATTGTTCATATTGTTGAACAAGAAGATCAATTTTGTTATCCTTGACTTGTGAGTTTCCTTGATGAGTGACTATTAAAGATTGCCAAATATCTTTGGCGGTTTTACACATAAAGACTCTTTCATATTCTTTCTTAGGTAAAGCATTGTAAAGCATCATTTTAGCTTCATTATTTTTAGCAATCAATTTCTTTTGATCATCATCTTTAGTATTAGAAGCTATATTATCACCATCAATGATTATATACCACAAATCTATATCTTTAGATTTCACGTAAGTTTCAAAACGGTTTTTCCAATATATAAAACCATTTGCTTCAAAAAGTGGTGGTCGTTGCATAGATTGCCCTTCTTTGTAATTTTCAAAATCCATGGATCGTTTCAAGTTTTAAAACACAATATATTTTAAAAGCTTGAGTAACGTAGCTCTGATACCAATTGTGGAAAACTAGAAGGGGGTTGAATAGTTTACCGTTTAAAATCTTTTTAACTTGTTTAATTATCTTTTGAAACTTTCCGTTTGATCAAAGATATATACACAAACACAATATATAACATGCAAGTATAAAGAAAGAAACGATCAAACCACAACACGAGTATTTATCGTGGTTCGGCTACAAGGACTCTTTTTCCTTGCCCTACGTCTACGCCCCGAGTATCCAACTCGAGAGTTTCTTTCACTAGTCAACAAGCTCCTTTCACCAGCGGAGAAAACCTTACACGTCGCTTATACACGTTTACCGACACTAAGCTAGAAGGGTACAACCACTTCCGTTAGTTCTTTTGCAAGGGTACAACAACTCCCGTCACACTTTGTATTTTGAGGACTAAAATACTAACCGATCACTACTGAAAATACACAATCAAATGAAGTGTAAACTACACAAGTCTACACAATGCAAGCTAACAAGTCTTGCAACGTTGTGTTGAATACTTGTAACTTTTTATGAACTCGTGAACCTCTTTGCTACAAAAAGAAACTTCAGATATGAGATGTTAAAAGGTTAGATGAAAGAATTAATGAATGTGTGTGAAAATATGATGTAGAGTGATAAGCCAAAAATCAAACTTGTGGCTTAGTATTTATAGCAAAACATTCTGCAGGTCTGGCGGATACGGTCGTGTACCCCCAGGGTTCCGCCAGGCTTGCAGTTGGTTTTGCAATAAATCTTGCAAACCAAATAATGTCACATCTCATAACACTTAGTCAAACACAAAACTTGTGCAAGCAAACATATGGTTAGTCAAACACACTTTCTTTCCATAAATGTATATTGACAAAACTTGCCATAAATGTGATTTGACATTTCTATTTTAAGAAATAAAAAGTGTTGTGTTTTATGAAATGTAAAATGTAACAAATGTCTAGTTATGCAAGTCTTTAAAACTAAGATTATGATTTACTTAGAAACTAAAGTTTACATTTTGTCGTTAACAAAACTTAGCAAAGATCGTAAAATATAAATAACGTTTTTAGGCGATATTTGTATTAACAATATATATATATATATATATATATATATATATATATATATATTAAAAGGTTACCTCGGTAAATATATATTAAATCACCAAAACTGTTAAGTATAAAAGGAATGTGGTTGAAGTACAACATCAACCTCTAGCAAAAGCTTGTTAAAACACCTACCAAATGTGTTTATGACATGCCATAAACAATTGCAATTCTAGTTATATACTAATCAAATCACTCATAACTAGGAGTAGACAATGAAAACAACTCCTTGGAAAAACCTTCAAGGTCAACCAACACGCCAACTAGCAGAACACGCCAAGACGCCTACACGAACACGAACACATAGTAATCATGGGAATCTTCATACATCACAAACTATTAGAGTGCTCATAAACCACAAGAGATGGAAGCTTGAGATCATTTCATGAACGCGAGCATTATCCTTCTTGGAACGAAGAGAAACAATTTCGAGACGTACATTGGTAATAATAGTCTCATAAATAAGAATAACTGACTTGGAATTGCTTTTAAACACCCTTGCGTTGCTTTCTTTCCAAATATAATAACATGTTGTCGCTAAGAGAATACGGGAGATCACGCTCCTAGCTAAAGGACTCTTTGAACTTGGAGTTAAGAACGTAACCACATCAACAAGATTAGGGAGAACCAAATCCATTCCAGATAAAGTGCAAATGATAGCCCAAACCTGCATAGAGAAAGAACACTCATAGAACAAAGGGGGTGAGAATCACGCACAAGCTCACAAAGTAGACAAAGAAGCAGGTTTAAGTTAGTTCCCGGACTAACATCCCATTGCTTCAACCGATATTGCATCTTCAGTTTCTCATTCATAATGAGCCACATGTTAAATGCATGTCTCAGGACACATTGATGGAACCAAACCACATTAAACCAGTCCACGTTGGCACCACGAGACCTAAATGACTCCCACACAAGACTAACTAAAAAAGGCCGGTTAAGGCCTTGAGCATCACGCCAAAGTAACTCATCCGGTTATAATTTTTACTTTTTTGTACACATTTCTTGAATTCCTAAATCCACCACATTAACCTTTATATAAACGAATAGATATACTCTTCGAAAATAGGTTAAAAGGATGCCCGCCACATTAACCTTTATAAAAATGAATAGATAGACTCCCCGAAAATAGGTTAAAGGGATCCATAAGTTTGACAATCAAAATCATAATAACCCTATCTATAGAATTCACTGAACTACAAGTTGAAAACAATACACCCTCATTTCATCTAAGAGCTTAAGGTACGCTAACGACGGGCACCGCATTATGCTGATGTGGTGTCGGCGTTACCACACCGACCCAACAACAAAACCAACGTTGTTGGTCTCTGCGTTGATACCAATGCGGTTTTGAACCTTTTTTTTTTCTTATTTTGTTTTTTACTTAAATGTGATGTGTATGTGTTGATTGATGTGTGTGTACAGGTGTGTAGTGGAGGGGATTATTATTCTTATTATTTTTGTTAAAGACAATCAAGTGACAGTGTGTATTGGGCTGTTATCTTTTGATAGTGGGCTAATATAAGTTGATTTTTTTTTTTAAAATTTTTAGTTTTGTAATTTTTTTTAAAGTGTTATTTGTATTTTTATTTAATGAATGAAAACTAGTTTGTTTGGAAAAATAGATAAAATAAAACAAAAATGGTTGCCCCCAAAAAAGGGTGGCGTTAATGGTGTTATGAATGAGGAGGTAGTTTTGAGCGTTGATATTAAAAGTAAGGATAGTGATGTGGTGTTGATGTTGCATCATTTTTTGGTTTTGAGTGTGTTATTACATGGAGAGTTCTAACGCTGTTTGTAACGGTGGTTACCCCTCAATGGTGAGGCACCACCTCACGCTGCATCACCACTGCAGCATACAAACATCATGCGCGAAGCTTGGTATCAAAGGGCTTGAAGGGTGCGCAGCTCACCTTTGGTTGAGCAGTATATTTGTGGGGCCTTCTTTTTATTTAATATTTTTTATTTGGTTTGTAAGTTTGTGTGACTATTTATTAAGGATATTCGTATAAAGTGGGGAATTTAATGAAAGTTGATAGGAAGGTGACCATTGTGTGGGGGAGAGAGAGAGAGAGAGAGAGAGAGAGAGAGAGAGAACTGATGTGGAAAGTCAGGGGATACCCACTTCACCTTACAACTACTTTTAGTCTAAAAATAACACAAACATTTAAGGTTAAACTGATTTTGAATTTGTTCAATCGTTCTTTTGTTAAAAAAAAATGATTTAGGTAAACTAAGGGGTGATTGGTTTGAGGGTATGGCTATAAGGGAATGGGTTTCATTCCTATTTTAATTGTTTAGTTAGTGGGTTTAGTGATTAAAAATGGGAATCAAACCCATAAACTAAGCATTTTCCAAACCCACCAAAGGTGACGGGTTTCTAAACCAATTCCGATTACCACACTTATAATGATTCCTAATATAAACCAGACACCCTCAAAGATTTATAATTCATTCTTGGAATATTTTACAGTCAACTCGATATACATTTAATTGAAGTCAAGTTTCGATTCCAGTTTAAGTTCAACTCAAGAAAAACTCGACTTCAATAAGCTCGAGCCCAGATGCCTAAACGGGCCAAATCAATAACAACTCAATTAAATAAAATTAAAGAAATTGAATCAAATCTCTACTTCTTATAACGTATTTGAAATTACATATTAAATTATGCTTTAAATTAGTTGTTATAGTAATAAACTATAACTAACTAAATTATGTTTATAATTTAAAATTAATGACTTTTTAAATTTGCATATAATAATGTCACATACTAATTCTTTACAATCTCACAACACAAACACACAATCTCTAGAAACTATTATCCATTATAAAAAATCGTTAAACAATATTCACTGAATAAAATGTAAACGCAAATAATCATTAAACAACATTCGCCTACGAACCCGCTGCTTTACGCAGGAACCATGCTATTAAAACTACAAAACGTAAACTTCTCAAATTAAAACAACATCCTTTTTAGTATTAGCTTAGGGCCTCTAAATATCTTGAAACGCCATGTATTTCAAATAAGTGTATTTTACTACGTCTATAAGGCAGCAACTTTAAGTGAAAAGAGAAATCGAAAGAAGTGCGTTTGTTTTTTTTTTTTTTTCTTTTTTGTCAGCCGGCGGGAAGAAAAAACGAAAGAAGTCCGGTTTTTTTTGTTTTTTTTGTTTTTTTTTTTAGTTTAGCAGGAAGAGTAAGTGAAAGAAGTGTGTTTGTTTATTTTTAAAAATAAGAAAGGCAAAAATAACTTTTTTTTCTCTCAATTTTGTAGTTTTTTTCATCCGATTATTATTTATTGTATCTTAAAGACCCCATATCTGTTTCTTTTCTCGCAGAGATGGTTTTGCAAATCAAACAAAAAATATCTCAAAAAACAAACGCAACATTAGAAAATGATTTGGGCTGCATGTGTTCTCCTTTGCATTACCAACGCATATGAATGCGATTTATTTATTTATTTATTTATTTATTTATTTATTTTTTTAATTGTATTAAGGTTTGTAATGGTTGCTAGACAAGCCATATAAGCATGGTTTTAAAAGGCGCGTCATGGCGGCGTCAAGGAGCCGCAAAGGCGTGAGGCGTGACCTCCACGTTACGAAATAGACAAAGGCTGCAACTCTAGGCGTGGCGTACGATAAGGCCGGAAAAGGCGCGCTAAGGCGTGAGGTGAAGCGAGATTTTTTTATTCAACTACGATAAATTTTTATTTTTATTTTATTTTTATTTATTATTTATTTCTTTTTAGTTAAGATTATTACATGTAATGATAGTTTCTTAACTTTATTCATTATTTAAAGCGTTTTTTGTAAACTCGATATATATGAAATATGATATATATATATATATATATATATATATATATATATATATATATATATATATATATATATATATATATATATATATATATATATATATATATATATATATATATATTCATATTTTGTGCCGGCCTATGTCACACCTCAAAAACGCAAAAGCTTCGCATTAGCCGCTAAAACGTGAGACTCGATCATGCCGCCACGCCTCACGCTATTTATAACGGCTTCAACGTATGTTGTATTGTTACAGCCTTGAATGTTGGTAAAAGAACACGCCAATGTGTTTCCAACTCCACTTTTCTTGATTTAAATTAAAAATCAAACAGCAAAGTCAAGTTTGTTACATTTTCATCTCATGATTTCTCATTGCAACTACCAAAAATAACGAACAACCTTGAGTAATACTAATAACTACCCGAAATGTTTGTTACATTATGTGTTTGACGTAGTTTCTATTAAGGCGTAGTCATTTTGGTTAATGCAATTTTATAACCTTTTATGAGATAGTTTGGTTAGATAGATTATGTTTTTATCACGGTTATGTTATGTCAGTTGGTATCATTTGTTACGCTTGGGCTAATTTGGCTCCGACAGACCGACAATGTACATTTGGCCCAGAAGATTTTACTAGCCCAATAGCAACCAAAATATACCCAGCAGCAAAATCAAACAAAATCATAGGCCTAAGCAAATTACAAAATTTTTATATCTTAAAAGAAGATTAAAAAAAAAAATAAAAAGAAGAAAAAAAATGAAAACTAATTCGATCAATGGGAGAAATATCAATAAGAATTGGCTTAATTTTGGTAAATTATTCATCAATTTAATAAAACAAAAAGTTTTGTAAAACGGACCAAAGTTTAAAAAATTTTGTGGCTAAATGTAAAATTATCAATAATAATAATAATAATAATAATAATAATAATAATAATAATAATAATAAATAAATGAGAGAGAGAGAGAGACCTTACAACATGGAGTTATGGTTTTGGAGGAAGTCGCGACCCATCACACGTTCTTTTGACCACCCAAGAAAACCTACTGCCGCCAAAAATACACTATGAACCAATAAAACAATCAATCGAGAACAACAATTAATCATCTACTTCGCTAAGATTTTGGATTCCATGTCTACTTTACTTTTTCAATTTAAATAATTCTATATTTCGGATCTATCTTTAGAGTTCGATTATTTCTACATCAATCATCTTAGATTCGTTTATTGGTTTTTGTTTAGTTAATGGTATTGCATACGGTGTTTCTTTTAGATGATAGATTATATGTTAATCGACCCAAGCCTCTTTTGTGGATTTGCACTACAAGAAAAACCACCTATAGTGACAAAACAACTTTCGTCACTAACAATATAAAAAATCGTCACTAATCAGTTAGTGACCAAAACTGGAGTCGTCACCGGTCGTCACTAAAGCTCAATCACTAATACGTTTAGTGACGAATATAGAATTCGTCACAGATTAGTGACCAAAAATGTCATCACTTATGAGTTAGAGTGACGACAGCTTTAAAACTATGAGTGACGAATATTTGGTCACTATTTCTCATTTTAGTGACGAGATAATGGTCACTAGTGAGTATCAGTTAATGACGAAATAAGTGGTCGCTAAATTTACCTGCTAAAGTCATAAAAGGTTGCCACATTTACATGATATGTCAACTAAAACGAAAGTGGGTACAATATTAAACCAAAAATGAAAGATATGTCAACTAAAGGTCATCTGCACATAGTTTAGAAATGAAAATCCATAATATTGATTCCTTCTAACATAGCATCTATAGTGGATCCAAGATTAAACCAAACATGTAGTTATAAAAAGGATAAAGTACGAACAACTGAGTGAAAATAATTCTGTAGAAAATCATGCACCCAATATAAGCAATATTTTGCCTATAATTCTGTAGAAAATCATGCACGCAGTATGTCCCATGGCCACAATCTTTCTAGCACCCAAAAGCTATTCACTTTCTCATAGTTGATGGTGAAAAAGTCCTTGTAAGTCTCTTCATATTTCTCCCTAAAAAGGATTAAAATAAAAACTGTTGTAATCATCTATTGCATAGTTGTAATCATCTTAGATTGCATTCTAATTCTGCAAAAACGGTAACCAATATACATAGACCCTATGGTTCTTTTTATTTATACCATTTCTCTCAGGCTAAATACAACATTTTATAAGTGGAGTAAATGCAAATCATTAGGAAATACGGCGTAATTACTTATCACTTTAATATGCTATATAGTGGTGAGACTAGAGTGCTAGTGGGCAGCTGAAACACAGGCATTTACAAGTTAAATGCAGACAGAAGGGCCAATATTGAGAGAACTACAACACCACCTAAATCACTTGCTCAAACAGCTAAAAACAAGAGGCCATACTAATGCTAGTAAGAACTATAGGTCATCGTATTTAAATACCCCTCCAATGACACATCTCATGACACAGTTTCTCTAACACCATCTCTAAGGATCTACTTAGTCAAACCAACATCACATTGGAAAAAAGCATACACCTTCAAAAATAAATATTGAATCAGTATATATTAGTCAGGGTATAAGCATGGTACTAATAAAGTAATACAAATTGAGTCATGATGCACAACAGGCATATCATTTATCAAGGCATAAGAAGTGAAAGTATGTGATAATAAATCTATATTAAAGTAACAGTTAAAATAGAAAACCTTGAACTAAAGCTTTAAAACCGCCAAAATACATTATCCTAGCATAAGTTATATGGGGTTATATGTTCTCGCAAGTATTACCAAATGACTTTAATATAGAATGAGAACTGATGATATCTAATAAGTACATATTATTGTCATCATTTGTCCTATATATTTGACTTGTTTTATTATATTATCTATGAGAATTGATACTTAATAGCTTACTTTAGTAATTCTCAGGTAAAAAAAAGCATTTGGTGAAAGTTAATGATTTTGGACGAATAAGGGAGCTAAATGGATCAAGTTGGAAAAACTCTACTGAATTGAAGGAGATACGCCGTATCATTCTAGACAGATACGCCATATGATCATACTTAGATGAATTCGAAGACCATTGCTTGACTTTGAAGAATGTGCCGCATGTAATTATCTAATGCGCCGCATATGAAACCTTGGTCAATGAAGAAGATCTGACTTATCTACTCCAGATACGCCGCATTACATTCTTAACATATGGCACATCACTCTCAAGACTTCACCAAAGATCATCCAAGATACTGAAGGACATGCGCTACATAGAAGATTCAAGTTACGTCGCATCTAAAGACAATGTACGAATATTCCAGAATATAATAATCTTAGACCCACGCGAAGTTAAGGACATGCGCCGCATCAACAATGTTGATGCGCCACATCGAACCCTCTGACAGAAACTATAAATATCCCATTAGACAACCAAATTTCGTGTGCCAAAATTTACAAAAGCTGCAACATAAACCCTAATGAGAAGAATCACAACGAAAAGGCAACACAAGACACACCCAATGGAAGATCTCAGAGCAGTAAGAAGGTCCTTCTAGTGTTTTAATTCAATTAAGTAGTTTTGTTTTATTGTAATAATACACTTTAATCCATCAGGATTGATGGGCTTGTGACCTCCATATTGCTCCCCTTAAAATTGCTTTCCCATCGATTAAAGTTTATTTGATGTTTATTTGGTTCTTGTATATGTGCTTTGATAACCTCTGTATCTAGCTGTGGCTTGCTTGGGCTGCCATACCCCTCTCACAATTACTTCACTAGCATTATAAGTTAGTGTAAGCCCTTAAAAAAGTTAAATAATATAGACATAAGTAATCATTGAGAGTTTACTCGCCTATAATTAAGATACCAATGAGAGAGAAGAGATTATGACACTCATCATATAAAACTAGCAATAAAACAAGTGACAAGCTACTTAATCATTCGTCAGGCATCTTATCTGTATATGTTATCTATCTGTGTACGTGTTCGCCATTCGTTGTATTCTATCTCATTAGTTTTATAGTTTTAATTAATCAACTCAATTCGTGCCAGTCTCTCAGACTTAAAACCCCTTGCGTTAGATTAGGTTATAAAACTAACTTAGGAATTAAAATACTGATAAACATTCTAGGTGTTAACGTTCCACTTTTAGTGATCAACACTCTACTTACCAACTAGCTACATTGATCGGGTACGCTGCTCATTAGTAGGTGTTATAGGTTAAGTCGGCTACATATAAATTTAAAACTTGATAAGAATAATATATACCTACAAAAATTTACACACGCATCAAGAACTTACACGATTTTGAAATTGTTGTAGCAATTTAGACATCTTCTTCATCTCTTCCAACAAAAAATCGACTTTTGCATTAGTAGCTTTAGTCTCCTCCTGAAGTTTGATGTGTGATTCCTTCATAACCTTCAACTCTGGTCTTATGTTCACAGTATCCAAGATTTGCTTAGTAGGTGTAGAATGTCCTTTTATATGTCCAGGAAGATGACCAAGCTGTTTCAAACATAGTGCATGACGAACTGGCTTCCTCAGCTTGTATCTCATTCTGCATCATTAAATATCATATAATTTCACCCACATATAATTTATAAGTTTAAGATTTATTTAGAGTAGGTATGTAAATTAAAATTACCCAAATGGTATCGGCCTTCTCATTAATCATTTTTTCTCTTTTCTGAATAATGTTCCATTCTCCACTATTTAGTTTCTGGAACTTCTTTTCCTGCTCTCCTACTCTGTTTCATATAAATACCACAAGACACATTACAAGAATGCACATAAATAAGAAATATTGATTTTCTTATTTAACGAACTCACCGTATCAACTGTTTTAGCAAGCGAGTGTGAGCCAACTGTGGGTGGAATTTCATTCATTGCTCGATTTTTCTTATTTTTAATGCTTATCTTCTGCAGGAGTTAATTAAGTGAAAATTAATTGTAATCAGAAATCATAAAATCAAAAAAGAAAGAAAGAGATTATAAACATATAAAGAAGTAAGGTTAAAACCTGGAAACTCTCGGTAGCAAATCTTTCACATAACTTTACCCAGTCTGACATTTCTATACCTTTTGGCGGATGTGTCATTGCTTCCTCTTTCGTCTTATATTCTTTATAAAGCAAGTGCAACTTCCACTGTCAGTTTCTGTGTTGGTAACCCAACAGTGATGACATATACTCATCTGTGAACACTTGGAATCAAAGTTGGAGTTTTCATGGAACTCATAAGCCGATAAACATAATATGAAATCAAAGAAAAGCACCATAACAGTTCAGGAGTATGAACTCAATCACAGAATAACAGCCAAAAGTGAAAGCTTAGAAGGACCTAAAAGGCGACAGAACACAATCACATCACCTACAAGCATCCATACCATACTCATAATAAGTATCCAGTAATAGACCAAAAGATAAAACAAATTACTCTACAAGGGTTTCAAATCACAAATGCACCCATGGAACAAATAATATGACTTATTAACTAACTTAAATAACCACAAAATTGTTCACGACTAGCCGCCTAAAATTCAGTTACAATCAGCAAAGAACATAATCGAGCACTTTTCATTGTAATCATCATAGAACATAAGCTAATCTGAATCAGAATATTCCTCTTGTGATGATTCCTCATTTTCATAAAATTCCAGATTTGTTGTGTCGATTTCTTCATCATCATCACTATATTCATTTGTTACATGACGATTTTGACTTGATCGTATGGTTGAGGCATCCACCAACTCCAATGGAATGGTACCTCTTGTTAGTGATGATGGTTCCACATTGGAATTAGAAATTACACTTGAATGTGCCTCGTGTTACTGATACACTTCATGCATTGGAACGTCAAACAATTTGTAGGTAGGGCTACTTTACCACATACCAATTATTACCTAATTTAAGGTCTGGTGCGTAGAAAACCTTTTTGGCTTGAGATGCAAGAATATATGGCTGAACTGTGAACCATTTTCGAGACATGTTAATACTAATAGTAGCATACTCTTTATCAACTTGGAGTCCTTTGTTATTATCGACCTTAAACCAATCACACTTCAATACTAAGACTCTTTTATTTTCTCCTAATTATACCTCCTGTAATATCCCATACTAGTTAATAATGTCTTCGCCATGCTCGCCTTTCACTACAATGCCACTATCTTGAGTTTTCCTATATATTTCACGACTTTCGGTGAGGAACCTATACCCATTCACCATACATCCACTATATCGGTTCATTGATAATGGTCCACGTGACAAGACTCGAATTTCAGATGATTCTTGACAATCCATTTTTCAACTTAGACCAGTAGGGAAGCTCGAAGAACACACTCTTTTTCTTCCATCTATATTTTTCACGTAAATACTTACGCTTTCTCTGATTACCATTGATAAAACAATCAACATCATGTAAAATATCATCTCCAGACTTAGGTATGATCGGTTCTCTAGTATCTATTGTCCCATTAAAATTTTTGTATCTTTTCCCCACTGGTTTGAAATTGGAAAAAACCTTCGATGACCTATGTAACACATTTTCTACTGTGATTCAAGTAATGAGATGAAGTATCATTCATGCATGTGGGGCAAGCATTGTAAGCCTTAACCTTCCACCCGGAGAGCATACCATATGCAGGAAAATCATTTATCATCCATAAAATGGCTCCACGCAGTAAAAATGTTTCTTTTTTATGTGCAACCTAAGCATTGATTGGTACAAAAGCAGTCAACTAAAGTCAACCATAGGTGTGGTTAATATAGTCAAACTACTTAGACCAATGCTTCCGGGTAATATAGGGTATCACCAGGTCGTTATGTCCCGACGAGGTGTGATGGTTATTAAACGGGTTTGTGATCGGGTGAATTTGGACAGGAAAGGGTTTGTGATTGATTACACTACTGAGATATACAAGGAAATAGCTTAGATAAGTTATATTAACAAGACTTTAAAATTGGAAAACCCAGAAACGTTTAAAACCTAAAAACGCGTACGTTCAATTTAAGTTTACGTGAACGTACAAAATAAAACGCGAGTTTTGGTGAAATAAAATACCTACGGATATGAAAATTATATTTTTACAATCCTAATAATAAAAGAAAATTTTTGGAAAATTAAAATTAATTTTTACACTATTTATATAATTATTATCAATTAATTACTAATTTCTAATTACTTATTAATTATTTAAATTAACCTAAATTATAACTAATTATGAAATTACACTAAAAATATGAAAAATAAATTTGGAAAAATCTAAAATATTATAAAACTAATTTTCAAACTGAAAATATATTTTTCCTACTTTTTTAATAATTATTATTAATTAAAAACTATTTAAAAATACACTAAATAATAAGAAAATGTAAAATAAGCCTAGAAAAATAAAATTAAAACTTAGAAAAATCTAAAATATAATAAAACTTATTTTAAAACTGAAAATATATTTTTTACACTATTTATCTAATTATTATTAATTAATTACTATTTAATTATTTATTAAATACTTTTTAAACTAAATAAAATGCTAATAAATACTAAATAAGCTAAGAAAAATCTGAAACTTTTTATAAAATTATTAAGTAAATACAGGAACCTAAGGAAAATATAAAAACACTAAGTGCTTAAGGAAAATAAGCTAATAAGCAATAAGCTTCTTAAATAGAAGCTATCACTTTTGGAATTTTTGGCTTTTTTGAAATTTTCTTTTACAAAACTAATTATAGACTCAAAATGGACAACTTTAATGAAGGAACTTGGCTAGAAGCTTAAAAATAAGCAATGTGGGATCACAATTGCTTAACAGTTGATGTTTGTAGCTTATAAAAAGATACCACAATGATGTATAAGCTAAACAGATATATCAGAACTTGGAATAAGCAAGAATGAACAGAAAAGCACAACCAAAAAGCTAAGAATAAGCAATAAGCTAATCCACTTCCACCACAGATCCACACATACCAAAAGTAGGACTTTGTAGCCCTTGGTGGGACCCACAAATAAGCTCAAGGGTCAAAAAGAGATTTTGACCCAATAAGCTGATCTGGGGAGCTATCAAATAAGACAAAATTCAAATGATGAGGCCCACTAGTAAGACCAGGGGGGGGGGGGCTTGGAATTTGGGTGCAAAAGCTGAGTAGTGGTGCAGGGCATATACCTTGCCCTGCAGCCCACTTTGAGCAGCTCAAATAAGCACAAGAAAAAATCACAAAATTAAGATTATGATCGGAATCTAAAGTTTAGCTGAGGATTTCTAACTCCTAAAGGTTTCAAGGGCTAAAACTAAACATAAAATTCTAAACAAATCTTGCAAAAAATGGGTTTTCTGCCCATTATGCCATTTCGACTTTTTGTATTTTGCACCACAGTTGACTTGTGTGAGATTCTAAGGAGTCTACTAGACTGATTATGATGGATAATGTTAATTTTAAACTAAATCTACTAACTTTAACTAACTTTAAGCTATTTTGATGATCATGAGTTTGTAAAAATCCCACAGTTAAGCTGTGTGGGGTTCAAAGAGGGATCTTGACTTTATACTTTTTAAACTAGAATTTAATTGATTAAACTGAGCTTAATATGATCCAGTGAATTTGTTTCAACCAATATATCCAACAACAACTCACAAGAATACCTCTGAACATGCAAATCCAAACACCCTTTTAAAAACCTGTTTTTGTATTTCTCAAAGCAAATGACTTCTATAATCTTAGAAACTGATGGCACTCAACTAATTAGGCTATGATATGTTGAAACTACTTAACTGAAACAATAAACAAGCAATGAATTCAGGTCTATAATATATTAAGCTATATTTATTAAATAAGCTATAAATGGAAATTGAGATTTACCTGACTAAACCTCAGCTTAATAGAAGTGCTTTTGATCCAAGCCTAAGTTTTTATAGGCTTCTAAATCACATACAAGAGACCTTTAAATCCTTCTGGTAAGCTCAACTATGCTTATTAATAAGCATAGTTGACTTTTGTTGACTTTTTGTGTTTATGAGCTAAAACCTATTTAAACCTTGCCGAGCTTATGAAAGTTCATGAATGACTTTAAATAAGCTTAATGAAACAGTAATGATGGCTTTTTACAACAATTATACCAATATGAAAATTTCACTAAAAAGTTCAATTACTGAATTAAACAGAAAAACTTGTGAGTTTGATTACATTAACCTTGAAATTATACTACTGAAACTGAGATTACAATTTGAAAACTAAAATTACACTAAGAAACACTGAATTGAATTAATTCAACATTTAATTTACTCTAAAAAACTAGTAACTAACTACCACTCACTTCTGTCCTTCCTTCATCATATATTAGCTTCAAAATGGACTTTTTGCTTTTTCCCACTTTAATTTGTGTCCGTAGGATGACTGAAATCAATCTTAGCCATTGAAATTACTTTTGGCAGGAAAACAGGTAAAAGCAATTGGGGGTTGGTGTGGTAGTTGGGGCAATTAATGAGGAGGGGGAGGTAGGGGACTGTTTGGTGAAAAGGGGAGTGTAGGGTGTGGGTTTGCAGGGTGATGATGGTGTTGGATTGGCAGGGGGTCACGGGTTGCAATAAGGAGGGAAAGTGGGAGGTCAACGAGGGGTTTGACCCCGTTAGTTATCAAAGGGGTGTTTGGGAGTTGGGCTGTGGAAATGGTTGGGCCAAGTAAGGGTGAGTTGGGCCTGGTTGTTTATGGATCAGGGTTGTTTGGTTTGTTTGTGTTTGGATTTGGATTGATATTTAAGTCCGTTTGGTAGTAGTAATTATAACAAGGACCTATTTTGTAATTTGCTGAAACTTTGAGGACTAAACCTGCCATTCTTCCAAAGTTGTTCAAAGGACCATTGTTGCCAAACCTCAATAATACAAGGACCACAAATAAAATTTTCCATTTTAAAAGCACCCAAGGACCATTTTTGTAAATTTCAAAAGTTGAGGGACTTTTTCTGTCAATTGCCCAAACTTATGATCCAAGGGTATTTCTTGCCAAGTTTCATTTACCAAAGGACCCTGAATGTTAATTTTCCACTCTTTAAATATCCAGGGGTGTTTTATGTCAATTTTGAAACTCGAGGGACTAATTTTGCCAATTATGCAAACATTGTTTGTTTTTCAATTGTTTTCAATCTTTTTGCATTTGAAATACACAAAAACACATTTCAATGATATTTGTAACATTTATATGGTCATTTGTGTGCTTTTGGTCGTTTTTGTGGGTTTAAACAATGTAAAATATATGTGTATTTAGACACATATCAAGCATTGACACCATCCCACAAGTCATCAATGAGAGGTTGTAGGTAAACATGAATATTGTTTCCAGGTGTTTTAGGTCCTAGAATCAACATTGACATAAACATGTATGGATCTTTCATACATTTTCACGGAGGCAGTTTATACGGGACAACAAAAACAGGCCATGTGCTATGTGAACTACTTAGGTTACCAAACGTATTAAATCCATCTGTAGCCAACCCTAAGCGTACATTGCGTGGATCAATGGCGAAAGGAGGATCTGTAGGATCTAATCCTTGATAGATCTTTAAGCCAATGGATCGATAGATTGCCAATGTAAACAAAAGCAATACTGTATGGAAAATCTCTGTATACTTGTATCTATGCGGAATTTAAACACAAGTATTATGAACACAATATACCAATAATGCTCTAATCCTCTATGGATCTTTTATTAATCACTAAAGATTGAAAACAAGTCATGTCTAAAACATGCATCCGGGTGTTCCTTTTATACTACAAGGAACCCTAATTCGGTAATAAATAGAAAATCAAAATATATCACTAACTCTAACAACTTTCTAAAATTACAATTTGACTTTTAATACTAACAATAGAAACATACTTTTGCTGACCGCATGAACCATTAAAATACTAATAGCATCAATGACGCTATGTCATTTAAATAATTCCCAACAATCCTCCCCTAAACTTGAATTTAACTTGGTTAACTTCAAGTTTCCAGATAGATCTTTGACTTTCAGAGCAAGAGGATGGAAATCTTTAACATGTGCAGCAAATATTAAGTAACCAACAGCAACTCTATAGCAGCAACAGGTAACCATTTTTAATGACCAGGATTCTAGCAATAATTCCTATAAATCAGCAACAACTAGAACCAACAGCAACATGAATATATTTGATAAGCCTTTACCAAGTAGCTATTCACTCTTGGGCTAGCTAGTCAGTTGGTGGAATCATGGCATCACCCTGGTTAACTAGAAACCAGTTCAACACTTAGAACGTGAATCATTGGTGTGTTAAAAAACCCTAATGATTTTTGGCAAATCATCACAGCCATAAATGGATTTGACATGTCTTTATTTGGAACCCCAAAGGGTATCATCCATGGTGAATTGATGACCATTTCAACTCTTAGCAATGAAGCATGGGTGAGTTGAGTACCCTATGGTTTTGAGCAAACCATTACAGCTATCAACGGAATTGAGATGTCTTTACCAAAAACCGTTTGCTTTTGGACTAGCCAACTCTTTGATGGAACAGTCAACATCATGGTGAGTTGATAACCATATGTGTGGTAATTAACCAACACCAAAACCTGTATACAACAAAGATTGGACTATACAAAGAAAAGTTAGTTTTTTTTATTTGTTTTTTATTTTTTTTAATATGATTATTATTATTATTATTATTATTATTATTATTATTATTATTATTATTATTATTATTATTATTATTATTATTATTATTATTATTATTATTATTATTATTATTATTATTATTATTATTATTATTATTATTATATATAATAAAAGCAAGAAAGAAAAAGAAATACAAAATATGTAAAATATACCATCAATCAGCAGCAGAAACCAAAGAAAAATGTATTACCAGTAGAAACACCAAGCTATCAGCAGAAACAGTGTCCACCAGCAGCAATGAGGATCCAACAACTGCAAAAATGATTAGAATACAAAGAATACAGCAATAAGCCTCCCTTCAATCACTGCATCTGATAAAAACTATTGTTCTTGGGTACCCAGAATGAACCTTTCCTTTGAGTTTTCCAAGAACAACCTGCTGAGGGTTTAACAGTAGTATCCCATCTTGCCCCCCACCCCATATACATTGGGTCAAAATAACTAGGCCAAAAACCAATATGAAAGTAAGTGCTAGTAGGTCTCTAAAATGGTCTAGCAACATGTCTTTTCCAACCGGCTAGAAAAGGTCTACCAGCAGCAGGAACTGGCTTATCAACAGAAACTGATTTATCAGCTGGATTGGGTCTGCTGGTTTTTACATGTGCTTGTGGGACAAATGGTGGAATACTAGCAACATTATTCCATTTGGGTCTAAAGGTCTGTTGTCCATAGGAAACACCCATCCTATTCTCATGATAATCACAGTCTTTAATAAGATGAAATTTACTACCACACACAAAACAAGATTTCTTCTTAAAAGACTTATTCTTAACACAACTTTGTTTCTTACACACAAACTTATCAGAAACAGAACTAGAAACAAAATTGGTTTTAAAAGAATGAAATAAGTTTTCTTCTAAAGTAACTGTCTTTGTATTGAGTTCATCATCAGTTACTTTGGACTTGGGTGAATAAGACTTGTCACTTGAATCACAGGAGGCATAGTTATTGGACTTTGTTTCTGAAGACTTGTCACTGATAGAACAAGAGACAAAGTCATTAGACTCACTGTCTGTAACTGGTAAGTCAGTTGACTTTTTGCTATAAACCATATGTAATTCATCTAAGTCTGTTGGGTATTGGGGAGTGGTAGGCTTAAAATTTCCTATTATAGGTGGAACAACAGTATTCATACATCCTTCTTTAACATATTTAACAGGATTTTGAAATTCTAAAGGAGGTTTAGGATCAAATACACTAGATTCATTAGGGTCATACACTTCATCTGGCCCTATAAGATGTTCACACCCTAAAGCTCTCTTAGACCTAGTGGATTGAGAACTATTGATTAACTTCTCAAGGTGTTTTGATCCCTCTTGCCACTTCATACGAACTGCTACTTCTTTATCAAACTTAACATGCAATTCTTGTCTTTCTAAATCAACTTTAGCTTTTTCTTTTTCAGAGAACTTCAACAAATTATTAGTATTCTTTAATTCTCTTTCTAATACCCTAATTTTCTCCTCATATGCTAATTGATTCTTTTGAAACCAAACCTTTTGTTGCTCTAATGTTCTAACTGCTTCTTTATATGCTTGGACCTGAATATATTGTGGTTCTATTTCATCATAAGATTTTTTAAGTGCAGCATATTTTTTATCACAACCAAAAACACAATTAGGTACCTGAGATGAGATGCCCATGAAAGCAAATTCTTCAGCATCACCTATAGAATAAGCTTCCTTTCTCATCATTTTGGATTCAGCCTTTCCACCATACCTTGCTTTGACTGCATTCCATATATCCCGTGCATCATCCATATAATGGAAATCTGCTACATGATCAGCAGGAATAGATTGAAGCAAGGTAGTTCTTGCCTTTGATTCCCTCTGTACATCAATGTGTTCATCTACAGTCATTGGAGGGAGAATAATGACTTTTCCATCGCGATCTCTTCCATTTCTTTTCAAGTTGTTGCCATTTTTAATCACCTTCCAGATATTCATATCATTTTTCGTGATCCAGTGTTCCATCTTCATAGCCCATACCTCGTACTCATCATTCATCAAATAAGGAAACTGTGCATCATTCCTTTCATTTTCAGATTCTGCCATTTTAAAGGTGTGGAGAGAAGGTTGGTGGTGAGGTTTGTAAAGAACATAATGCACCGGTAGTAACGAATGAAACCAGCCAGAACAGTATGTGATGGCAGCAGAAACAAAACGAGCAGCAGAATTGATCAGCAGGAACCAAAAGTCATCATCAGCAGAAACAAAATTTCACTCAACAACAACAATAACCGTCAACAGTACCAATCAAAGTCGTGTCATCATCAAACCATATGACTTGTAAAGTGTCCCTAAAACCTTAAAATCATCAAAAATCGATCATACACATTCACAATTTCTTTCTTTCAAGAATTTTTGACACTAATCAATGTATATCCAACTTCCATAATGGTTTAATGCAAGTAAACACGAATTCCAAGCCGTTGAGATCATAAAAACCCTAAAAATTCGAATTACTTCACCTATTTCAGCAGCAGACTTCGACAATTTTTATCTTTTTACTGATAGCTCAGATCGAAGATCCCTCCTGTCGAACTCTTCCTTGCAATTTTGAGAACCTCCAGTAAAAATTTCAGCCTGATCCAACGGTTAACGAATGAGAAATCGCTGTTTGAAAATTGCACTGCATAAAAGTTACGAAAATTTGTACCAGATTCGAATTTTCCTGCTTTTCTTCGAAAAATCTTGTAGATCCCTAGATATCAAGAACCTGGCTCTAATACTACTTGTAGGATCTACTCCTTGATAGATCTTTGAGCCAATGGATCGATAGATTGTCAATGTAATCAAAAGCAATACTATATGAAAAATCTCTGTATACTTGTATCTATGCGTAATTTAAACACAAGTATTATGAACACAATATACTAATAATGCTCTGATCCTCTATGGATCTTTTTTTTATTTTATTGTATTTATTTATTTTATTTTTATTATTTTTTTTTGCTAAAGGTAAATTTTATTAAGAAAAGTGAGCCAAAAAAGGCAAGTTACAAAAAATGAACACAAGTGGAACAAATTCAGAAGGATACATCCCTACTGAAACCACTTTGGCTCCAAAAAACTAATGGCAATGGAAAATTTCCATGCTCAGAGAATACACAAAACAAGATAAGCCATACTAGGAGTAACTACAAACTCTGAATACATCAAACACCACACTGAAGTCAATCAATGCAGGTTGAAACATCACCATCTGTAGCTACCACCTAGACATTAGCTAGCTATTCTCTATATCAAAATCCAAAGTCAAAGAATACAAATTAACAGCTGACCACAAAAACAAATAAAATAGCTCCATATATCATCAGAACTTCTAGTGCAGTCTTGATGACGGATGAACACCAGATAAGTAATCATCCACCTACTTTGTCTCATTAAAAAACCTTGCCCAACAAAACCCTGAGGGAAAAAGCTTGAACAAGGAAAAAGTGTACAGAGCATAATAGTATTAGTCATATAGAAAGTCTTGTGATATAAGAATACCTACCCATGATAGCCTCTCCTCCAAGTAAATAGCCTAAAAAAACAGAGAATTCCATTTCCAGGTAACCCCACAACACCTAACTTCATAAAACCAACACCATTATTAACTCTGCAACTCATATTACCCCTTATAATACTAACCCAACCACCCCTGGTTCTATCAATTTCATCAAAAACCATAAATATCTTATTGCAGTCCCAGAAACCAATACTGAAACAATTTCTCCTATTACAACTACCAATCTTAAGACTGTTAATCCAAACTGTCCTAGAATTAGAAAAAGTGGCTTTAATGTCAAACATTATCATCAATATTCATGTAATCAGCCAACAAATCATCCAATAAAGTTTGAAACTTATACCTATTTGTTGACACAAATAATGCATGAAAACGTTATTTATATTTTTCGATATCTCTATATTTTGACGATCACAAAATGTAAACTCATTAAACGTAAGATTACTACGTAAACAAGTATTAAGCTAGTTTATATCACTATATCCAACTTAATCACTTAAGGTATGAATAAACAAGTGTTTAATACATCTCATGATCAAAGGGGTATTTAATTAACTAATACAAAGTTTATTTAATTATATAAACATATTATATATTTTTGAAAAACACTTTTGGTAATAAAGAAAAATGTTTTAATCATACTAAATAAATGATTTCAAATTTTTAACCAAAATCAGTTAGTTTTTCACCAAATAAACTTTCCCCACTAAAAGACAAGTTTTCTGGCCGTTACAGTTTGGCGGCCCCCTTAATTATAAGGGGCGGTCCCCTTAATTTTAAGGGGGCCGGCCACGCTCCTCTGTCAGAACTTGTTGCCTATAAATACCACCTTAAATCTGGAATTTTTCTCACCTTTTGCACGAAATTTTCAGATCTCAAACTCTCTAAATATCCTCTAAAACCCTTTGATCATTTGTATATTAATCCTTGTTTCAAGTTATTCAATCCCTTCTCATCCATCCTCATCCAAAGTGCAAAAGAAGAACACTCCTTCTACAACTAAGTTCAAGAAGTAATGAAGAGTAGTTGTGCATTGTGTATATATATTTGTGAAGTTGTGTTGTGTATGTAATAAGTAGTTTAGAAGTAATAGAAGTTGTGTAGGAAGTAGAAGTTGATTAGTAGTGAAGTAGTGTAGTTGTGAAGAAGATAGGTGTGTAGTATATTAAAGTGAAGAAGATAGGTGTGTAGTAGATTGGTCTGAAGAAGAAAGGTGTGAAGTAAATAGGTGTGAAGAAGTTGTGTAGAAGTTGTGATCAAGTTGTGATGTAGTTGTGGTGTGTAAATTGGTGTGTAAGGTTTTCTCCGCCATAAGGGAGTTTGTTGACATAGTGAAGAAAACTCTCGAGTAGGTGACTCGGGGAGTGGAGTAGGAACAAGGAAGGTGACCTTGTAGCCGAACCACTATAAATCCTTGTGTTGTGGTTTGATCTCTCCAACTCTTTTCATTACTTACTTATTTACCTATACTATATTAGCTTAGTTAGTTAGTTAATATATAATTGTTCATATAGTGCAAGTATTGAGATCACATAAACTAGAATCGAAGTTTTTAAAACAAACGTGTTTTTATAAATTTTAAAAGGACGTAAAACTATTCAACCCCCCTTCTAGTTTTCCACAATTGGTATCAGGAGCCACGTCTTGCAAGATTTTTAAAATATATTGTATTTTAAAACTTGTAACGATCTATGGAATCTGAAAAATATTTAGAAGGGCAATCTATGCAAAGACCACCACTATTTGAAAGTGATGGATTTTTATATTGGAAAAATCGATTCGAAACTTATGTGAAATCAAAAGATCTAGATCTTTGGCATGTTATTACCAATGGTGACTTTTTACCTTTTCAAAATAACCCCGAAACTAAGAAAGATGAAATCGTACATTTTGAAAAACAAAATGATGATTTAAAAAGAAAACTTGCTAAAAATAATGAAGCAAAAATGGTTATTTACAATGCGTTACCACGTAAAGAGTACGAAAGGATCTTTATGTGTGAAACCGCAAATGAAATTTGAAACTCTTTATTAATAACTCACCAAGGTAATAATCAAGTCAAAGATAATAAAATAGATCTACTTGTTTAACAATATGAGCAATTCACGATTCCGGAAGAGGAATCAATTGATAATGCTTTTGCTAGATTTAACACTATCATCACAAGTTTAAAAGCACTTGATGAGAATTTTTCTAGTAAGAATTTTGTTAGGAAGTTTTTTAGAGCTCTTCACCCAAAATGGCGAGCTAAAGTGACGGCTATTGAGGAATCAAAGAATTTGTCAACACTACAACTTGATGAATTAGTTGGAAATTTGAAAGTCTACGAAGCACTTATAAAGAAGGACTCCGAAATGGTTAAAGGAAAACGAGAACAAGGCAAGTCAATCGCTTTGAAAGCTAGAAAGGAATCCAACAACGAAGATAGCTTATCTTCCGAGAGCGATGACGAAGAATATGCCATGGCCGTAAGAAACTTCAAGAAATTCTTCAAAAGGCGAGGAAGATTCGTTAGACAACCACACGATGAAAGGAGAGCACCTCAAAAGAATAATGATGACAAGTATAGCAAAAATGAGAGAAAGTGTTTCAAGTGTGGTGATCCGAATCACCTCATTGGAAAATGTCCAATGATGACAAGAGATCAAAATCAAAGAGCGTTTGTTGGAGGAGCTTGGAGTGATAGCGATGAAGATGAGAAAGAAACAACAAAGGAAGAAAAGTGTCTCATGGCTAAGACATCAAGTGAGGTACGTTCCGAAACCGAATACTTTAGTGATGAAAATTTATCATTAGATGAAAAAGATTTAGATAGTGAATACAATAGATTATGCAAACTAGGACAACAAGTAATGGCTAAAAACAAATCACTAAAATACATAAACAACCAACTAGAAAATGAAGTGCTAGAACTAAAAATTAAAATACATCAACTTGAAAAAGGTAAAGAAATTGTTGAAGAATGTAAATCATGCCAAGAGCTTAAAAGTGAAAACAACAAACTTAGGGAAGAAATTTGTAAACTTGATAAATTTGAAAATAGTAGTAACTCACTTAGTAAAATTATAAGTATTCAAAGAGTATCCGGAGATAAAACCGGTTTAGGATTTAACTCAACTGAAGTTTCAACAAGTGAAATTAAAAATGTTAAATTTGAAAGTGAACTCAAGGAATTAAAACCTTCAAAATCTAATCCTAAGTATATACTCATAAATGATAAGAAAATACTCATCTCTAGTAAAGAAGAAATAAAACCGTTTTATAAACCATCTTTAAAAACCAAAGTAGGATCGTCCAAAACTAAAACAAGATCTAAAACTCCACCACCTAGGAAAACAAATAATTCTTACCCTAGACCTAAAACACCTCAACCAAGAGCAAACCAAAATAGACGAAACTTTAACAATAATCAACAAATATGGAACTTCAATCCGTGGGGAATGTTTCCACCATATATGCACCCAAGTCAAATACAAAACATGTTCGGATCAAATAACTTTGGTCAAATGAGACAATGGGGACCAACGTAAAAATATTCGCCATTCAAACATGGAAACCTTTGATGTCACTTCTTGTTCGGACTATTCCTTGAAGACTTTGAAGATAAACGCGTTGAAGACGAAAGGTAGACATTTCCTTTTATTTCCTTGCCAAGAAATGCATGCTTAGTTTAGCATCTAGTTGTTATGTAATTTTGTTTGGCTCATTGTTTCTTCTAGTTTTTATATCTATACATATATATATACCTATCTAATTATACTATATCTAAATATACACACACACACACACACACACACACACACACACACACACACACACACATATATATATACTTAGTTACATCTAGGATCATATAACCTAGAAAACTCATTTGTTGATTTTCTAGAACTAGAAATTGTTCGTTTACGAACCCTTTCTTTCCCCCATTTGCCTTATTGAACTTTAATGTTCAACAACACTCATGCTGATGAAGAGAGATGAGTCAAAAAATTTATGGATGAAACAAACTCTCGGCTTCCGTTGCATTCGTCTCCCTCCTATATTCTCGTCTTATAAGCCCTTACTATATACATACATATATATATATATATATATATATATATATATATATATATATATATATATATAGGGGAAAACATAGCTACAACATAATGTAGCCAATTGGCTACATTTCCTTTGAAAAAAAATGTGGGGACAGGGGGAAAATATGTGTCAGGGTCTAACCGCAGGGACTGAACTGTACATTATTAAAAGTTTTTTCAAAGGAATTGTAGCCAACTAGCTACAATTAATTGTAGCTAACATTTTCCTATATATATATATATATATATATATATATATATATATATATATATATATATATATATATATACTTATGAACCTTCCACAACTCTCTCGTCCACTTGACAACTTGATGAATTTCATCCGAAATAATCAAGAAAATTTAATTGACGAAATATCAAGTAAATATGTCAAGCAATCCCTTTAGTGCGAATACTCTCTAACGTATTTTTGATTAAATATAAATCTAATATATATATAAATATTTTCTTGTTGGTTCCAGAAAACAAAAACACGAAAAATAAACATTTTGGAGGGCGGCCCCCTTAATGTTTAAGGGGACCGGCAGCATAATGAAGGGCGGCCCCCTTAATGTTTAAGGGGGCCGGCGATCTGAATACTCCAACCCATTTTCCCCCTTATTCCTCTTGCCAAACACTCCACTTTTTCATACTCTTCTTCCCCTGCTACTGCTGTGACAAAAACCAAAACCCAAAAACACCTTAAATCACTTCCAAATCACATAATTCGGGTTAATTCGCAAAGGGCAAATTCATCTAACACAATCACCATTACGTATTGTAAGTTTTTCATAACACATTTCATCTAATTCCATCTAATTTGGTCATACTCATGATTATGCATGTTTTATAAATTTCTTCAATTTCACAATTTCTTTCGATTTGAGTCTTAAAACTCCATAACTAAATGCTTCCCCTAGGATTAGAATGATTAATCAACACTAGAAACTAGTAATTATAAACAATCTTGTCGAAAATTTTTGAAAAATTTCATACACTCCTTTTCAAAATTTTTAGTAAACACATTGTTGAATAATGTTTTGAAAACGTGTTAAAACTAATCACATTATACTTTTATAACTTGTAAAACTTGAAATTACATTTTTCGACCAAGAAAAAATATTTTGGTTCACAATAAGGGGGTGTTTGGATCATGTCCAAATAATATCGAAACTTAGTCATTATAATTTTTATAAAACGTTGTTATGATTATAAACCTAAAAATTGCTAATCGGACTTGTCAAGATATATAATTCATATATATATTGACATACTAGTAGTATAAGTAACTAGTTAAGGAAGCGTTTGGTTTAATACGAAAAACGACATTTTTGAGTCAAAATATAAACCATCTTTTTCGAAAACAAATCACATGCATAAGAAACTCGTAAGAAATAGCTAGTTTTACAACCCAATGTAAATCTAGTAAATTTCATGATATATTAAGATGTTTAAAGGGGCGTTTGGATTTATCCATAACCACTTACTAAACATCGTAAAATATATCTAGAATGAGTTAAAAACAATATTAAGGAACATGGTAAACTACTTCCTAGGATTAGTGTCGAAGTATGTTTACGTTCCAACATAAGTCTTAACAATATATATATACTTTTATTTTTCTTTATATCTATTTTGGTCTTTTGTATTGTTGTTGTGTTTAGGTGAAAATGCCAAAAGCGACTACCGAAGATCTTTCCCAGACTAAAAACTACATTCTCAAAGTTTCCCAACTCCCTACTACATCTCCTTCCATTGGACGTATATATCGTGAAATTGAAGATAGAAACGTTCATGAGGGACGTGTAGTAGATCTAGCCTTTCCTCAATCCGACTACATTGATCGCTTGTTTTCAAGCATCAACCTCAATTGCCTTTATGAAATTAATGAACCAATCGTTCCTTGGTTCATAGTCGATTTCTTTAGCCAAGTCACCATCCAAACTAATGATTTTGGTTTCATCACCATTTCCTTCATGATTCAAAATGAATTCATCACCTTAACTCTCGAACAATTTGGTCAAATCCTCCAAATTCCTTTCAGAAGTCCAGCCGTTTTCACAAATGAGTGGGACCTCGAATCTCTTCATCGTTGTCGACCAACCTTTGGTCCTTATCTATCCGATATCCCTCATCCCGACGAAATTCGTCAAATTCTTGGTGTGGAACGTGCCACCACTACCCGAAAAATAAAATCCAAAAACGTTCAAATCTCTTCGTACCAACTTCTCCTCAAAGAATTAGGCCCCCACATGAAGCGTTGGGAAGAACTCATTCGTGAGAATGCGTTTGGTACTGGAGGTCACCGGGACCATCTCCCGGCGTGCCTTGCTCGCATGTTGTATTGTATAGCTGTCGAAAAGCGGTACAATTTGGCCTACTTCTTTATCAAACGGATTGAGTTTGCTAGAAAAAATCCCAAAGCCAATCTTCCATATGGAATGTTCCTCACTCGTCTCTATCGTCATGTTATCGAGTACTACCCCGATCTTGACAATAGTATCTATGAGTCCATCTATCCCACCTTACGTCCTCTCGCTCTAAAACAAGCTCGACGAACTAGAAGTGACAAGGGAAAATCTCGTCGTCATAGCTTTCATGGATCATCTTCTAGACAAGACGATGACGATGAGGAGGAAAACATCCATGATGCTAGTACCCCTTCGTTTTCTGAGTTCGTTGATGATTTAGAGGATCTTGACTATCCCGAGTATTCTACCCCATCTCCTAGTGATCAAACCGAAGAAGTGCTTCATGAACGAACTACCGAGATGCTTAGAAGACAAAAGAGTTTGCATGAAGAAGTTAGAGGTGGCTTCAAATCTATCGGGAAGACATTGAAGGGCATATTCGGGAAGAAAAAGAGATGATGTGCTTAGATTATGTTTGTTGAACAATACTTATTTTTATGTCTTGTGTGCTATTTGTCCGAAGTATATTCGGAAGTACTTATTTTCTTGAATAATTGTTTGGATATTTGTTTAGGATGCTAACTTGATTGTTTAGGTTTAATATATGCTTTTAAATGCATGCTTTACTACTTTATCTATATATGTGTTTGCATGATTAGTTTATGTATAAATATATATGACTTGTATGCTTTCTAATAGACCAAAACAAATGTGAAATGTCCAAATAGAGCTTGCTGCAAATACAAAACAGAACACAACATTTTTCCAGAAAATTTTTGAAAATTTTTGGTTTCTGGGTCGTCAGATGGGCGGCCCCCTTAATTCATAAGGGCGGACCCCTTAAATTTAAGGGGACCGAGCTCCATTTAAGGGGACCGGCCATCTGGAACAGTTTTTACACTGTTTTCTTTTGCACCTTGTGATCTCTTTTGCTAGTACCAGCTACCATTTCTCTTAAAAACTAAACTGATTTTGGAATCTAACATTACAATTTCAAATTAATTCCACTTTTAAACATGTTTTCCCACTATATAATCCCCATGCATGTTTAATTCACATTCCATCATCCTCAACATTCATCAAACATCATCCTTTTATCATGTCATCACTAAGAACCACCTATTCAAACAATGCCAAGAAACAAAAACTTGTCATTATTCCACCAAAACAATTACTCATTGATCTTACAAATGAAGAAAACACTACCCCATCACCACCACCTCAATGCTCATCTCCTAGTGCACCAAATGCACCCTCCAAAACACCATCAACAAATGGAAATTCCACTTCCTCCATACCATCCACTTCATCCATAAATGACTACATAAACACCCACTTATCTCCTCCAACAATTGATCAACCATCACAACCTACCAATGAAAACACAACTCTTGCACTCACTCTCTCATTATCACCATTAACACCTCTTGATGCACACTTCTCATCATCCCCTATCAATCCACCAACCTATAACCCCGTCCCATGGAGCTTACTTGAAGCTCATGGAGACACTTGCCTTTGTTGCATTCACAACCGAACAATTGTGTTCGGACTAAGAGATGAGATACAATACATGTTTTCTCATATTGAAAACTTGTTGCATCAACCACCAACAACAAACACAACACCTCCACCACCATCAACAAACACCCATCCACCATCACCATCTCCATGTTCACCATCCATTCCTCCCAATTAAACATGCTTGGTGTTTTACAAAAAAAATTATCGTAAACCATTTTGAATGGCAAGCTCTAGAGAGGACTCTCATGTTTGAGCCTTGGTTTATCATTTTAGTGATGATTGTAAGCCTTTAAGGCTTTTGTTAGTTGCATTACTTGTTATGTTTGTTAATGTAATGCTTGATGTATCTTTTTCAAATTATTAATGTTATGGTTATGTTTAGTCTCTACTCTTGCATGCTATATACATATATATGTTGCTTGTCCACTAAATATTTTTGCAAGATATCCATATCTCGATTTCTTTTTGGCCTCAAAACGAGGGGGAGTATACTTCAAGGGGAGCTTCTATAAAATTGGGATAACCTTTTTGATGCTAACAAAAAGGGGGAGAATTGATATAAACTCACAATAATACTTGTATATATACTAATTTTCGATTAATGAGTTTAGATTTTGTAATCATCAAAAAGGGGGAGATTGTTGACATAAATAATGCATGAAAACGTTATTTATATTTTTCGATATCTCTATATTTTGACGATCACAAAATGTAAACTCATCAAACGTAAGATTACTACGTAAACAAGTATTAAGCTAGTTTATATCACTATATCCAACTTAATCACTTAAGGTATGAATAAACAAGTGTTTAATACATCTCATGATCAAAGGGGTATTTAATTAACTAATACAAAGTTTATTTAATTATATAAACATATTATATATTTTTGAAAAACACTTTTGGTAATAAAGAAAAATGTTTTAATCATACTAAATAAATGATTTCAAATTTTTAACCAAAATCAGTTAGTTTTTCACCAAATAAACTTTCCCCACTAAAAGACAAGTTTTCTGGCCGTTACAGTTTGGCGGCCCCCTTAATTATAAGGGGCGGTCCCTTAATTTTAAGGGGGCCGGCCACGCTCCTCTGTCAGAACTTGTTGCCTATAAATACCACCTTAAATCTGGAATTTTTCTCACCTTTTGCACGAAATTTTCAGACCTCAAACTATCTAAATATCCTCTAAAACCCTTTGATCATTTGTATATTAATCCTTGTTTCAAGTGATTCAATCCCTTCTCATCCATCCTCATCCAAAGTGCAAAAGAAGAACACTCCTTCTACAACTAAGTTCAAGAAGTATTGAAGAGTAGTTGTGCATTGTGTATATATATTTGTGAAGTTGTGTTGTGTATGTAATAAGTAGTTTAGAAGTAATAGAAGTTGTGTAGGAAGTAGAAGTTGATTAGAAGTTGGTTTAATCCAAAACTTATATCATTTCACACATAATAAGAAGATTATAAGAAAGATAAATAGAGAGATGAAGAGATAGAGAAGGATGGCAACTTCTAGAGAGAGAAAGTGAGATATATTAGATTAAGAGAGAAGAATACAAATGAGAGAAAATAACCTAGAAGCACCACCTCCAAATGGTAGCATTTGGAGGTTTATATAGTTAGGATAAAGAGATGGGCCGGGCTTGGGCTTATGTAATGGACTAGACATAAACTAATACAATGTTAGATTAAACCAAGCCCGTTTACCCTTAACTAAACTACAAGACTATTACAACATTATTACAAGACTCGTTGATACAATAATGATCGTCACTTCTATTTCTAACAATCTCCCCCTAAGGGGCGATCATTGAGATCTCTCTTAGATTCCCTTTTTGGAAAATTACAATTTCACCCCTCAAACTTTGGTGAAATTACAAAAATGGTCCCTGGGGTTTATATAAATGGAATTTTACAACTTTGGTCCTTGTATTATCTAATATTGCAGGTTTGGTCCCTTGGAAGTAGTTTGGAAACTTGCCACATCAGGTCCCTCAACTTTTGCATAATTACAATTTTAGTCCTTGATTAATGGGCTTAAATTACAACCGGACCCAAAGTTATTATAAAACTCAAAACCAAATAAACCCTTAAATCCAAAATAATAACAAAACCAGCCCACCCATTTTGTGGCCCAAAACCATAACCAAATCCCACCCCCATCTTTTTTATTACCCCATTTAATATATATTCCCTCCCAGTCAACACACCTATGTTTGACCCTCATCCTCCACCTCACCCTTATCTCTGCAACACAACAGCCAAAACCAACATCACCCCTACCCCTTTACCACCTGCACACTCCAACTATCCCCCCTTACACTCCAAACAAACACAAACCTCCAAACCCACCCTCTGGCATCAAGTTAGCAGAAGGAAAACGCCAAACCAAGTTTTGGCGCCAAAATCTTCAAATGGCAAAGATCACCCCAAGTCATCCAATGGCTGTTATCATTGCTGGGAAAGCTCAATGGGGTCCCACAAAACCCTAAACTCTCAGTATAAAAGGAAAAGAAAAGGAAGCTGAGTGGTGGTTAGCTAATTAGTAGATTTTAGTAGTTAATTATGTAGTGTAGTTTATTAGCATCAAATTTTCCTTGTATTTCCTTCTGTATTTTAGATTAAAGTTCAGTTGTAATCCAGATTTCTCAATTAATTTAAGTTTCCTTTTGATTTCAAGAAATTCGTATTGTTACTCAAGTTTCAAATTTCTTATTACCTCTTCAGTTTGCATTATAATTTGTTTCAGTAGCTTTTTATAAACCTTTTTTTAAAGTGATTTGGAGTTAAAGAAAGGACAAACTCAGGAAAAGAACAGAAAAAGAAAAAAAAATACAAAGAAAAAAAAAAAAAATGGTGGAATTGGTTGATGAAGCAGTTGCAGAGATGATGGTGATAATGGTTTAGTGCTCATGGGAGCAATAGGATGGTATTTTGGTTCTAGCTCATACTGAATTTTTGCTTGGGACCTTTTGTAAGAATTATGCTCCTATTCCCTTTTATTTTTGCATAATCTGTCAACTATAGTTGTAGTTGTTAGTAGTTGTTTATTTCTATTATTTTATGCTTAGTTAAGGTTAGTATAAGTCAAGTTAATGATCTCATGGTTTAAATTCTTATACTACTTCATAACACTTTCTTAACTGTTTATAAGGGGGTGTTTGGATAAAGTGATTGATGAGAGTTCTAGCTGGTTTCTTGGCATTTCATTGGTTTCCATAAACTGCTTAGGTACTAAAATAGACATAAGAAGTATTAGAAATTCAAGCCTAATATCAGAAAGTCAAAACTTGCTCATCATCTCTGAATCTGAGTAACCTTAAAGGCTGTGACATTTGACTTCTGCAAAGATTGTTAGATTTTAGGTTCACTAAGGTTTATTTACCCTCATAGCAGCTTATAGGTTCATCTTCAGTTGAATTGATGCAATCTAAATCCATTTTGGTCAAACCTTACAAGAAATAACAAAAGTCAAAAGGTTCATAACTGCTGATGTGGGACAGATTTCAACATCCTCTGTAGAGTTCAATTCTGGTTTGAATTAGATAAGATTTGTTGTTTTACAATCTTTGGTTGCTTGTCTATCTAAATCAAAAAGAAAATTTGAGTTTCAAGCTCATTTGCTCATTGAAATTTATGTCCAAAGTGACCCTCAGACCTGCTTATCCCCTGCACTCAGTTATTACCCACTGACCCAGTCCCACTTCAGCCTCCACAATAAGCTTATACAAGCTTGTTAGGGTCTGAAATTTGGTTTGTAAGATATTTCTAACTCATCTCCATGGATTAATAATTCTTAGCTTTTAACTTTAAGTCAATTAGCTTGTGCAACAGCTTGTTTATGCCCCCCATAGGTCTGTTTGGTTCTAGTGGAGTGTTAACTGAGTTTGTTGATTTATGCTTTGTAATTGATGCTACTGTTGTTGTTTGTTGGACTTATTGTTTAATATAGCTGTTATAATTGTTGTTGGTACAAACTCTTTTGAACTTTGAGATTATTTTGGGCTTATTATTGATGTATTTTCTTTTACTGCTGCCATTGTTCACATTCTGAGCTTGCATGAATCAGGTTCTCAGCTCTTGTTGACATGATTGTGTAGGTTTATGTAGCTTGTTTATGTTACCCTAAGTAAGTTTAAGCTTGTTGTACTGTCCTCTCACATCTGAGCTTGCTTGGCAAGCTGAGCTTATTTGCTCAGCTTATGTGACCCATCTTTGTACCCTGCATCAGAGGCCCAGGCTCACAAGCCTCTTTCCTTTGAAGCTAGCTTGTTCCTTAGTTGATATTAGTTTAAGCTCTTGATTGTTTTGAGATGCCCGTCTGGCCACCTGCTTGTGCAGGTCCTTATATCTCATTTATATGCTGATTTGAGTGCTTAATTTGTGTCTTATAGTGGCTATGGATCAATCAGTTACACTGAGAGATCAGTGTTTGGAGCTCATTTCACAAGCTCATTAAGAGCTTGTGAGTGGATCCCACTGTGAGATTTTGGTTTCTTTAGGAAGCTCATATAGCTTAATCTTTAGTTCAGGGCTTATTTTGTATTTTTCAACTTCTTTAACAAGCTAAATAGTAGCTTGTATTTTGTCCCACTTTACTTTAAAACTGAGTAGTTATTGCATTTGAGTCAATTTCATAAGCTCCTTATGAGCTTGTCTGAGGGAATGAGCTTGTGCTTATAAGCTTTCTGAAAAGCTTACTAGGCTAGTTCATTGACTCAAGTTTCATCTTGGACTCCCAAGCTGATTTGTGGGCCCCACAGAGGCTTGTATTAGCCACCTTTCACCTGTTTTGTGTCTGTTTGGTTTCAGGACTGCTTATTTGCTTATTTGAGTTTCTTAGCTTGCTCACCTGTGATTTTTAGCGTATTCTCAGTTCCTTAAAATGGTTTGCACCTTATTTCCCTGTTTATATACCCTGTGTGGCTTATGGTGAGCTTATTTAAGCTCTGATTTTCATTTTCTAAACAATAAGCCATCTGTTGGCTTATTAAGGGTACACACTGCTTAATTTTAAGTTCCATGGAGTTTGTCTTCACAAAAGTTCAATATTTGTAGTTGTTTAGTAGGTTTGTAAAAAGAAAATCCAAAATAGACAAAAATACCAAAAGTGATAGCTTCTATTTAAGAAGCTTATTGCTTATTAGCTTATTTTCCTTAAGCACTTAGTATTTTTATAATTTTCCTAGGTTCTTGTAGCTATAAAATAATTTCTGTAATTTTTTCATATTTTTCTCTTTTCATTTAGTATTTTTAATAATTAATATTAGTTTTTATTAATTAATAATTAGTTTTTAATTAGTAATAATTAGATAAAAAGTCTTAAAAATATATTTTCAGTTTTAAAATTAGTTTTATATTATTTTAGATTTTTCCAAATTTAAATTTTATTTTTCTAGGTTAATTTCCTAATTATTTGTATTTTAGGGTATTTTAAATAATTAAAAGTAAATTAGAAATTAGTATTTAATTAATAATAATTATATAAATAGTGTAAAAATTATTATTTTTTTCTAAAAATTTTCTTTTATCATTAGGATTGTAAAAATGTAATTTTCATATCCGTAGGTATTTTATTTCACAAAACTCGCGTTTTATTTCGTACGCTAACGTAACTTTAAATCAGACGTACGTGTTTTTAGACTTAGCTCACGTTTTTAGTATATCTGATCATCAGTAACTGTTTGTATAGAGTTTCTAAGTTATTTTCATTCCTCATGTCTTAGTTTAATCATATCACTCACTCAAACCCTTATTGTTCTCCAAATTCACCCGATCACAAACCCGTTTTGATTACCATCACACCTCGTCGGGACATAACGACCCGGGGAAACACTGTATTACACGGAGAATTGGCACCAGGCTGTCTGACCTTGTTGACAACTCACATTGGCTCATTTGGGTTGACCGTTTGGAGCCAATCAAATTTTGGCGCCGCTGCCGGGGAGGCTGTGCGCGTATTCTAAACGGTTTTGCGTATTAGTGAACCTGGATATACATCCATTGTATATTTACGATCCTTGTGTATATTTTCATAAAAACTGTTCCCGAATTTTTTTTTAAAATTAGTTTTCAACGAACACAAAAACACAAAAAGATTTTCTTTCTTATAAAATGTTTATCAAAAATCCCAAAAATATCCATCTTTACCCTCCTACCTTTTTGATTCTCTATTTCTTACCCTCCAAAACCGTTTGATTCTTTCTATGTCTCATCCTCACCTTCTTTGTCGATGGTGTGGTAGTCCTTATAATGGTGGTAATTGCCCTAGTTGTGGCATGGTAGAGTCAGGAAACGGGTCTGTCTATAACCAGAATCCCTATTCCTACCATGACACGACTAATTCATTCCATCAGCTTCCACACCATGAGACCCAACAGTTTTACTGTTGTGAGTATTGTGGAGGCCCTCACTATAGCTCTGATTGTCAAATTAGGAATCAGTTTGTCTATGAACAGGTTCCTTGTAACAATCATGAATTTGGTTTTAACCAGCCCTCACAATACACAAACGCTCAACCACCACCTCAAGACGAGTTAGCTAGAGCTGAATTGATTACTAAAATGATTATGAATCAAAATCAAGTTAATAAGACCATTCAAGATAGTATAAACTGTCTTAAGGATCTGATTCTTAGGAAACAAAATCCTCCTGTTAACTCATTTTATCTTGAGGATGAAAGTGATGAGGATGAACCATTTGAAGAGGAAAACCCTAAGGAAACTTCAGATATCTTGTCAATGGGGGACAAGGAAGTCAAAATCAATCGTCTTGAGGAATTTGATGACCTTGTTCCAATCCCAAAGGTATCTAAGAAACCTTTTGATTCAACTTCAATTGAAACTGCTTCAGTAGAAATACAGGGAGAAAAGAATATGACTGAAGCACTAGCAGTAGAAATCATGGAACTTGTAGAAACCATGACTGCTAGTCCTTCTCAACTCCCTCAGTCTGCTGTTATCACAAACAATGTTCCCACTCACTCTTTGAGCACGGGGGACGAGAATCTTGACACTGTTCCTGAAAGGGAATCGGACGAATTCATAAAGTCTATTGTTGAGAACCTTGTTCCAATCCCAAGAGATTCACAGGGAATTCTTGATCATGTGTGTGATATCCCTCCTCCTCTTGTCTTCCCAGTTGACAATGATGAGATGTTCTCCGATTCTGATAATGATGATTCATTATCTTGTGGGGACATCATTTATGCGGAAGAATTACCTTCTGAGCTAGTTAGCTTAGAAGAAGAGAATGATGAGATTGACACTGAAATCCAAGATGAAGCACTTCGTGCAACATTAAATGTCAATCTCCTCATTTCTAAAATTGAGGCTTTCAATAAGAAACCTATTTCATCTCCTATCCCTATTAAGGATAGTGACATTCCTTCCGATGACCCTATACCGGAATTTGAAGCCTTTACTTTTGATCATATGGGAGAGAAGATTAGTGGCAGTACCACTCCTCATTCTCAAATTTCTCTCCCCGAATATGATTCATTCACCTTTGAGGAGTTCTCCAGTGAACTCACTCATATCATGACTCCTCCGGAGTTTGATATCCCGGGGGGAGATGCACTCAATCATGAGGATTTGCAAATTCCCACCCACCCTCCCGGGATGTTTACGAGCTTAACCTTTGAAATCCAAACTCAGGCTAATGAGCCTGATCTCGAGGAAGAATATCAAATCATGATTTTCGTCATGGTTTTCTTCCTTTTCTTCACCTACAGGGTGACTTCTCTTGTTCTTCACTCCTTCGGGAATGAAGATACCATCTTTGATCCCGGCATTTTCATGTATCATTATCTTGAGCCGGGATTATATCTCATCGGTGTGGAACTTTCACATGCTTCAAATGTTTGTCCAAACATCTTGAATGAAAGTCCGATTGAGATTGTTTCTTCCACATCATGCTTCCCCAAGGACAAATGAATTCGGGGTCGAGTCAAGCTAGCGACTCGGTAAACAAAAACAGTAGCATGCATATAGGGTTTTCACCCTAAGTGTGGGGGAGTCCCCCATGCTATGGTTACTTATGAAGTGAAAATACAAAATGGTGTTTTCCACGCTTAGCTTGCAATGTTGCCCTTTTACGTTCAAAATATCGGCATAATAGCCGGGACTTTGAATATTGAGGACAATATTCATGATAAGTGTGGGGGGGGGGGGGGGGGTATTTCGCTATTCTAGCGAATTTTATCACATTTTACTATCTTATACCCCCGTTTTAGCCAAAATTTCAAAAATTTAAAAAATTTTTCACTTGTGCTTCAAAATTTTTGTGATTATCAGTCCGCCAGGTCTAACCGACAAAGGGATTAGCTAATCCAGGAGCAAACGGCTCTTGGTAAAGATATATCAAATCCGTTTATGGCTTGCAATTTGCCCAAAATTGTATGGTTCCTCAACTCCCCATATCCCATAAAGCGAATGAGTTGGCTAGCCCACAAGATTATGGCTTGTGGTAAAGGCCGTGGAAAATCCATAATTGGTAATCAGCTCACCAAGATGTTGACTTAGTCCATCAAGATGCTGGCTAGTCCAGAAGCAAACGGCTTTTGGTAAAGACTAATCAAATCCGTTGACAGCTGGTGGTTTGCTCAAAATCACACAGTTATCATGTGTACCACAGTTCTCACACCTGGCTACTCCAGAAGTGATGGCTTTTGGTAAAGAGTTTCAAATCCATCAAGTTTTTCTCAAAATATTGCTAGGGACTAGCAATAGTTTAGTGTGGGGGATTGATGAGTGTGTAAATACTCATCACTTTTATCGTATCTGAACTGCCAAAACATCCAAAAACACTCAAATACGCATCAAAATACAGAATTTATCCCAAAATTGTGTTTTATATGTTTTAGATGCAAAATGTTTAAAAAACAAATGAAAAACGAACAAAGTTTGCATAATTGGCAGTTTCAGTCCCTCAAGTTTCAAACATTGACAAAACTAGTCCCTGAAGTTTTAAAACGAAAGAAAAGTCAACCCAAGGTTTTATAAAGTCAAAAATTATCAAAAACGATCCTTGGGTGAAAACTTTGAGAAAATTACACAAATGGTCCCTGCAGTTTGGGAAATTACAATTTCACCCCTCAAACTTTGGTGAAATTACAAAAATGGTCCCTGGGGTTTATATAAATGGAATTTTACAACTTTGGTCCTTGTATTATCTAATATTGCAGGTTTGGTCCCTTGGAAGTAGTTTGGAAACTTGCCACATCAGGTCCCTCAACTTTTGCATAATTACAATTTTAGTCCTTGATTAATGGGCTTAAATTACAACCGGACCCAAAGTTATTATAAAACTCAAAACCAAATAAACCCTTAAATCCAAAATAATAACAAAACCAGCCCACCCATTTTGTGGCCCAAAACCATAACCAAAGCCCACCCCCATCATTTTTATTACCCAGTTTAATATATATTCCCTTCCAGTCAACACACCTATGTTTGACCCTCATCCTCCACCTCACCCTTATCTCTGCAACACAATAGCCAAAACCATCATCACCCCTACCCCTTCACCACCTGCACACTCCAAATATCCCCCCTTACACTCCAAACAAACACAAACCTCCAAACCTACCCTTTGGCATCAAGTTAGCAGAAGGAAAACGCCAAACCTAGTTTTGGCGCCAAAATCTTCTAACGGCTAAGATCACCCCAAGTCATCCAATCGCTGTTATCATTGCTGGGAAAGCTCAATGGGGTCCCACAAAACCCTAAACTCTCAGTATAAAAGGAAAAGAAAAGGAAGCTGAGTGGTGGTTAGCTAATTAGTAGATTTTAGTAGTTAATTATGTAGTGTAGTTTATTAGCATCAAATTTTCCTTGTATTTCCTTCCGTATTTTAGATTAAAGTTCAGTTGTAATCCAGATTTCTCAATTAATTTAAGTTTCCTTTTGATTTCAAGAAATTCGTATTGTTACTCAAGTTTCAAATTTCTTATTACCTCTTCAGTTTGCATTATAATTTGTTTCAGTAGCTTTTTATAAACCTTTTTTAAAGTGATTTGGAGTTAAAGAAAGGACAAACTCAGGAAAAGAACAGAAAAAGAAAAAAAAAATACAAAGAAAAAAAAATGGTGGAATTGGTTGATGAATCAGTTGCATAGATGATGGTGATAATGGTTTAGTGCTCATGGGAGCAATAGGATGGTATTTTGGTTCTAGCTCATACTGAATTTTTGCTTGGGACCTTTTGTAAGAATTATGCTCCTATTCCCTTTTATTTTTGCATAATCTGTCAACTCTAGTTGTAGTTGTTAGTAGTTGTTTATTTCTATTAGTTTATGCTTAGTATAAGTCAAGTTAATGATCTCATGGTTTAAATTCTCATACTACTTCATAACACTTTCTTAACTGTTTATAAGGGGGTGTTTGGATAAAGTGATTGATGAGAGTTCTAGCTGGTTTCTTGGCATTTCATTGGTTTCCATAAACTGCTTAGGTACTGAAATAGACATAGGAAGTATTAGAAATTCAAGCCTAATATCAGAAAGTCAAAACTTGCTCATCATCTCTGAATCTGAGTAACCTTAAAGGCTGTGACATTTGACTTCTGCAAAGATTGTTAGATTTTAGGTTCACTAAGGTTTATTTACCCTCATAGCAGCTTATAGGTTCATCTTCAGTTGAATTGATGCAATCTAAATCCATTTTGGTCAAACCTTACAAGAAATAACAAAAGTCAAAAGGTTCATAACTGCTGATGTGGGACAGATTTCAACAGCCTCTGTAGAGTTCAATTCTGGTTTGAATTAGATAAGATTTGTTGTTTTACAATCTTTGGTTGCTTGTCTATCTAAATCAAAAAGAAAATTTGAGTTTCAAGCTCATTTGCTCATTGAAATTTATGTCCAAAGTGCCCCTCAGACCTACTTATCCCCTGCACCCAGTTATTACCCACTGACCCAGTCCCACTTCAGCCTCCACAATAAGCTCATACAAGCTTGTTAGGGTCTGAAATTTGGTTTGTAAGATATTTGCTAACTCATCTCCATGGATTAATAATTCTTAGCTTTTAACTTTAAGTCAGTTAGCTTGTGCAACAGCTTGTTTATGCCCCCCCCATAGGTCTGTTTGGTTCTAGTGGAGTGTTAACTAAGTTTGTTGATTTATGTCTTGTAATTGATGCTACTGTTGTTGTTTGTTGGACTTATTGTTTAATATAGCTATTATAATTGTTGTTGGTACAAACTCTTTTGAACTTTGAGATTATTTTGGGCTTATTATTGATGTCTTTTCTTTTACTGCTGCCATTGTTCACATTCTGAGCTTGCATGAATCAGGTTCTCAGCTCTTGTTGACATGATTGTGTAGGTTTATGTAGCTTGTTTATGTTACCCTAAGTAAGTTTAAGCTTGTTGTACTGTCCTCTCACATCTGAGCTTGCTTGGCAAGCTGAGCTTAATTGCTCAGCTTATGTGACCCATCTTTGTACCCTGCATCCGAGGCCCAGGCTCACAAGCCTCTTTCCTTTGAAGCTAGCTTGTTCCTTAGTTGATATTAGTTTAAGCTCTTGATTGTTTTGAGATGCCCATCTGGCCACCTGCTTGTGCAGGTCCTTATATCTCATTTATATGCTGATTTGAGTGCTTAATTTGTGTCTTATAGTGGCTATGGATCAATCAGTTACACTGAGAGATCAGTGTTTGGAGCTCATTTCACAAGCTCATTAAGAGCTTGTGAGTGGATCCCACTGTGAGATTTTGGTTTCTTTAGGAAGCTCATATAGCTTAATCTTTAATTCAGGGCTTATTTTGTATTTTTCAGCTTCTTTAACAAGCTAAATGGTAGCTTGTATTTTGTCCCACTTTACTTTAAAACTGAGTAGTTATTGCATTTGAGTCAATTTCATAAGCTCCTTATGAGCTTGTCTAAGGGAATGAGCTTGTGCTTATAAGCTTTCTAAAAAGCTTACTAGGCTAGTTCATTGACTCAAGCTTCATCTTGGACTCCCAAGCTGATTTGTGGGCCCCACAGAGGCTTGTATTAGCCACCTTTCACCTGTTTTGTGTCTGTTTGGTTTTAGGACTGCTTATTTAAGTTCCTTAGCTTGCTCACCTGTGATTTTTAGCTTATTCTCAGTTCCTTAAAATGGTTTGCACCTTATTTCCCTGTTTATATACCCTGTGTGGCTTATGGTGAGCTTATTTAAGCTCTGATTTTCATTTTCTAAACAATAATCCATCTGTTGGCTTATTAAGGGTACACACTGCTTAATTTTAAGTTCCATGGAGTTTGTCTTCACAAAAGTTCAATATTTGTAGTTGTTTAGTAGGTTTGTAAAAAGAAAATCCAAAAAAGACAAAAATACCAAAAGTGATAGCTTCTATTTAAGAAGCTTATTGCTTATTAGCTTATTTTCCTTAAGCACTTAGCATTTTTATAATTTTCCTAGGTTCCTGTAGCTATAAAATAATTTCTGTAATTTTTTCATATTTTTCTCTTTTCATTTAGTATTTTTAATAATTAATATTAGTTTTTATTAATTAATAATTAGTTTTTAATTAGTAATAATTAGATAAAAAGTCTTAAAAATATATTTTCAGTTTTAAAATTAGTTTTATATTATTTTAGATTCTTCCAAATTTAAATTTCATTTTTCTAGGTTAATTTTCTAATTATTTGTATTTTAGTGTATTTTAAATAATTAAAAGTAAATTAGAAATTAGTATTTAATTAATAATAATTATATAAATAGTGTAAAATTATTTTTCTTTTTCTAAAAATTTTCTTTTATCATTAGGATTGTAAAAACGTAATTTTCATATCCGTAGGTATTTTATTTCACAAAACTCGCGTTTTATTTCGTACGCTAACGTAACTTTAAATCAGACGTACGCGTTTTTAGACTTAGCTCACGTTTTTAGTATATCTGATAATCAGTAACTATTTGTATTGAGTTTCTAAGTTATTTTCATTCCTCATGTCTTAGTTTAATCATATCACTCACTCAAACCCTTATTCCTCTACAAATTCACCCGATCACAAACCCGTTTTGATTACTATCACACCTCGTCGGGACATAACGACCCGGGGAAACACTGTATTCCACGGAGAATTGGCACCAGGCTGTCTGACCTTGTTGACCACTCGCATTGGCTCATTTGGGTTGACCGTTTGGAGCCAATCACCCTCTCATGCCATTTGTCAAACCAAAAGAAACATTTTTGCCCATTACCAATTTTGCAAAGCACAAAATCTCTAATCTTGTCTCTCAAAATAATAATCTGTCTCCAACTCCATGAAGTATCTTGATTAGGCTTCACCACCCAAATACTATCACCTTTCAACCATTGAGATTTAACCCACTTGACCCAGATAGACTCATTATCCATAATCACATTCCATAAGTGTTTTACCATTAATGCCTCATTCCACACATGCAATGACTTTAGACCAAGGTCACCTTCCTTTCTGCATACACACATCCTTCCAGGCTACACTGTATTTAAAACTCTTGTTACTTTCCACCTTCCATAGAAACCTCTTTAACAATTAATCAATATCATCAAAAATTCCATGAGTTAAAATAAACATAGAAGCCCACAAAACATTTAAAGAGTTGAGAACTGAGGCAATAAGCTGAAGTCTTCCAACAAATGAAAGACTCTTATTTTGCCAACTATCAATCCTTCTTTTCACATTATCCAATAGCACAGTGCAATCACCTCTATTAATTCTGTTAGAGTCAAGAGGAATACCTAAGTACTTAACAGGTAAAGTACCTTCATTGAATGGCATTACAAGCTGCACTTCCTGTTTGACAATATCATCCACATTACCAAAGAAGACTGTACTTTTATCCATGTTAGGCCTTAATCCAGAAGCTAAGAAAAACTCATCCATAGCCCTTCTAAGAACAGAAGCTGATATCTTATCACCATGACAGAACAACATAATATCATCTACAAAGCATAAACTAATAATACCAAGCTTTTCACATCCCCAATGATACTTAAACTTCTTTTCATAAGTTACCAACCTTTTAAGCATCAAAGTAAAAACCTCCATGACAATAGTGAATAGGTATGGGGAGATAGGATCTCCTTGCCTAAGACCTCTCTTGGCTTTGAAGAAACCATGAGACTCTCCATTAACAGAGATAGAGAAAGAAGCAGACTTTAAACACTCCATAATCCAATCCACCATAACTCTATGAAACCCAAATTTAATGAGACAGAATTCTAGAAATTGCCAAGAAACAGTGTCATAAGCCTTCTGTAAGTCAACTTTAAATGCACATCTCCCCACTTTCTTTATACTAATATAACCACTCATCAATTCTTGAGCAAGCATTATGTTATCACTGATATGCCTACCCTCAATAAAAGCACTCTGGTTCTCATCAATCAACTTCTTCAAAACCTCTTTAAGCATATTAGTTAAAACTTTACTCACACACTTATACACCACATTGCAACAAGCAATTGGTCTATAATCTGTGAATTTAATAGGAATACTACATTTAGGAACAAGTGAAATTAATGTAGTGTTAATCTCACCCAACATCTTACCATTATTGAAGAATTCCTTAACTGCATTACATAGATCCTTTCCAACAGTGTTCCATGAGGCTTTAAAGAACTTGGAAGTGAACCCATCAGGTCCAGGAGCTTTATTATCCTCAATATCAAATAGAGCAACCTTAATTTCATCATTAGAAACCTATCTGATCAAGTGCATAGCTTCATCTTCTTCAATCCTTTTACTAAACAGCCCATCAGCATCTTCAATAGGGAAAACTCCCTCACACTTACCAAGGAAACTCTGAAAATGGTTGACAAACTGGTCAGCAACATCATTATCACAAAAAACATTACCCTGCTCATCCTTTATGCTAAGAATTCTACTCCTACTATACCTCCCTTTCAACATATTATGGAAGTAAGCACTATTATGATCCCCCTCTCTTAACCATTTAATTTTAGTTTTCTGTTACAAAACTTTTTCCTCATCCAACACCGCTTCTCTATAAGTACTGTTAAACACCATCTCAACTTCTCTAAGGTTGCTATTATGAGGATCCTTATCTAACTCAGTCTGAACCCTCTTAAGCTCATCCCTTAGTTTATTCACCTTATCAAACACATTACCGTTACTCCAGTTTAATCTTCTAAGATGCTTTTTTATATTCTTAAGCCTCTTAGCAAGAACAAACATATCATAACCATAAACAGGTACATCCCAATTCTCTTTAACAACCATATGAAATTTGTTAGCATTAGAAGTGTTGATCATTTATGTAATCAAAGGGAGATCTCAATGATCGTCCCTTAGGGGGAGATTGTTAGCATTAAAAGTGACGATCATTATTGAGTCGATAAGTATTGTAATAGGTTTACGTTTAATAGTTAGTCATAGTGCTTGTCCAAGTATTTAATGTAAAGCCTTAAAGGCTCAACCCATTAAGGGCCCATTGTAAGCCCATCCATCTCATGTGATGGAAGTATAAAAGGCACACCAAGGCTCATTTGTAAGGTGTGCTTGAGTGTGTAAGTGTGTGTGTTTCTTAATAATATTCTCTCATTTTCCATCTCTCTAGTTACACTTATACGATCCATATACTCTCACCAAGTCACCATCTTTCTTCTTCTAATCTTCTATATTTGTTATAAAGTTGATATATCTAAGGTCCAACAAGTGGTATCAATCGCCTAACAATGATTTAGGAGTGTTGGGTGTTTGTGTTTTTCGTTTTTTTTAAGCTTTCTACACGTTATTTTCATAAAAAATTCTTACTTTTCTTGTTTTTCATGGCTTTTAACACTTTTTTGATTACAAACTAGTGTTATAAACCCTATCTAATAAGAAAGTTTTAATCTTTTTGAAAATTTCTAGCTTAAAAAATCGACTTTGGTTTTGTACTTGTTTTTCGAGATCTAAAAAAGTTTTTATAAAAATCATCAAGTTTGGAACTTTCTTCAAGTTTTGGTGATTTTATGCATAAAAGTACAAGTATCTTGGAACACAAACTTGATTTTGGAGTGCTTTGAGATACACGATTTGGCTTCCATTTATCGAGAATCTCACTCTAGTAATCATCATACGATTCCGTGGCTTACTCGGTGTTTTTCTTCCTTGTATAAGTTAGAAAAAACACTTCGACTTGGGATAACTTTCTAAATTGTATAATTTAGAAAAATATTGCAAATTTTCGATAAGTGCACATTTTCGAGAAATATTGCACAACATTATCGAGAATACTTGCTAAAATTATTGAAATTTCACTTATTGAAAGTTTCGAATATTTTAAATATTCTCGTGAATCCACTGCCATCAAACTTGGAATATTTTATTCTCAAAAATTTGTTATTCTCGAAAACGTGCTATTCTCGAAAACGTCACAAAAAGGAACTTGATATTTTCGAAAACTTTCAAACCGTGTTATTCTCGAAAAGTTGTTTTTTTTTTAAAACTTGGAATATTATATTTCGCAAACTTGGTCAACCTTTTTTTCGCAAAATCTGATTTTTTTTCGAAAACATTGGACAATATTTTTTCTTTTTCAAACCTGATTTTGTCGAGAAAAATATTGGACAATTTTTTCGCAAAACTTGATATTTTCGAGATCTTGGACCACTTTTCGCAAACTTGTAAGATTTCGATAACTTGGATTTATTTCGAGCACTTGAAAAATTATCGAGAACTTGGGAATTCTCCGAGAAGAAGTTATTGAAATCAAAACTTTCACCGTCAAATCTTGCAACTATTTACTCCAAACACAACTCCTATTTCGTTGGAACGATCCAAGATCAACTTTATCACACATCAGAACCTAATGGAAACAGAAATGCAAATGAAGGAGAGAGATTTTAAGAAAAAGTTTACAGTGTTCAAGTCACAGGTTGAGAAGGTTATAAACATATTTGGATATGAGTCAAGGTTCGAAAAAGCATTTGAACACTACGTCAGAGACCGATTTCACTATTTCAAAGAAAAACTCAATCAAAACCTGAATCAACTTGAAAAGCTACTTAATGAAGAAGAACTTCATACACGTGACTGCAGAGAAGCTCTTATAGTGATCCAAACTCAATTTCAAAGTATCTTTAACCCTTGGATAATGAACCAATCTGAGTTTATCGATGCATTTTACCAAAAATTTAGGGTAAGCTATTCGACATTCAGAACTCAATGCATAAATGACATGGGGGAACTCGAAAAGATACTTGATGCTGAGGAAACTGAGTTAAATGAAATTGAGAAGCTTAAACGGGAAAGAGAGCAGATTGAAAAAGATATGCAGTTTAAAGAAAGAGAGCTAATTGAAAGAGAAAAGCAGTTAAAGGAAACAGAGGTGATTGAAAAAGAGACAGAGAACGATGTTCAAACAGAAGAGGAAACAGTCAATGAGGGTGATGCATCAGATGATAGTTTGGTTTTCACGGGCAGTGATACATCTTCAGTACAGTAGTTTGAAAGCAGCAATCCTAGCTATGATTCAGATACTGATGGTACACAAAGGAATGAAGTTGTTTGGGACACCGAAGATGATCATATCAAACCTTCATCAGACACAGAGATATTGGCTACGGTACAACATTCACATGCTCATGATAATGTTGATATATTTGAGAATATGTTTGTTCATGATCAGATACATCCTGAGCATCCTGAGTCTATTAGTGACATTTATGTGGTGGAACAAAATGATAGTAATATCACTTTTGATACACCAGATATGGATCCTAATAGAGGTGAGCCTGCCCAGGATGGATCTTCTTATGAATAAAATCGTGCCTTATTTGCTTCATTAATCAATAATTTCAAACATGAACTTGAAAAGTGCAAAGAGGACAATCGTAAAGCAAAGCAAACGAATGTCTCATTGACAAAAGAGCTTGAGAGATTTAAAGAAATGGAAAAAGGTTTTCAAAATGTAACAAAAAGAAAAGCTGAACTTGAATTTGAAAAGTCAAACCTTAAATCTCAAGCTCAAAAGTTTGAAATGTATGGAGAGTCTGTCAAACCGCTTTTAAAAAGAAATGAAGAACTTGAAGTTGGTTATAGAGAAGCTGTTCTTCGTGAAAAACGTTCCATTCAAAATCTGGATGCTCAAATTGTTGTTAACAACAGAAAGGTTCAAGCGCTTTTAAAAGAGAACAATGATTTAAAAAGTGAAAATTCAAAGCTTCAGAAAACCACATCAAATTTTGAGATTGTAAACACAAAACTTGAGAATGAAAACAAAGAGTTTTTGAAACGAACAAACGATCTTGAAAACAAACTTCAAAAATTGGGACAGACTTCTCAGACTATCAACATGCTGCCTACTAAAGATGAGGAGGTTGAGAAACAAACATCTGGAATTGGTTTTGAAAATAGTGCTCTGTTGGAAAATGGAAAACCGTGTTGTTTAAACAAAGTGAAAAAGCTGACACCTATTTTGTACAACGCTGAAGATATGGGAAAAGAATTGTCAGATGATCTTTTGTTTGAGTCTCAAGATATTTTAAAATCTGAAAAGGAAAAACGTTTGAAAGTAAAACAAACAAAACACCCACTCTCATACCACGGCTTTGTGTATGGTTGTCTACAATTGACAGATATACCAAAAGAACCTTTCAAAAGAAAAGACACAAATGTGAAAAGATTTTTCAAAGAAGCTCAACTTGCTACCTATGATGCTAAGTGATGGCAAAATAGAGCAAGGAAACAATTTTGTAATCTTAAACATCACATTGAGCAAACGTTAAAGGTCATTTGGTTTAAGCAAGAAAACATCACAAACAACGTTTTCTCTAATCCTCTTTCATCAGATGTACGCCTTAAGTTAGAAGTCAAAAAGATTTTGAAAGAGGAAATTGAACCTCGTGTGAAAGATATTAACTTATGTTTTGAGTACTTTGAAAAACATCTTGTAACTGAAATGAGAGAAGATCTAAAGTACGTTCACTCTCTTGAAGACGAATTTGATGAAAAATGCTTAATTCTGGACATTCAAAAAGAATTTTTCACAAATCAAATAGAGTCGTTCAAATCAGTATCTGTTAGCCATGAGTATGAGAATGTGCATTTTGAACAAACATCTTTCTTGAAATCTGAAAATCTTTGTCTCAAAAAGAAAATCACCGAGCTTTCAAAAGAAGCAGCTGATGTCAAAGAAGAACTGTCAAAAAGAACTGCTCAGTTTGAGAAACATCTTGCAATACTTGAAGCACAAAGTATCTCTTTCCAACTTAAACTGCAAGAGAAGAATGAGAAAAAGTCTTCTGAAAACTCTTTGACATCAGTGCCTAAAGAGAAGGAAAAGATTTTTGAAGAAAAATGTGATGATACCAATATCAAGTTTGATTTTGACGAACTTGATACAAAAAATCTTGAATTGGAACATGCTGTGGCATCATTACAAAAAGAAAATGAGCATTTGAAACAGACTTACAAAAACTTGTTTGATTCAATCAAGAGGTGAAGAGTTCAGAACCAAACTTCAATCAAATCTGACTCTCTGATCACACCAAATCATCTTTTTGAAAAAGAAATGTCAGTGCTTCAAAAGAAAATTGTTGAATTGGAAAAAACGATTGCACAACAAACCAAGGATTTTGGTGATGCCAAAAATGAATTTTCAATCGAAACACACAAATATGAAAAATATTTTGCACATCTTGAAAATCAAAATGCTTCTTTGCATGAAAAACTGGCATCATCAGATCATCTTTCTCTTCAAAAAGAATACAATGATTTGAGAACCTCATACAATGCCTTAAAAGCAAAGTTTGATGTTCTTAACCGGTCAAAAGGAAAATCTCAAGTTACAAACGAGTCTAAACCACAAGTAAGTGTTTCAGAGAAGGTTTACACGGGTGAATCTTCAAAACCATTTTCAAAAAAGGTTTCTCAGTTTACAACCTATTCTTTGCATAAAGGAAGGAAATTTTCAAAGAGACCTACTTTTTCTGAAACATTTACTCCTCAAAAGGTTTCAAATGCAAGTGCTCATAAAGAAAAGAATCAAGATTTTCAAACTCCATACTCTCGTTTTACTCCGGTAAAGCCAGTGTGGAAACCAAAGCAAAGCCGTTCAAAACATTTGAAATATTCGTACTCTGAAATGCTTTTGCTACAACAAAGGAATGGCTATGCTTGGAAAAATCCTAATTCTGGAAGGTTTCCATTCATCTCAAAAACGAATTTTCGAAATGAAACGCCAAGTTTCAACAATGGATGGAAAACTTCTTCTTCAAGTTTTAAAACTCCCAGAGAAACACCGAGTTTCTCAAACAAGTTTCAAAAGCAAAAGAGTTTTAAATCACCGTTGATTCCACGAGCTTTATTTCAAAATGAAACACCGGTTTTCAGTCCTCGTTGGAATTCAACTTCTTTGTCTCGGATTGACACAACTTTCAAATGGATTTCAAAATATGGTATGTCACACCCCCAAAATCGGGTCCAGCGGAAGCATACATGTAGCTGGGGTGTAACTCAATTGGTATTACAACACATGTTCAAAAATGGTTTGCCCTTGAATCATTTTGAATAAAATAGTTAAATCAAAATGTTGAATTTACATTGTTAAAAGTAATGCGGAAGTAGGCCCTTAAAATAGTTTAAAACGGTCCCCAAATGAAAAATCAGAGTCTTCTATGACCATGCCCTGCCCTGCCAAAACCTCTTGTAGCGTGCCATTGCTTAATACCTGAAAATACATGCTAAAGTGTCAACACAATGGTTGGTGAGTTCATAGAGTCTTGTGAAAAAGAATGTAATGCATATGGATGAAGTTGTCCCAGCAAAGGCATCGTAAATCCACTCAGTTCCAAGTCCCGCCATAAGAGACTTGTAACCTGTGTGTTTACAACCCACTGCCAAATGTAATATGTTTGATACAAAAGTATTGTAATTCAATAGTAATAGTGGTGGAAAAGTATCGTAATTCCATAAGTAATTTTCGTATGTACAATAGCCACAAGTATAAAGTGAACCGACATAAATGTCAAAAATGCTACATTGTCTCTTAAGCTCATGACCCCGAAGCTAGTCTTTGTAATGCCCCAACAGAGTGTCTACCAGGCACTCACTTGATAAGACATGAAATGCATTCATCCCGTTGGAGCAACCCAAACACGAATGGAGGCGTCACCCTCAATAGATCTATTCACTCACTCTCGCTTAGTACTAAAATTAACGGTCCATGATATTGAAAGGGGACTTGTTCTGAAGTGGTAGTAAGGCAACTTAAGCAATGTATGGAATTTGTAATACTTGGGCATGTACAAAAATAGTTGTTGCAATGTATTCTCCCCCATGGGATTTGAAATCGTATAAAAGTATAACACGAGTATTTAAGCATGTATCTCCCCCAAAGAGTTTGTAAAGTAATTAAACCAGTAAAAGTGGGGCTATGACTCACCTGAAGCTGATGTTACCATGAACATGTAATGAGCTGAAAAACAAGGCGCGCACACTAGCCGCAACCTAATGTGAATGATGAACGATCTACTTTAGATCATGAAATGATGTTATGAATGTCCATGAACATGTTTCTATACCACTCTACTCTTTGGAAAAACACTTGTTGTTATCAAAAGTATATAATCCAAGTATTTGGAAAATATTGCTATTAGAAAATATAAATAGCTAGTTATAATATATATATACTTATATATATATAACGTAAGTTTCCATGTAAGCGTTGAAATACTCGGGTTGTAATCCTTGAAATGATGAAAACATACTCGTAATAACTAATACTACGTTAGTTATAAAGCTCGGTACTTAATATTATGTTTAGCTTATAAATGTACTTCGTAGTTTTTGCGCCAAATTATATTAAAAGCTGTCAAATATAAAAGGGTTTTAGCCGATATTCAAACGAGTATATCTTTGTCGTTACTTGTCCGTTTTACTTGTTCTTTATGTCCACGGTTACGTCTTAGTATATAGTAATATATTTTGGAAAGCTCGGCTCCTCCGGGTTACGTCTAAAGTCTCTTTTTGTCCAATGAAAAACGTCAAACAGCAACCATTTTCAGAAAAAATACTTTTCGTCTACAATCTTGCAAAAATCATAACTCCTTCGTTATAAACTCTTTTTAATCCGTTCTTTCGCCTACGGATTCGTTTTTGAAAGTATTTTCTAAAAATTTTGCCAAAGTTCCCTTGGTGTTTACTGATTTTCCAGATTTTTACAAAACGGGACAGCATGTCTAAAATAGGTTCCAAATCAAGTTTCCAAGGTTAAAAACTAATTTCTACCATCACCAAACCTCTTGTAATCACCACATGGCTAATCTAATCTTACCATACACCTTCTTAGGGTGCCATGGACTCCTAACCAAGTTATTAGAGCAAGGGGATTCATAACTAAAAAGTTAGGGTTTGTATGTTTCTTTTTAGCCAAAATAAAGTGTGGTATAGTTACTTGTACATGGTTTTTAGCATGATACTTATGTAATACATGTAAAAATAGGATGATCCATGAAAAAATAAAGATGAAAACTTACTTGATAAAATGAGATGATTAGATGATGATTATGCTTGGATTTCTTGTGTTTTTCTTGATTGATTCTTGATTAGACAAGTAAAAGGAACTAGTTTGGTGTTATAACTTATGAAAAATGATCACTTGATCTTGATATGGTGGTTTGGTCGTGGCTTAGGAGGAAGAACAAGAGAAAACTTCATTTTTGATTTATAAAAATAAGTATCAAAGTGTTAAATGTGTTTAAGTATGAAATATCTAAATTCCATGGCATTTTGGTAAATAAAGGGACAAGTTGAAGTAACATTGGGATGGGGGGGGCTGCACATGTGTGAAAATTAGAAGAGTATGTAGTAAGCTTGGTGTTATATGGTTCACGGAGTCGGTTTTGGTTCCGTTAATCGCAAACCGTAAACTGTTAAGTCGTGAAACGTAATTCCGGGTGTCGTAAAAATATGAAATATGAAATAATGACTAAACTTGTCAAAATAGAGTTATAAAAATGTTAAAATTATGTTGGGTACAAATATTGAGTGATCGGGTGATTATTGTTTAGTTTTCACGAAAACCGTCGTAATATTCATACGCGTACGTTATAAATAAAATAAATTTCCAAAATACTGGGTAACTGAATGTTATAACTTTTATGATGTTAAAATGGATATAAAAATATGTCGGGACCATTGTGGGAATATTTAGATATATTCGTCGTGTATAAACCGGGTGTTAACGTTTACTATAAATACTTATACGTAAAAACGTTAAATGTACTGAATATAGAAATTTGAAAATCCTGAGAGTGGTATAACATGAAAATGCTGTTATGATGATATGCAGACTATCTCCAGTCCGTATGCAGTGTACTTAACACTAATGAAATGAATTCGCACCTAAACCAATCCGGTTACGCGAATTTGAATACCCGTAAACTAAATTTACGATGAAATGAGTAATGCAAGTGAATAGTGAAAACTTTTCCGGAAATGAATAGTGTTCGGTGAATAGTAAATTTCCCAAAAGTTTCTCAGAATATCAAACTGACCTCGAAAATGATGAATAGTGTTTTGATGAATAGTGATTTATGAATAGTAAAAAGTCGAAGTTTCGGAAAATGACCTGAAATGGTAAATGACGCGAAATGGTGAGTTGTGACATGGTAAACCTGTTGGCACCGTGCTTTAATGGGTTCCAAAAGTTGTTGTCTAATCCAAAAATATAATGACTTCTTAGTATTTCAGCTAAGGACTCGTTCTTCAAAGAAAGGAAAGTGCTTAAGTTTAAACAAAGGTTTTAAATATTTTTGAGCACTTATCCTAAAAACATTATGGCTTATGCACACATAATAGTGTATAACCCGTGATTTTCAAAGAGAGGACCCTGTTGTACATGCCTGTGCGACAATCCTAAAAGATAAGAAGACTTCTCTCCAAAGCTTATCAAAGTCTTCTTAATTTTTGAGCAAAATTTCGAAAAATGTTTCAAAAGGTTTTCAAAACTTTTCACGATGTTGCTCAAGATATTACTCCCTTACATCCTTAAATCGCTTAATTTACTCAAAATGTTCTATTTTTGAGGGGGAGTAATAACAAGAAGTTCCAAAAAGATCATGCTTAAAAGAAACTAATTCTGGAATTACAAACATCCGTTTCTCCCATATGCTATCCAAAAAGAAAAGGTTTTAATCAATTGGTATCAAAAATACCATGGATATGCTATTTTTGAGGGGGAGAAGACGTGATTAAAATGTGATCAATGTGTTTAAGATTGTGGCTGAATCTCATGCGAGCTCGACTCAGAAATGACCCAAGAATTGACGAAACAACAAAAGTTAGTAATCGAAAAGACTTATCCTCGACGGGTAATAACATCAAGTTAGTTACTCGAGCTAGTTGTCACCTAAAAGCTGACAATGGAACTCTTTAACTAGCCACGTAAGCGTGTCTCGAAAAGGATTTGTCGTAGTAGAAATGTACCGTTTCGATAAACTTTCTGTGGACTTGACCAGGCCGGGTAATAACTTCAAGCTAGTCTAACTAGTGATGTAAGCGTGTCTCAAATCGGTTATGTTCATTGAAAGTGGATCAATTCAAAAGTGCAAACTCCTCCCGCATGCGCAAATTTCCTAAAATATACATGAGCACATGTGAAGGGGGAGTCCTTCAAATGAAATGCAAAACTCTCAAAGTGGTAACAACAATGTGTTTTATTATCATAAACACTTAGAGAGATTTTTCACAAAAAGGTTTTTTGGCATGTGATCAATTATAGGATAGTCATGGAGTTATAAGGTGACTAAGGTTAGGTAAAACCGTCCTATGATCCGCCAGAGCCGGAGGGATCTACCCAAGGACAAATTCCAATAGTTAGAATTAGAAGTCCTTAGGGATGATTTGAAAAAAGGAGAAAAGAATGAAAGGAGAAAGAAGGGGTTGAAGAATTAAAAAGAAAAGTTATGAAAAGGGTGAAAAGAAATAGCCCTCCAAATGTTCAACCTTAGGGCAGACACCGGGTTCAACTCATATGCTACTGGTTGTTACTAAGGTGACACCGGTATTGAAGACAAGACGTCATGGACCCAGTGACGCACTGCACTTAACCTTCTAGCCACTCAAGTTCTCTCAAAAGAGCTTGTTTCATTCTCACGGGGAACCAGTGTAAACTATCAACGTATCTCATAGAGATGGTTGATATTGAAGCAGGAGACCCATCCCTAGTCTCCGCATAGGAAAACCAAATTATGCACTTATCGAGTCTAGAGCCATGAGATACATCAAAAGATCTCTTAGGATACACTTTCCTATGATTACACCTGTGTTCGCCAAAAAGGACACAAGTTGTAAGAGTCTTTATGAGATCTACGGATCTTGCCTTATCTATCACGATGGTTACTATGTCTCAAACGGTCTACAGTTGTGGGGTGATCTCCAGCAACTCACCTGAATCATTGATGTACTTCGGTGGATCTAGTAAGCCCTTTTCAGGGGTATCTGGTTCAGGAACGGCCTTGGTAAGGGTTAGAAGGAGTCTTCACACTATGCTGTTGACGATCTCTAATTCCGAACCTGTAAGTACCGTTTATTTATTGCTAACTGTTTTATGCAGGTACTCATGAATGTTCCTTGGAGAAAGACCGTTACCATCACTCAAAGATCCACATGCTCATACCCTGCAAAGCTCTCTTCAAAGATTTAAGCAAAGCAAAGTTCAGAATGTTTCTAAGTCAAAATCAAAGAATCTTCAAACTAAAGAAACAAAGATTAAAGTCAAAGAGAAGAGAACTTCACAAAGACTCAAAGTCAAACAAAGTATGAGCATGTTGGAAAAGACGTAAAGACAACATAGTAAAGATGTTGATCAAAGGCAAGAAAGATCACAAAGCACGATTGGAACAAAGGAACTAGCAAAACTATTACACAAGGACTCAAAGTTCAAGAGAACAAGCTTCAAAGATCAAAGATCAAAGTCACAAAAGAGAGATCTCAATGATCACCCTTAGGGGGAGATTGTTAGCATTAGAAGTGTTGATCATTTATGTAATCAAAGGGAGATCTCAATGATCGTCCCTTAGGGGGAGATTGTTAGCATTAAAAGTGACGATCATTATTGAGTCGATAAGTATTGTAATAGGTTTACGTTTAATAGTTAGTCATAGTGCTTGTCCAAGTATTTAATGTAAAGCCTTAAAGGCTCAACCCATTAAGGGCCCATTGTAAGCCCATCCATCTCATGTGATGGAAGTATAAAAGGCACACCAAGGCTCATTTGTAAGGTGTGCTTGAGTGTGTAAGTGTGTGTGTTTCTTAATAATATTCTCTCATTTTCCATCTCTCTAGTTACACTTATACGATCCATATACTCTCACCAAGTCACCATCTTTCTTCTTCTAATCTTCTATATTTGTGATAAAGTTGATATATCTAAGGTCCAAAAAAATTCCTTCTTATCAGTTAGATAATTCATGAATCTAAAAGATTTTTTTTTCCAGGGAACAATGGTAGGTATAGTTAACAAAGCAGGGCTATGATCTGAAATGACATAGGGAAGAAATGTAGCAAAACAAGCACCAAAACTATCAAAAAACCCACTATTACCCATAATTCTGTCTAACTTCTTCAATATACCACTTTCAGGATCTTTCCTTTTCTGCATCCACGTAAAAAATAACCCATTCATAGCAACATCCTCCATATCAATCTGCTCAATACAATCTCTAAATTCCTGGACACCATGAGTAGCATCCACAACCCCTTTAGAATGCTCATCAGAATACCTAGTCACATTGAAATCTCCCAAAATAACCCAAGGTTTATTATTAACTAAAACCCTGTGATCATTAAGATTGCTCCAAAGCTTAATTCTATCCTTGGCTTCATTATCTCCATAAATGAATGAGATAAAGAATCCACTATTATCCTGAATACACTTAACTTCAAAGTTTAATTCTATCCTTGGCTTCATTACCTCTATGGATCTTTTATTAATCACTAAAGAGTGAAAACAAGTCGTGTCTAAAACATGCATCCGGGTGTTCCTTTTATACTACAAGGAACCCTAATTCGGTGATAAATAGAAAATCAAAACATATCACTAACTCTAACAACTTTATAAAAATACGATTTGACTTTTAATACTAACAGCAGAAACATACTTCTACTGACCGCATGAACCATTAAAATACTATTAGCAGCAATGACGCTATTTCATTTAAATAATTCCCAACATGATCTACTTTGTCGAGGTGTTTCCAAGCCTCACTAACAACAGGATGTCTAATTATGTTATCATCATTAACTCTTTTCTCCTTATGCCACCTCATGTCATAAGCTACTTGTAGATCTATAAATAATCTTTGAAGCCTAGGTATCAAAGGACCTTTCGTGGTACATTATTATATTTTCCTTCAAATCGAGACTCATTGCACTTAGAATTTGGACAATGTGTCATTGATTTATACTTTTTTCTATAAAGAATACAATCATTAACACATGCATGAACTTTCTCTCTCCTAAACCTCAAATCATGTATGTACGTTTTTGCTTCGTAATAATTTTTTGGAACAAAGGATGGAGTTGGAAGTGCTTTTTTGAATACATCAAGTATTAAATCAAATGACTTATTAGACCAACCACTTGTGGTTTTCACATGTAAAATGGCGACGATGAATGAAAATTTTGAATAATTTTTGCATCCTTTATAAAGGTCTTGATGTGAGTCATCTAAAAATCTACGTAGACTTTCTAAATCTTTGTCTAGGGTAGATGAAGATTCACCTTTGGTTTTCCAATTATCACCTAATTTACTTTTACCTATGTTATCGAACATCTCATCAAAGTTGATGCGCTCCAACAAGCTTTAAATTTATAATAAAAGAATTACCGGTTAACTAGGAACACATACGAGCAAGTATACTCGTCCGTGTGAAGTAAGGGATTGGTAAGTCAAGGTCTTCCCAAGAGACTTGGTTGTACTCAAGTGTTGTTTGATTGTTTAAGCAAGTAACAAGTTGATGGTTATGATTGTCACGGATCAAACCAACAAGAAAAGCAATTATGAAAATCATGATGTAAGCACACAAAGAACATACTTGTATGGACAAATGATCACAAGGATATTAGAATGTTTAGTTTAGGAAACATATTACCATTGGTAATCCTTTCGACCTATATAACCAATTATAATAGTCTAGTGTTTTACAAATGAAATATACGTAAGTCTCACTGGAATGGTCATGTCATGAGCCTTATGCCTAAACCAACAACAAACAAAGAGTTTTTTTTTTTTTTTTTTTTTTTTTTTTTTTTTTTTTTTTTTTGGGTAAAGTTCTTTCAACCCATAAAATTTGATGTCATTAATTAGTGAAGTTCCATTTACTTGAAAGATAATTAGAACACATATTCAAAAGACTCCTTTCGACCTTTAAACTTTTATTGTTATGTTTATTAATTCACTTGCACAATCGTCACAAAGTACAAGATCAAAATCATTCGTCGACTAATGAATTGAAATTAATCACTATTGAGAATCCTTCGGCCTTTAGACTCAATATTGATCAACCGAAACAATAAACAATGACAAGTTCCAATTTAACCAAATATGATATCTTTCATTATAATCCAAACAAACACTATTTATGTCCAAACATCCTTTTATCACAAGTTCTCATAAAAACCAAACAAGCATAATGCCACACCTCGCCAAGGCGAAAACGCAAGTGAAACATCACGGATATCATCACAGCACATGGTGTCTATATAGAGAATTTCTACATGCAATAAAATAAGGCAAACTATAGACACAAAGTGTCATAACAATACCCGAAAACATCGAAAACAAATCTCCAAAATATATCTCCAATAAACCATAAAAATACTAGTCGAAAGACATAATAGTATCTCAATCAAAATCAAACAAATTCATATCCAAACATAAAGATAATTCAATCTCAATGCAACTAAAGTCTCTTCTAGTCGCTTCCTTCTATCTTATCCTTAGAATGCTCACCTGAAAATGATGCTTAAAACGTCAACATAATGTTGGTGAGGATCATAGGTTTAAGACACACAATATATCTCAAGCAACCAGTTCGCTGTGATTATAAAATATAGCAGGACAGTAAGACTAGTCATTATACTAGATAGCATGCAATCTCAATCAACCAACCAACATAACCAACATAAGGGACGGAACGTGCGCACGATCCAAATATCAAACATCAATTATGAAGGAACGTGCCCACCGATCCAAGTTCACAATAATGGGTAAACCGGACCCTATGATCAGACCACACAGAATAATAGTGAGTAGAATTACTACTCTCCATTTGGATAATGGGAGCATAGCTACCCTCCAAATGGACCACATAGAATCTCCACACAATAATCTCATAACATGCAATACACGTATAACAACACTTACAAGTCCATGCATTTACGACCACATAATCACAGTAACTCAAAACATAATTTAACACAAGCATCATTCCCATCTCAAGTTAAAAACAAAGTAAAAATGGGACTATGAAACTCACCTCAAACTTTGCAGCTTCCAAATTATCAATCACAAATCTATACAACAAAATAAGATCACATTACAGGCGACCAAGCTAAAAGCTATAGTCCATAACAAACATATGATGGATGTCTAAGGTTCATATAACCCACCATGGGTCTCCTAGACTCCATACTAACCATCACCAAACACTAGCACTCGCTAAATCCCTTGCATACACTTTTCCAGAAAACGCAAATTTTTGGGGTACCTCTACCCACATGAAATCATAACATTAAAAGCTCAACAACTCACACAAAAAATTTACCATGTTCCTTCATGAGCATACAAGCTTCCCTCAGAAGGCCATGCACTAAAAACATACACACGTACTCATTGAAAAATCAAAAATAAAAACTATCCAGATTCGGATCTGAACGCATACCAAAAAGTTTTGACCAAACAAGCATACTTGTACAACTTTTTATTGCAAATCCTTCGCGTAGGAGTCTAAGTAAATATGAAGCTCAACTTCCACAGAAGGGCTAACCTATATCTCACTTTTTCATACACAATTCACTATCAAACTTATGACCTAATTCTGTCCTGGTTTAACAGCTTTGACACCTTTTCTTACAAAAATCGTTTGAATGACTTCTGGACCTCGAAATAGATCGTGATCAAACTTTTTGGAAAGCTCTTTCACTGAAATACAACTTAGACTAAAAATGCATGTTTTAACTCATCTCTATCTATTAAATATCTTCGTATCTTTACAGCCTTACAAATCTGTCCAAAACCTAACTCATTATCTAACATGTTTTAAGCGTCAATCTCTTCACCAATCATTATAATGTCACTAATTATTGATCCCAACATGTTTTATAACATTAATTTACAGAAGGTAACACAAACCCTAATCCATCATATACTTGTTACATATACTTTAATAATTAATTGAACATAGGGATTAAAGATTATACCTTAAACTTGAGTTTTAAGCTTAAAAAATAAACCCTAACTTTTTCTCCTCTCCTTGTGCCTCTTGGTCGACCGTGTATCCCAAAATAGGGTTTATGGGTCGTTTCTAATAATATAAGGGTGGGGTGTTGGGCCTGTTTGGGTTGGACTAGGATTCCTTACTGCTAGGAATTGTATTTAGAATAAAATTTTGTTTCCTTTTTCCTTTGAAACCCCTTGGCCGATTTTCTATATACACACACATATATATTTTTTATTTAACTAAATATTACACTCAAAACCTTGTACTCTAGATATTTTATAAGAACTCATAACGAAACCTAACGTCTTACGCGATAAACCTTCATTTTACGACAAACCAGAAAAATCGTTATTTTCAAAACAAAGTTTCCAAAAATAGAATTTAAAACTCAACAATATAATCCATAAAACCGAACACCACGTAACTTACTCATGCTCACAAGATTTAACAAAACTCATTACGCAAAAACCCCGAACATAAAACCACACAAATCATTTCCACGTCACCAAGGTGAACGAAATGAACTTAACCAAAACAACATCACTCAATCACCATAATAAAACCACGCAAAGGGATTATATACTACTCCTATATCACAAATATATCACTTCAATCACCTAAGTTACACCAATCAAACATCAAACGAATCAAGACTATCAGTTAAACTGACTTGCTAAAATCACGGTTGTTACATCATCCCCCACTTAGGGAAATCGCGTCCCGAGATTTAACAACTCGAGTCACCAGTAACATCAACAAAAGAAAATTTATGGATATTTAGGAGAGATAATACCCGGCCATAAAACCAAAAATCGCTAGTACTTCTTATGAAAAAGTTGCAATTCTACCACGCCTTACAAGTCACAGAGAAAGTATCACAAAATATAAACCAAATGCTTGAATATACACGATAGAAAACGTTACCGACAAACCAACAATACACGAAAGTAGATACACTACCCCTGATCAATATGATACACGGAAATAGATATGCTACCCCGATCAATAACCCAAATGATACAAACGACTTCTCACAGATAGGCACGATACCCCTAAACCAAATGAGAAATCAAATGGTAACCGCCAGAAGCACACACATATAATAGATACGCATAGAATAAACATTACTCAAAACATTTATGAATACCCAGTATCTATCTTCCACGATATAATACCCAACTACAAATGATCTGCTCGCCAACCACATCAACAAACAAATTTGAGTGCTTAGATCTCATCTAATCCTCGCGTACCCAAGTAAACTCAGGACTACGCTTCGAATTCCAACACACCTTTACTAATGCCATCTTACCATACTTTAAACTCTTGATCACTTGGTCCATAATCTCAATAGGTTCCTCGATAAAACGAAGAGTCTTTTCAACCTTAATCTCATCTAATGACACATGCAGACTAGCATCCGCCAAACACTTCTTCAAATTAGATACATGAAACGTATCATGCACACTACGTAACTCCTCAGGCAATTTCAGCCGATATGCCACAAGTCCAATCCATTTCGTAAATCTCAAACGGTCCTACATATCTCGGTGCTAACTTGCCTTTCTTACCGAAACGCACAACACCTTTCTAAGGAGAAACTTCTAATATCACAAAATCACTAACATTAAACTCTAAAGGCTTACGGTGATTATCCGCATAACTCTTTTGGCGATCTCTTGCTGCCTTAAGTCTTTCCTTAATCGGAAAACCTTATTCGTAGTCTCTCGTTCCAGTGCAGGACCAACTAGTTGACTTGTCCCAACCTCTGCCCACAGAATATGTGATCTACATTTCCTTCCATACAACATTTCAAACGGTATATACTTAATACTAGAATGTTAACTACTGATATAAGAGAACTCAGCTGAGAGTATATGCATAACCCAAATTCCTCCAAAATCAAACACACTCACGCTCTCAACACTCCATCCAATGCCTGATTTGTACGGTTACTCATTCCATCCGTAAAAAGATGATAAGTCGTACTCACATTCAAACGCATTCTTATGGCTTTCTATAACGTCTACCACCAGTGCAAAGTAAGTATTCCATCACGTTCTTTGATGATCACGCGACACTCCATGTCCCTTTGTTAGGTCATTGAATTCCCCAATCTTCTTCTAACAAGGATTTGAATGTAAAATCACCTAAGTATAAACAAGTCACTGAGTGAACAATAACTCAGTGAGTCATCTTCAGGATGTTTAGACCGAGCCTAAGAAGAAAGGTTCTCCATTCAGTGAGGCGGAACTCAGTGAGTGGCATCTAAGTCAAGAAGAAGGTGATGGGTTCAGTGAGGATGACAATAACTCACTGAACCCCAAGACTCCTCAACAACTATCAAGGTACTGAAGACTGATGACTTGAAAACTGAAGATTTGGCGGCACTGGGCTGGAAAGTTTGAACTGGTTCACTAAAGTGCTTTATCACTTTAAGGTCAAAGTTTCCCCAAATGGTTAAATCCAGTGTGTCATCAGAAAGCACCTTTTGGACTTAACCCAAAGAAGGTTCCCTTGCCAGAGAATAAAATTTATCAAGATTTTATTAAGGAAGGCTTATGTCCATTGTATATTGGAGTTGTTCATACTTGTGTATAAATAGGCAACATAAGTGAGGAGTAAAAGTTGACAAGTTTATGCAATTAATGCTAAGCATTCACAAACCACTTTTACTCCTCCAAAGAACAACATAGTCCCTAAGATAGCTCAGTGTGACCTCAGTTGTCACTCAAACATTGTTTTGAGTTTAGAGATGAGTCAACACCATACTTGTCATTTCAATCCCAAGTGTTATTCCGCAAACACTTTGGTACGATTCTTTTTGATTAACTTCTAATAAAGAATTAAACGTTGAAAAATATTGTCTCTTATCTTCACGTTGCTTTATTGTTAATCAATTATACATCTGTGTTAAAAGTCATATATCTTGGTTACATTAGCTTTTTAGTTACTGATAACCAAGTAAAAGGGACCAACAAGTGGTATCAGAGCCTGTGGTTTGTAAAACTTAAAATCCGTTTTCAAAGCTTAAAGAGTGCTCAAGTTTTTAAAATCAAGATCCCACAATGACTGACATAGATGTTCCCCAACTTGTCGACAAAAAGGGTGGAAGTTATTCAGCAACTGCCCCTCGACTAGAAGTTGGAAAATTTAGTAAGTGGAAAAAGCGAATGCTTTACTACATAACTGGGATGGAACCATATTACATTAAGTTGATTAATGATGGTCCATATGTCCCAACAACAGCTCAAGGTTTAATCAAACCCGAAGCTCAGTGGACCCCAGATGAAATGAGAGTGGTCAATCAAGACCAGCGCCTGAAAAGCATCATTATATCATGTCTTCCTGACGATATAATGGAATCAGTGATCAACTGTCCTACTTCCAAGCAGACCTGGACTGACCTGGTTCATAGCTATGAAGAGCCCTCAGATACCAAAGAGAATAGAATCATGGACCTGAAGCTTGAATTCAACACCTTCAGGGCTAAAGATTCTGAAAGTCTCCCTGAGACTTATACTCGGTATAAGACCCTCCTGAATGAGCTGACCAATGATGGTGTTATTCTGTCAAAGCATGAAATCAATGTTGGCTTTATCAACAGTCTCCCTGAGAAGTGGTTAAACTTCTCTTAGGGTTTGAGAAATGCTAACAACATTCAGAACCTTGAGCTCCCTGCTATTTATGGGAAGTTTGTCTATGAAGACAATCTTATCACCAGGAGATACCCTGGTAAAGCTCATGAAACCAAAAAGGCCTTGACAATTTCACCCATATCAACTGCTTTCTATTCCAATGGTGTTGTGCAGGATTTCCAAGATGAGTCTGATGATGAGGTTGACCAAAGAACCAGTGAGGAGTACCTAAATGATCTTCAAATTGAATTTCATGAAAGGGCACTCCTTGCAAAACAAAGGGCAACGGAGGGTACTGAGACATCACACTTAGTGTCCTCGGGCAAACCCATTCCCAAAGGCTCTGCTGACATAAACAAGTCAGTGGAGTTGGTATCAACCCAACCTACACATCCTGCTAAAGGCTCTGGGAAATCACAACCAGGGTCACAGGGAGCAAGGGGTCCTATATCCTCGGTGGGGCAGCACTACTCCACTGAGAAGGCGACCCACATCACTTCACATCCTACTAAAGGCTCAGGTAAAACACAACCCAAGCATCAGGGAGTTACCACCCCTAAATCTTCGGCAGGCCAGCGCAAGCCTATTGGAAAGGGAGGCAAAACCACTCAGGTGCCTGATGAGGACATTCGCAGAACAAAGCTTTTGTCTGAGGGCACAAAAACTCATCCCAAAGACTCAGAGGGAAACAAACAACCCGCTGATAGGGACACAACAATCACGATTCCTCAGGATGACATTGAAAAACACCCATCATTGTCTGAAGGGGTCACGGGGGACAAAGATTCAGAGGGAAAAAGGCCACCCGCTGATATGGAACCCATAACCACTCCCGGAGGTGCCCACAACTTGGGAACTGACTCTAAGGACCAGGTAGATAAAACCCAGTCTACTAGATTAGAGGGGTCAGGACTTGGCCAAAACGAAGGCAAGTCTTCTTATAAAGAGGAGCCGGATAACCTTTTGTTGCAGATTCATTCCTTGGCTGATGTTCAGGCAGCCCTGTTCTCTAATGATGACTTTCACAGTGATGAGGAGATTTTTGAAACTGGAGATGATATGGTGGTTGAGGAGACAGTCCCTGAACCAATCCCTCAGTCTCCTCAACCCTCTGACACTGAGGTTGCTAAAACTAACTCTGCATCAGATTTCTCAGATGATGATCAAGCTCCTCTCACTAGGAAAGTTTTTACCAAGTTCATCAAGAAGGCAACCAATGCTTTGTTCCGAGGGGTCACTGATGAAGTTTTTGATATGCATACTGAACAAGCGGTTCACTACTGTGACGAGGAGATTTCATGAGGATGTCAGGGAACAAAACTCCTCCCTTGACTTCTCCATGACAAAGATGGTCAACTACCTGAACCAGTTTTTGGAATCCCTCAACAAGCTGAATGTAGGGGTTCAGTCTGTTCAAAAATCAGTCAAAGATGATCCAGAGCTAACTAGGAAGCTTCTTCAGGCATCTGAGACTTATCAGGTAAACTCAGTGACCCTCACTGAGTTACTTTGCTTGCTAAAGGGATCAAATGTTCAAGGTCTCAGCTCAACGGTAGAGTCTCTAAAATCTTCCATTACAACATTGGAAGAATCAGTGGCAGCTCAGTCCCAAAAGTCCACTTCTCTGGCATGGACTATGGGTTCCAGGATGACAGCCCTTGAAAGTGCTCAGGCTACTCTTGATTCCAAAGTATCTACCATTCAGCAGGATACTACAGAAATCAAGTCTATGATGACGGAGATCTTTCAAGCCTTCAAGGGTGCCTCTACTTCTGCGTCAGTACCACCAACTCTTACCATCACTGCAGCTCAGGCAATAGTTGAGGGGGAGAATGTTACTGAAGCCCCTAATACTGACGAACAAGAAGCTAGACAGCCCTCTCACAATGAGGGGGAGCACGTCACTAAGGCCGTACCAAGCACAGAAGTTCCACCAAAAGAGGAACCAGTCTCCTCAACTCTCAGGAAGGACAGAGGAAAAAGTATTGCTTCCACCTCTGAACTTGAATCAGTACTCAAGCCTGCCTCCACCATGGTCAGATATGACCCTGATGAACCCATCAGAGTCCCGTTTGAAATCAATGGAATTGTACATCATCTCACCAATGCTGAAATTCAAGCCCACATGGAAAGAGTTGAGATACTACAAAAGGTGGCTGAAGAAGAGAGGATGAGCAAGCCTGCTCTTATTAAGGTTGTTCATGAGGAGGCTGAAAAGATTGGATTGGATACTGAGGCACTAGCCACTGAGCAAGCTGGTGCAGCCTTTAAAAAGGCTCAGGAAGAAGAACTGAGTGCTCTCAAAAGGGAAAGGGAAGCAAAGCTCAGGAAGGACGCTCAAGTAAGAAAGACCATGATTGAAAGGTATACTTGGGTGATGAATGAAAGGCTAAAACCTGAAACCATCATTGACATTCAAATCCATCGCAACACCAATCCTGCAGTGGTCACTGTCTTCAGGGGACCAGATAAAAGAGTGATTGACGTCCACAAACCATTCAGGTTTGCTGACTTTGGCATCACTGAACTTGATGAGCTTCGTCCCATCATTGCCAAGAAGAACAATGCTGTGGTACCCAACCTTCTCAAGTCACTGAAGGAAAGGTATGACAGACTGAAATCAATGCCTAAAGCTCTGAACATTCCCTCCCTTCTTCCTGCTTCAACAACAGAGACTGCTCTACCAAAGGTCTCCAAAAGGAAAAGGAAGCAAGTTGAGTTAGAGCCTGAGATCAAGGTCCCAAGATTGGATTATGACCGGTCCCTTCCTGAAGGAATCACCTTCATGAACAATGTGGTGTTTGAAGTCCCTGAAAGAGGTCTATGCTTTAATGATGGGTATGGAAACCCTGCTTTCCAAAGATGGTCAGACATGGATAGGGCAGGGATTAAGGCGATGCTGATGTACCTGATGCTGGCTTCTCCTGTTAGGTGTGCTGAAAACGTAAGGTTCTGCCAGGACCTTAAAGCTATGATTGAGGAGCACCCTGAGAGACACCTCCTGAGATCAAAGAAGGCTAAGCTTGATGCACTTGGCTATCAACTGAATATCTAATCTGCAACAACTATCACTTTTTTATTTTTTTTTGTAATTTGTAGGACTTGTAATAGCTATTAATAAACTTTGATGTTTTTTTAAAGTTATATGTCCTACGTGTAATTACATCAACATTCAGTAAGAGATGAAGACCCCTGCCAACTCACACTAAATCAAGAAACACTTAGGCTATTTGTATGTTCAAATAGGAGGAGATTGTTGGGTCACTGAATTCCCCAATCTTCTTCTAACAAGGATTTGAACGTAAAATCACCTAAGTAAAAAGTCACTGAGTGAACAGTAACTCAGTGAGTCATCTTCAGGATGCTTAGACCGAGCCTAAGAAGAAAGGTTCTCCATTCAGTGAGGCGGAACTCAGTGAGTGGCATCTAAGCCAAGAAGAAGGTGATGGGTTCAGTGAGGATGACAATAACTCACTAAACCCCAAGACTCCTCAACAACTATCAAGGTACTGAAGACTGATGACTTGAAGACTGAAGATTTAGCTGGACTGGGCGGGAAAGTTTGAACTGGTTCACTAAAGTGCTTTATCACTTTAAGGTCAAAGTTTCCCCAAATGGTTAAATCCAGTCTGTCATCAGAAAGCACCTTTTGGACTTAACCCAAAGAAGGTTCCCTTTCCAGAGAATAAAATCTATCAAGATTTTATTATGGAAGGCTTATGTCCATTGTATATTAGAGTTTTTCATACTTGTGTATAAATAGGCAACATAAGTGAGGAGTAAAAGTTGACAAGTTTGTGCAATTAATGCTAAGCATTCACAAACCACTTTTACTCCTCCAAAGAACAACATAGTCCCTGAGATAGCTCAGTGTGACCTCAATTGTCATTCAAACATTGTTTTGAGTTTAGAGATGAGTCAACACCATACTTGTCGTTTCAATCCCAAGTGTTATTCCGCAAACACTTAGGTATGATTTTTTTTTATTAACTTCTAGTAAAGAATTAAACGTTGAAAAATATTGTCTCTTATCTTTACGTTGCTTTATTGTTAATCAATTATACATTTGTGTTAAAAGTCATATATCTTGGTTACATTAGCTTTTTAGTTACTGATAACCAAGTAAAAGGGACCAACACTTTTTACCAACTCATCAATGAAATGTCTTGCTAACTCCTCCTTAAAAAAATCTTCAGGTATCTCTAGCTGTTGCATCACCCTAATAATCGTTGACATCAACACTCACCTTCAAGCGTATCAAACACTTGCTAAGGTATCGGTATTCTCCCTCATACTTGCTTCTCCATACATCTCTTGCTAAGGTAATAATACGTCTTATCCATTCTAGGATGTATAAAATACCCTGTATGATTGATGTCCTTATGCTTCCTCCCAATGAAACCAATAACTGGTCCGCAAAGTACAATCCTCCATCTTCATTCCTTTCCATTTGCTGACCTAAACCACGAAATCTTTCTTCTTACATGTTCTCTTCCTTGAACCTCTCTCTCTAGGCTGTTAGTATCATCCTCTTAACTCCAGACTGAATTATCATAATCATTGCTCATAGACATCTATGTTTTACTCATTCACTCCTGCTTAGCGCTCTTACCACGATGTCCGCTCTTCCTTGACGGTAGCAAATCAAACAATCGTAGTCACTGAGTAATTCCACACCCAACTTCTCTTCAACATATATTATCCTCTTGTCAAATATATGCTAAAGATTCTTATGATCTGTGTAGATAACACTCTTTGCTCCATACAAATATCGTCTCCAAGTTCTACTCCCCAACTCTAAGTCATGTATCACATAGTTTCTCTTATGGATCTTCTACCACCGCGATGCCTACGCAATCTATAAAAATTTCGAAATGAATCGTCAATAGTACCTGCCAATCCTAAGGACAATTGTCTCATAGATTGTGTCTTAGGTACTTTCCACTCTTCACTACTTTTATCTTACTAATGTCCATGAAAACTTGCTATCGTTGACTACCTGAAGAACGTACATCATGAAGCTAAACCTCGGCAAACATCTTCTTCTTCTTCAACAAACACAATGATAACCAAATCAACAATCTATCCTAAAGAAACGACGCGAACATGCAACCGATCGAACCAAAACGTATATCAACAATCTCAAAAGGGTTACGAATTACCGACTAGTATAGTAAACGAATACCAAAATCAAAACTAGAAAACACAATGAGGAATTTTACCAATACTAGTAGACTCGGATCAAATGTTCATGAAAACCCATATAAGAAAAGATAGAATACACGTACCCATAGGAAATCCACCGGCGTACCATAATAAAAGAAACACTTGAGGAACCAAATATATATCAAATTTGGTAAATGATAACCATGTATAGTTCTTATTCTGATACCAATCCTTACCCAACAAAAATGAATTTCGTTTTTTTACAGGATATGCCTTAAACTCATACATTTTTTTTATAAAATATTTACAAATCATCTTCGACATAAATTTCACATTAGGCATAGTTTTTATGACACCAAAGGTTAATTTTATAAATATAATATCTCACCTTACTTGTTTAAGATATCTCAATCGTGCTTATTAACACAGTAAAATAAGTAGACTTTCATAGCAGAATTGTTATAAATAACTTTGACAATAGACTGTTAACCATTTTTTTCCACACCTCATTTTCACCATAAAAATAATAGTTTCCCTCAAATGACCTTGAAATACCCAAACGAATTGTAAAATTCCATAAGGACTCTAACACAGCCTTTTAATCGTATGTGAAAGACATAAAAGAATCACATAATCAAAATAATCCTCAAACGAACTCATACCAGTAAACACTCACGTAAATACATTGCAAACCAAACGAAGAACGTAAAGACTCGTTTGTACAACGATCAAATTAAGACCATAGAAAAACATCAATACTAACAGTGTGGAAAACTAGACGGGGGGTTGAATAGTTTACCGCTTTTTCACTTAATTATCTTTTACAACTTTATGTTTGTTTAAAGATATAAACTCAAATTACTTGTTTAATCTTTGAAAAGCTTTATGTGTAATTAACGATTCTAACTAAAGACAATATGTAATAAGCAAAGACAAAGAAAGAAACGATCAAACCACAACACGATTCTTTATCATGGTTCGACTACAAGGACTCTTTTTCCTTGCCCTACATCCACGCCCCGAGTTTCCAACTCGAGAGTTTCAAGCACTAGTCAACAAGCTCCTTTCACGGGTGGAGAAACCTTTACAATCGTCGCTTACACTTTATCCGGTACAAAGCTAGATACCGCGTCCTAGTTAAAGGTAGAACCAACCTAACGTCGCCTATCCACTATTTCCGATACTAAGCTAGATGTCGAGTTCTTTTACAAGGGTACAACCACTCCCAATAGTTCTTTTACAAGGGTACAAGTACTCCCGTCATACTATGTATTTTGAGGCCTAAAATACTAACCGATCACTTCTACACAAGACACAAATGAAGTATAAACTACCAAAGTTCATACGTAACAAAGCTAACAAGTCTTGCAACTTTTGAGTTGAAACTTGTAACTTCTTGGAAGAACTTGTGAATTCCTTTGCTACATAAGAGAATCACACAAGTCAAATGATACTGAGTTAGATGAGAGAATATGTGAAATATATGTACTAAAGTGATGGGTAAAAACTAGCAAGTGGCTTGGTATTTATAGAAAATCCTTCAGCAGGTCTGGCGGATATGGCGGAACCCTCAGATGGGTTCCGCCCGTGTACCTCCAGGGTTCCGCCAGTCACACAGTAGATTTTGCAATAAATCTTTCCAAACCAACCAAAGTCACATCAACTTAATTTTAGTCAAACACACATTGAATCAAAGTAGAATGCTTCCAAGGATGTGTAAGAGCTTATGGTAAGTCAAACACACAAACTTACCATAAATGCATGTTGATGTGATGTGACACTTACTTATTTAAGAAATAAAAACAATGTTATGTTAAAAGAGAAATGTAAAATCTAGTTATACAAGACTTAAAACTAAAGTGATGTTTTTACTAGAAACAAAAGTTTATACTTTGTCATTAACAAAACTTATCACAGATCGTAAAATATAAATAATGTTTTTAGGCGATATTTGTATTAACAATCTCCCCCTTTTTGTTGAAGACAAAACATAAACTTTATTTATAAGTAAGCCACTAGTTTTAGTGTTAAATCTTATAAAGTTTGTATTGAAACTTGTTTTTGCTAAGATGATGTGATATGCAAGAGTTAGAGAATAGAACAAGTTTAATATAAATTCTCCCCTTTTTTGTCGAAACAAAAAGAAGAGAAGCGGAGCAAAATGATGCAAGTGCTCCCCCTTGACAATAATCCCCCTAAAAGGAGTGCCAAGATAGAAAACATGGATTTTGAACCTACAAAAAAAATATTAGTTGTCGCAATAGATGAGCATAAAGCAAGTCATGAAGTGAAGAGTTGCGAAGCGGAATAATGCAATTCTCATGCTCCCCCTTGAATATTACTCCCCTAAATGGAGTATCAAGGAAGGGAAACATGGATAATGATCCTAAAACAAAACAAAATTGGTTTCTAAAACATAAGATATATGTATGCTACCATAGCAAGGCATTGTTTACTCACACTACCTAAATGGTCAACAAACAATGCATACCTTATAGTAGAATGAAATTCATTTTATGTAAAATTTGACTTTTAGAAAGTCAAAGACAAGAAATTAGGACGATAACATCCTACTTCTAAAAATAAAAAGAAAAATAAAAAGAAACTAAGAACATAAAATCCTACATCTATAAAAGAAAACCATCAATTTTCTTAATGAGAAACATCCTCCTAAGGGATGTTTTAAGGTAGGTGATGATGAATGTTTTGGCTTGTTAGGTTGTGTTTTTGGTGCTACTACGGATGAGACTCTAAACTTGAGGTGGGTGAGACAAGGATTCTAGACGATCCAAAATGTGGTTTAGGATAAACCTCATTTCTTCGGTTAGCTCGCGAATTTCCGTTCGACACCTTTCACTAATGTGAGCGGTTCTTTCGCATTGTCCGCAATCATGGCGGGGAAAGTTTGGTGGAAGAGAGGTTTGATTTGTTGGTGGTGGATCATTTGAACTTGAAGGAGCAAATGTGGATGGTTAGGAGGTGTTTTTGGTTCCTTCACTAGATAAGTGTAAACTCGTTTGTAAAACCATCATATGGTTGATTTGAGAGTCAACCATACGTTTAAAGGCATGAAGGTGGTTTAAATGAGTGTCAATCTCATCATTAAGGTTTGGAGATTTTTCCAATATGGATGCTTCTATTTTCTTATAAGAAGGAAATAGAGATTCAAAGTGTTGGGAATGCTCTTGTGGTGGTGGTTGTTGTTGTTGTGGTGGTTGTTGTTGTTGTGGTGGTTGTTGTTGTTGCGGGACTTGTTGTGGTGGTTCTTGTTGTTGTGGTGGTTCTTGTTGCGGTTGTTCTTGTTGTTGAACAGAGTGATGGAAGCTTGGTTCTCCGGAAGGATTACCATGAAGGTCTTTGTAAATGGGGTGAAACACAAAAGATTGTAGGTGTGTATGACCTTGATCTTGTAGAAAAATTGATGGTCTAGCATAACGGTAAGCTAAACGTTAAACCAATGATGTTTGATGAGGTTCATCATCTAATTGCTCACTTGATTGTTGTTGGGTTTCCATTTGAGCAATGGTGTCAAAGAGTGACAATGATGGAGGGCTTGATGATTTAGGTGATAGGTCTTCTAAACTTTCCAAATAGGGTAGTGGTGATGTTGGTGGTGTATGGAAATGTTCCATTGGTGTAAGTGTTGGTGATTGAGGTGATGGAGTTTTTGATGGTTGAGTTTGTTGAGAAGGTGATGTTGAATCACTTGAAGGTCTAGTTGGTGGCGGAATAGTGGCTATGTTGGTGTTGCAATGTGTTGGAGAGGGTGTTGGAGTAGCAAGATTAAGCAAATCTTGAATAGTGATCACATTGGTATTGCAAGGTGTTGAGGATGGTGTTGAGGTAGTAAGGTTAAGGAAATCTTGGATAGGTGAAGAGATGTCAAGTGATGCATCACTTGATGATGATGAGCTTGATTTGATGGTTTTGTTGAACCAACAAGGTTTTACACTAATCCTAGCGGTTTTTGCAACGGATTTTGATGATTCGGATGAGGTGTTGGATTTAGTCATTTCAAAGGTGTGGTTTTGAAGCTTTGAGAGAAGAAATTTTGATGGTGATGGTGTGATTTGAAGTGTTGCAAAATTGTCAAATTTATAGAGTAGAAGAGATGTTGGAAGGGGTGTTTGGATTTGATGTTCTACCATACAAATGTTGAGGTTTTTAACATGTCAAATCATTGGATGTCAATCCAATGGAATTGGGTGGAGTGAAAGACTAACTTATGCACTCAATGCTAAGTGATCATGAGAAGTGATTTGGTTGAGAATGTTCTAAGGGTTTGAAGGATCCTTTTTAAGGGTTCCTTGGGTTAGTTATGTTTGAATTTGAATTTTTGGCGGGAAATGACTTCCTAATTGTTCTAGTGAGTGAGAGTGATCCTAATATGTTTATTGGAAGTAAGGAAAGATGTTTCTCACTAAAGATAAAGATTTGACATTTAACAAATTTTGAAATTTAGAAAAATAACAAAAATTTTCTGCAGGTGACTGGCGGAACCTTGAGATAACACAGGTGGAACTCTTCTGAGGGTTTCGGCTGGTCCGTTGGGCCATTTTCTGGAATTCCAGAAAATTACACTGGCGGAACCCATTTTAGGGTGCCGCCAGTTCCGCCAGACCTGAAAAACAAGGCAGGCCGTATTTTTGAGGGTCGAGACGATTTTCAAATTTTTCAAAAACTCTTAAAAATTAAATTTATTATATGTCTGATTAGGAAATGCAAAAAATGGACATGTAGACATTCATATCATAGGACTTTGACCGGGGGCTAGCGATTTTCACTATACTTAGTGAAACTTTCCATAAGCATGAAAAATTGACAAACACCTCAAATATTGTCAATATGCATAAAGGCTCATACAAAACATAATCCGACGAAAATAATAAAGCATGGAAGTAAAAAGCAATACAAATCACATAGTTTAACACATACAAAGTTCTAAAACCTACATAAGCCAAACACTCCTTAATCACACATCTCACAACCGGTCTATCTTCTTATTGAGCTTTCTTAGGTACCTTCCAAAGCACTTGAAAATTCCTTTGGTTTGCTTGAACTCTTTTGTTAGGTCACCATTTTGTAAACACAAGTATGATATTGATAGAAATGAGATGAGAAAAGAGATTGGTTGATTATAAGAAATGAGAGAAAAGTAAGAACAATAGTTTCACTAAGATATTCAAATAACCAACAAATGAAAAGTTTACATAAGCTTACTATTTATAAGGGAGGAGTAGGGCAACACTCCCTACCTCCCTCATCTAGCTTAAAACGTGGGCTTTCAAGCCCATGGGCTTACTAACTTAAGCCTTGTAACTTTAACATAGTGAATAAAATAACTAAGCAACCTATTACAAAAGGTAATGACCGAGACTTGACTAAAATATAAAAGTATGATCCCAACAATCTCCCCCTAAGGTTCGGTCATCACGGTTGCTTGACGTCTTCATCTTTGTCGTTGACTTGTGACATGTAAAGCTTTAGACGTCTTCAAAATGGTTGAATGATAATGAATGTACTTTGCTCTATGTCTTTGTTCTTTGGTGATGATGTAATGAAAGTGTCATGAAGTAGTCTGCCATTCGTCACTCCTGCGTCTGTGGTGGTTGTCCGCCATTCCAACATACTCATACATCTTCGGACTTATACTTTCACGTGCACGAAGTTCCTTTTCATATTCTGAGATCTTTATGTCTTTATACTTTGTAGATTCTTCTTTATTGACGTAGAATCTTTCTTTGAACTTTGTGGTGCTAAGATCTTTGGGGGAGCTGTCATTTGCATCAAGATGTATGTATGAGTATGTTGGAATCTACCATCATGGAAGTGAGGTACCTGCGAGTAAACAGTTAGCAATAAATAACCGGTACTTACAGATAATGAATTAGAGCTCATCAACAGCATATTGTGAAGACTCCTTCTAATCCTTATCCAGGCCGTTCCCATATCAGATACTCCCGAAGGAGCTTACGAGACCTACTAAGTAGCTCAATGACTGGGTGAGTCGCTGGGGATCACTCCACGACTGTAGACCGCTATGGAACCACCGCAAACACTAAGCGTAACCCTTGTGGGGTTACCGAAGTGACCAGCTGTCAGGGCTGTTTGATGTTGACCCTGGTAGGATTTCCGTTCAATCATTGAGAACAACATAAGTAATCCTCTCATAAACGTTCTTGGCAGATTGCTAAGATCTGCGAAGGACTCGATAATTTACAGCTGGTGTCCATTGATGTAGAACACCAGTTATAGAAATACTAAGTGTTCCTAAGAGATCTTTGATGTATCTCAAGGCTCTAGACTCTATAAGTGCACACTTAGGTTTCCTATGCGGAGACTAGGGAGGGGTCTCCTGCTTCAATATCAACCGTCTCTAAGAGATAGATCGATAGATTACACTGGTTCCCCGTGAGAATGAAACAAGCTCTTTTAAGAGAACTTAAGTGGTTAAGAAGGTTTAGTGCATTGCGTCACTGGGTCCATGACGACTTAATCTTCAATACCGGTGTTGTCTTTTGCAACAACCAGTAGCATACGTATTGAACCCGGTGTCTGCCCTAAGGTTGAACATATGGAGGGCTATTTCTTTTCACCCTTTTCTTTACATTTCCTTTTAATTCTTTAACTCCTTATTTCCCTTTCATTCTTTTCTCCTTTTTTTCGTATCATACCTAAGGACTTCTAATTCTAACTATAGGAGATGTCCTTGGGTAGATCCCTCCGGCTCTGGAGGATCATAGGACGTATATTCCTATCTTAATCACCTTATAACTCCGACAGTAGCCAAGAAACCTTTGATTGAAAATCTCTCAAAGTGTTTGTGATAATCAAATATTTTGGTTAACACTTTGAGAGTTTTGTGTACACTTTTGAAGGGCTCCCCCTGCACATGTGCTCATAAGTATTTAATAAATTTGCACATGCGGGAGGAGCAAGCATTTTGAATTGATCCACTTTCCGTGAACAAGACCGATTCGAGACACGCTTACATCACTAGTTAAACTAGCTTGAAGTTATTACCCGGCCTGGTCTAGTCCACAGAAAGTTTCTCGAGACGGTACATTTCTACTAAGACAAATCCTTTTCGAGACACGCTTACGTGGTTAGTTAAAGAGTTCCATTGTCAGCTTTTAGGTGACAACTAGCTCTAGTAACTAACTTGATGTTATAACCCGTCGAGGATAAGTCTTTTCGATATTACTAACTTTTATGGTCTCGTCAATTCCTTGATCAATACTGAGTCTAGCTCGCACATGATACAACTTTTAAGCTTTGACTTCGTATATTCGAATCACTTTTTCATTTTCTCCCCCTCAAAAATAGCATATAAAATGATGTTTTTGACAATCTTTTAGATTAAAATATGCCTTTTGAGTCTTACGGGGAGATTTACCAAGAACTTTTGATTAAGAGCAAAGTATTTTGTTTTGACAAGTGCTCCCCCTCAACAAGTGATTAGGTCTTATTGAGGTGAAATACTTGTCCTTTTGAGTAGAATTATGAAAATTCATAAACATTTGATTAATTCTACTCAAAAGTAAGAAGCCTTCCCTCCTTATATTTAGGATTGAGGCACTGATGCATACCTCAGGGTCCTTTCTTTACAAGTTCGGGTTGTGCACTGTAATGCGTACACAAGCCATTATGAAGTATATTATTGACAAATCAAATCAAACTCTTACAACTTTCTACCAATCAGGTCTCTGAAATGTCAACACCGGAAACTTTTGTCTGCCTCCAACATAGCTTTCCAATCTCCGAAATTGATACCTGCGCTTCAACCGGTTCTCAATCCTTGTAATGAATCTGCGAGCTTCCCTGGCCTCATCGGTGTTCCATCTTTTGGATTTCCCCAGTGCTATGTCATTGATTCTGCTTTTGATTCCATCTCTGATGAACTTCAAGGTTTCATCACAGAACTTATGTATTTCTTTGTAGCCCATGAAGCAGTTTCGACCATTAACACTGCGGTAAGTGAACCCAAATGCTGGATACTTGATCAAGGTGTATTGAGGTAGATGTTGAAGGTCGGGGATGTCGAACATGTTAGGTTTAGTGAGATTCAGCTTCTTCTGATAACTTTCCACTCCCAGTTGAAGAACTTCTACTCTTTCACTGATGACTATCTGCCTAATGAAGATTAGGAGAGCTTGGATAAAGGCAAGCTGCATTTCTTTGGGCAAGTTGCAGAGCTTTCCTTGAACTTTGAGCAGGTACATATCTTCAATGTCGTTGAGGAGTAGTCGTGGAAAGTATGACTCGGAAATATCGTACTCCTTTTCATCAAGTCTTTTGAGTGTGATTTTGCTGAGGAAGGGGTACCCAAAGTGAGTGACCGTCGAAATGAACTTAATTGAGACAATCTTCAACTCACTTGTCACATCACCCATTGTCTGATTGAGTCTGCTGCTGCGATAATATTGTGCCCGGTTGTTTGGCCAATGATGTATACCGTAGAGTGCGTTCCGGTCATATTCAACAATTTTCTCGATGAATAAGGCTGAGGCTTCTTCTTCGATGGCATTGTTGAGATATCGAGATGCAGGGAGAAAGGCAAGTGATGTAACGTATGGTACTCAATCATTGGTAGTGGTTTCGACCAGTCGGTAATGTATGGTGCGGCTTTCCTTGTGACCGGATCGATGTAAGATTCAGGATTGGTCCAGTCAATATTGCTTGACATAGCTCGAGCAATATTTTCTAGATGGTACTCAAGTTCGATGGAGTTAGCAGACCGATCTTTCAGAAGATTGAACGCATCATTCTTGATTCTTCGTAGCTCTTTCTTGTTCATCTTTTTTCATCCAAAACTTATGCTGAATCAATTGAGCGTATTCCACTGTTCGACCATCTTGAGGTTCTTGATTGTCTGCAAGTGGTGGTTGCGAATTGATCATATTCTCAAACCAGGAGTATTCGGCAGTATCGTCTTGGTCTAGCCATTTGAGGACGGTTTTTGGTTTCTTGGGTTCTGTGCCCTTTGATGAGGTATCCGGTTTGTGTTGATGATGCTTTCGCTTCCTTTCTTTCTTCTTCTTAGATGACGGTTCTGGCACTTCATCGGGCTGAGGAATCTCGTCACCACCTGTGTATTCGAAGTGATCATGTGCTTTGGGAGCCGAACCAGATGCCTTGGGTTGTTGTGAAGATGTTGTTGTTGTTGGAGGGTTGACCGGTGCTTGTGGTTGAGATGAGGGTCCTTCGGCTTGCTTTTGTTTCTTTGCCTGAGAGTTAGGATCCTGATCTTCATCATCTCTTGGACGTTTCAGTTTGTCCACCTCTGTGCTGCAAGTCTCTTTAGTCATTTTGGCTTTCAAAGCTTCCAGGACTTTAGCTTCTTCAGGTGATAATGTGAACTTGCTTGCTAGTTTGTCCAAGAGCTGTGTTTCTAATTCGTCCATAGATAACCCCGGTAGTGGAACTGTTGATTTGTCAGCTCGAAGAGTAAACGTGGTAGATCGGATCACTTTCTTGACAGCTTGCTCTGCAAACTTGGTGAGTTCATCTCTCATGGGCGCCAGCAGATCTTTCAACTCAGCAACTAAGTGTTGTTCCATATACTGATGTGCTTGAGCCGCTAATGTGGCTTCCAAGTTCTCTTGCACGTCCTTAGCTAAGAAGGTTTCAACTTTTTCTTGCAGCTCCTGGACGTTCGTATTCAGCTTTGTCAATTCAGCAACTTGGGTTGCTAGTGTTGCAACCTGATCTTCCAGTTTGTTTTTCTTCTTATCATGAACTTGTCTGAATGCTTTCTTTATCAATTTGGATGCAGCAGAGGCTTTGGTACTTGCGGGTTTCTTGATTGATTTGTCATGGGTAGATTCGGATGCTGGAGGTGATGACTGTGAAGATTCAATGTTGGTGGTAAGGTCTTTGTCATCTCCTCTTTGTGGTTCGGGTTGATCAATTTTTGTAGCTTTAGCTGCTTCCTCTTTCAATCTCTGTTCTTCAGCCAGTCTGTCAGCTTCGGCCTTGAGCCTTAATTCATCTGCAAGCTTGGCTTCTTCTTCTCCTTTTAATTTTTCTTCTACCAGCTTGGCTGCCTCTTCAGCCTTCCTGCTTTCCTCCATACGGATTGTTTCTTCCAACTTGACTTGTGCTAGCTCCTCAAGCCTAGCCTCTTCAGCTTCTTGCTTTTTCTTTAATTCTTGTTCTAGAGCCCTTTCTCTGAGTTCCATTTCTTCCATAGTCATCAACCGTGGAGCATCAGTATCCATGGGATCTTCCTCTTCCTCTTCTCCCGTTGCTGAAGTATTAGTCATTTCTATGTCTGTGGGAGATACCGAAGGATTGTCGTAGGCGACCAAGTCAGTATTGATTCCTGTAGAAGAATCAGGAATGCTGCTAGATCCTCCAGCGTCGGTAGTATGAGAGAACACTGGAGGTGGAGGTAGATCAGCATTGAATGCATCTATCTTGCTATGGAGGAGACCCAGATTGAGAGCTCTTTCATTTTCTTCAACTGAAAGGCCTATGTTTGAGTGAGCAGACTCTTGTTCGGCAGTCATAGGTTCCTTCATTTTCTCTTTCCTGATCCTTTCTTCTTCTAATATTGACTCTGCTTCAGTGAATGGTCTTTGATTGAGATATGGTGGGTATTCAGCATTATCAGCAAACTCATCAATGTTTTTCTCCCAATCTTCGAAAGTCAAGTCTTTATCATCAATGTCTTCAAGATTGACATTCTCGGTGATATTGGCAAAGGCTTCCCTGTAAACTGGACCTTCGTCGGATTCGGTTTCTGAGTCAGATGGTTGTGTAGGTTCAGGAATGGATTCGGGCTTCTTGACAGGAGTTCTTCGCTTGAGGGTACCCTTTTTCTTATGTTTAGACTTGGTAGAACTGCCGGAGCTCCCAATCTTGGTACCTGTCTTCCCCCTAAATGGTTGAACTTCATCCAAGAAACCAATTTTGTCTTCCTTAAGTGCTTGTTCGTAGTACTTGTAATTCTGGCAAAGCTTCACTTTGTCATTCAAGAGACAATCGGGAAATTTATTTCCTTGTTTACGAGTGCTGGTGTCAAGTCTCTTAATGATTCTGAGAGTTTCCTCATTTCTGAAAGTGTGCTTGTCTTTGTCATCAAGTCTCTGTGGAATATCGTCATACTCACGAAGGAAGCTTTCGATGAGTAGTTTGGTGAAACGAACAAATGGAATGTTGGTGGTCTTGTGTTGAATGTGCCACACAAGGTCTTCCCAGATAATGCTGGCATAATCAACTTTCTTGACGTTTGCCACGGCCCAGAAAAGTTTGAGGTGTTGGAGCTTGGGGTGTTCATGGCCAGTGTCTCTGCCAGATAAGGACTTGGCAATCAGAATATATAGGGATCTCCATGGTTGTGGAAGATATCTGATGTTGACCCTAGAATGTCTTGTCACAACTTCTTCTGATTCGTCATAGCCAATATCCTGTAACCACTCTATCAGCTCTTCCTCGGTAGGTACTTGATCATATTCTTCATATGGGCCAAGTTCGGGTAACCCAAGAACATTCCTAAGTAAATGAATGTCCACAGTGACTTGTCTGTTGTGAAGCATGCAAGTGAAGGAAGCTTCCCCAAGGTCAAGCTGAAGTGTATGCCAAAACTGATGTATGTAGAAGCAGGAGACTGAAGCTGACTTAGTGAACAACAGCTTGTTGGGGTGATATAGAAGAGCATCCACTGCTACAATGCATGAAGACTCATTGCATGTGATCTTGTTGAAGTTGATTCGTAGGTTGTTCTTGCCTATCTTCCTGGTGTAATCATCGGGAAAGGTTTCTTCCCATGAGAGTTTCGGTTCAGGTTCTGGTCCATAAGGAATGTCATTGTGTTCTGCCATCTGAATTGATCATAAACAATCACAAACATAGCAATGATTTACATTGTTAGCAAAGACATGCAATTACATTATTGTGCACACATTATTGATTGATCAGTGGGTGTTTGTGTATGAAAAACTTTTGTTACATGACAAACTTGTGTTTTTATCACATGGTAGAAACTTATAACAATTAAGTTACAACATGAGTTTATCATTACAAGAGATTACACATTGGAAATTTTACAACACTTAGAAAAATTTCATGAATTAGACAATGTTACGCGTAAGTGGAACAATCTACGCATAACTTAGATTATGCGTAAGAAATGAAATTAAGCGTAGGTGCAAAGTCTACGCATAACTTTATATGTTACGCGTAAGTTCAACTTCTGCGTAGGCTTAATTTTACGCGTAGGATTATATCTTATGCGTAAAATTAGAGCTTAGGCAAAGGATTGAACCTTAAGCGTAAGATATAACTTGTGCGTAGGTTTTGACTTACGCGTAAGATCATGACTTAAGCGTAAGAAACAACTTATGCGTAAGTTAATCTTTTTAAGCGTAAACATTGTCTTATCCAAGACAATGTTTGTCCACGTGTCGAATCTTACGCGTAGGATGAACAACTTGTGCGTAAAAACATCTTTTTCCAGAAAATCACCTTTAGTAATTTGAGTTGTTTGATTCCTGAAAGTGTACAAACATAACCACTGTTCAATATTCATTCCCACACACTTAATATGCACATTTTTATGCGAAAATATGCCTAAAACTGAGTTACGCGTAGGATCGTATGAACACATAATCACAACCACATTCAAACATGATTCTGGGTTGAAATTAACTTAGGGCAAGTGATAATAACATCCTAAGGAACTAATGGTCCAAACTATAACAACATTTGACCACAAAATCATAAGATCACAACTGCTAGTGCATTCGAACCCTAAACCTATGATTCTTGATCAATACAAGTTTCTGATACAATTAAACCATAATAACATGATCCTAGGCTTACATGAACACTATCCCCATCACCAATTTCAATCCTAACACACAAACTCAAGAACCCCTAAATGACTCGTATGAACCCTAATTCATAAATCGATCACTTGATGTTTCTGGGTGAGATTAAAGTTTAGAAACATGTTTATAATCATCTTAAGACCATTTCCCATCAACCAATTCAACCCAAGCACAACAATTTTCTGGGTTTGATTTCTACGCAAACCACAAGAACAATTTTAATGATTAAGGAAAAATTAGCCGTTGGATTGATATGAAATTTAAAACCCTTGTTTATAAACATGATCAAAAACTTTTGACACTTACAGATTTGATGATAGATAACCGGATTGATTGAAGGATTGTGAGTCATTGATTATGGTGGGTGAAAGTGATAAATGTTTTGCAGGTGCAGTTAATGGTGTGGGTCAAATGAGTTTTGACCAAGGGTTAAAACAAGTTTCATATTTTGACAAGTATGGCCCCTTAACCTCATCATATTTTCACACCTAATGCCTAAACTAACTATCTCATTTAACTTTCGTTAATAACACCAAGTTATGACGAGAACAACTTATGGAATTTTACTCCCCCTTGACCTTAGACCGTTGTTAAACCAAAACATAAAATTTGTTATACAGGTCAAGGTGAGTAACCCGAAACACTTTTGAAGCATCATTTTGTAAGATAAAACCGTAATATTTTTGGTAAAATGCAAGTATAAAAGTTAATATTTTGTGAAAATTTTAAAATACTTTTCCTCCCCCTCAACACTTGTTTTGAATAATTAAATACGTTTTTAAAAAAAAATTAGTGTTGAAAAGAAAGGAATATACTTGCATTTTTTTTTTAAGAAAAAATATTTACAAAGATAGTTTTGATGTTTGACAATCAATTGTGTTTTAAAAACTTTTCCAGATTATCTGGAGTCAAACATCGCATACCAATTTGGTGAACTAGACTAGCAAACCTTGATGGTGCTAAAGATTTGGTAAGTAAGTCCGCCAATTGGTACTCAGTCCCAACAAAATAAAGTTCAACGGTACCCTTTTCAACGTGCTCTTTGATAAAGTGATATTGGAGATCGATGTGTTTGGATTTGCAGTGATGAACTGTGTTGCAGGAGATAGCAATGGCACTTTTGGAATCACAGTAGACTGGAATCTTATTGAACAAGTAGCGATAATCCTTAAGTTGTGATCTCATCCATATGACTTGAGCACAACAAGCAGACATAGCTACATATTCAGATTCAGTTGACGACAGTGATGTGCAGTCCTGCTTCTTTGATTGCCATGACACAAGTTTATCTCCGAGAAACTGTAATCCACCAGATGTACTTTTGCGTGTGTCTAAACATCCTGCATGGTCAGCATCTGAAAAAGCAATTAGTTTAAAACCAGAATCCTTCGGATACCAGATTCCCAAGTTAATGGTTCCCTTTATGTATCGAAGGATTCTTTTGACCTCACTGAGGTGTTTTTCAGTTGGTTTAGACTAATAGCGAGAGCACATGTAGACAGAAAATACTATATCAGGTCTACTAGCTGTGAGATACATGAGGGACCCAATCATACAGCGGTATTTGGTAGGGTCAACTGGAGTCCCATGTAAGTCAGCATCTAGTTTTGTGGTATAGCCCATTGGTGTATTATAAGTATCATAACTCATCATTCCATGTTTCTTTAAAATTTCAAGAGCATATTTGGACTGATTTATAAAAATTCCACAGGGTGATTGATGAACTTGTAGTCCTAGAAAGAATGAAAGTTCACCCATCATGGACATTTCAAAATTATCTTTCATTAATTTTGCAAAATCATTAGAGTAATTTCTTTTTGTTGAGGCAAAAATAATGTCATCGACATATATTTGAACAACAAGTAAGTCCTCCCCGTAGGTTTTTGTAAATAGTGTTGGATCCACCGATCCTTTAGAAAATTTATTGGCCAGCAAGAAAGTGGACAGTTTGTCATACCACGCCCGTGGGGCTTGCTTAAGTCCGTAGAGTGCCTTTTTGAGTCGGTAAACGTGATTAGGATGCTCAGGATCAACGAAGCCGTCTGGTTGGCTCACATACACATCTTTACGGAGTTCTCCATTAAGAAATGCGGTTTTCACATCCATTTGGTAAACAACCATGTTCCTGTGTGCAGCATAGGCCAAAAAGATCCGAACAGCTTCATGTCTAGCCACTGGAGCAAAGGATTCAGCGAAATCAAGTCCTTCTAATTGGGAGTATCCTTTCGCTACCAGACGTGATTTGTTACGTATGACAGTTCCTTAAGCATCAAGCTTATTCTTCCAGATCCATTTTAACCCGATGACAAAGACTCCGTCAGGTCTTTCAACTAATTCCCAGACTTCTAATCTTATGAATTGCTGAAATTCCTCTTGCATAGATTCAATCCAGTTGTCATAAGTCATTGCTCCTTTAATGTTTTTAGGTTCTTCGTGACAAACTGTGAGTGCATAGATACAAGTTTCTCCATCAGTGTGAAGTCGTTGTCTTGTCATTACAGGTGCATCTGGATGGCCAATAATATGAACTAGTGGATGGTCTCGAGTCCATTTGTGTGTTGAAGGGTGTAGTTGATAAGTATCTCGCATGTTCGCAGGATCCAAATTGCGTGTAGATGACTCAGGTATGTCAGGAAAGGTAGGAGCTGGTGCAAATGGGTTAAAGAACGCATCAGGATCATGCTCTGCGGGTTGTGGAACTGATTGTGGTGTAGGATCTTCAGCTGATTGGCGGGAGTTAGAAACAGTTTGTTCTGCTGTAGATGGTGATGCAATTGGAGGACCGTCTTTCTCAACAGTTATAGTAGTTTGTTGAGGTGAGTCAGGTACTGGAATGTTATCAGGTTGAGCAGCGGAATTAGGTGAGACCTCAGTAGAACGGTATTCAATTGTATCATCAAACAGTGGAGCAAACAATGTTTCCAATTCTTTGCGGTTGAGTGGCAATGGTTCAGCCGAAGAGTCCGGAGAGTTAAGACGATTGAATTCGGGTCCTAAGCTGTGTTGCTCAGAAGCCATTTGTGTGAGTTCATCAAAATTAGCGTGAATGGTTTCTTGAATTTCTCTTGTTCGACGATTCCATATCCGAAAACCTTTTGAATTTTCACAGTATCCAACGAACACTCCGATGTCAGCCTTTGCTTTAAGTTTACCTAAATCATCACGATCATTTTTCGGATAACAAAGTGCTCCAAATACATGAAAGTAATCGATATTCAGTTTTCTTTTGTGAACAATTTGATAAGGTGTTTTGCGATGGCGTTTTGTTATCATGCAACGGTTTTGGGTATAACATGCGGTTGAAACAGCTTCCGCCCACAAGTAATCTGGTAATTGAGCATTAATCAACATAGTTCTAGCCACTTCCACTAACGTCCTGTTGTGTCTTTCAACAACTCCATTCTGTTCTGGGCTTCTAGGAATAGATGTTTGATGTTCAATTCCCACTTTCTCGTAATAAGACCTAAGTGTCTGATTCTTAAATTCAGTTCCATTGTCAGTTCTGACTATTCGTACCGTGTTGCGTAACTGAACTTGAATTTTAGTGAGAAAGGTTATGATCATTGAAGGAGCCTGATCTTTACTTCGTAAAAAATAAACCCAAGTCCATCTGGAATAATCATCCACAATTACAAGAATGTAGCGTTTACCGTTGATACTTTGAACACGCATCGGTCCACACAAATCCATATGTATCAATTGTAAAACATGATTCGTACTGTGCTCAGGTTTTGAAGGAAAATGAGCCCGAGTACTTTTTCCTTGTTCACAGGCTGGACATAAGTGATCTTTGGTAAAACAGAATCTTGGAAATCCATCAACAAGTTTGTAACGAGCAAGGTCAGTCATAGTTTTGAAATTCAAGTGCGAAAGACGTTTGTGCCATAACCAAGGTCAGAAGACATATCGGAGATGTTGCAATCATATCTGACATTGATATTGTATAAAGATTGAAGCCACGTGAGCCAGATATTAGATCGTTTCCTTGTAAGTCACGAACAAAGCAAGTTTTCTCACGAAATGCAACTTCTAGATTCCCATCACAAAATTGACCAACAGAGAAAAGGTTGTGTCCAAGGCCTTTCACATAATAAACACGACTGATTTCAATGTTCCCACTGACATAGTCACCATATCCCATGATTAGAGCGCAATGATCATTCCCAAATCTGACAGTACCAATGAACTTTGAGACAAAGTTGTGTAACAGTTTGAGATTGCCTGTCATATGTCGGGTGCATCCGCTATCAACAATCCAGAGAGCGATCTGTACCACCTGCATCACAAGAAGAAGACACGGATGGAACAGAAGTAAGGGTGGAACCCAAAGAAAGTGCGGGTTCCTGTTGGTTAGAAACACATGTATTCAACAATTTAGGAATCCATTTGAAGTCTGGTTTATATTGTAACCAACGTTGCCAATTCCAACTAGTTTTTGCTTTCTTAATGTTAAATGCACTAGTAGTTGGCTCATTCCTAGATTTGTTCTTGGCACCTATGGGGGTAACTTCAACTTCATTAGAAACCGTAGAAGACGGTTTTCCTAAGATAGACTTAGAGGCAGTAGTGGGCCTAGAAGGAATGCATGTCCTACGTTTCTTATGACGATTGAGAAGAGAATTAGCTATACATTTCGTATGATCACCAGATGATACGCTTTTACGACAAAACACACAAGATGCATTAATATTCAAAACATTCAAAGGTTCATCATTCGTTACATTTAGATTTTGATTACAATTTGCCAGATTAGAATCTAAATCTGATGCAACATGAGTATTATTCAAATTCCTAAGTTGATCTTCTACTTCTTGAGCTTCTAGTTGTCCTCTTTTACGTTGCAAGATCCCATTCTTCTTTTTACTTTTTTGCTTGGGTCTGCTAACGCTATTAGTGGAGACTAGTCCTGTAGAAGTGGAGTTATCAACATTAGTGTTTTGAATGACATTTTCTTTAGCAGTTTTGTCTAATTGATACATTCCTGGTGCTATCACCGTGGTGTCAACCATCTTTCCTTTTTGAATTAGCTTAATTTTCTCTTTCAAATCAATGATGATGTGATTTTTATCCTGAATTTCAGACTCAAGTTTCACATTGCAGTAATTAATGTCATCGCGGTTTTGTTGGCATTCGACGTTTTCAATTTTTAAATCTGCAATTTCTTTCTCGTATTTGAGACACAGACTTTTTAAAGACTCGTTTTTTTTGCAAAGCTGACAAGAGTTTGAAACATTTTGACTTTGAAGTTTCAATTCCATTTCAAGACTTTGAGCTTGACACCATTCAAGCCTTTGTTTGAGTTGACAAATTTCTTTTGAAAATTGTTTTGTCACATCATCATTTTTACTTCTCAGCTTGTCATTATCATGTTTAAGTGTCTCGATTTCCACATTCAACAAGTTATTATCAACACAAAGATCATCCATAAGCATAGAAGTACCAGATTTATAGAGATCATTCATGATAACAGACAAAATATCAGCATTGAGAACTTGTTCCAAGAGTCGATCAACATCATTTTTTAAGACTCTATTTCTTTGCTTTTGAATCAAAATCTCATTTTCAGTTGAGTTGAAAACGTTTATCATATTTTTGACCTCGTTTTGAAGTTCCTGATCCCAACGTGTAGCACAGAGACGGAGGTGTTTGACAATTGGCAACATTTGCTTTTGAAAAATATCTCTCTTTTCTCGCTCGTAAGCGGATTAAAAAGTTTCAATTTTTATTTCAGAATTACGTTCAATTGTTTACTCCAAAATTTCGATGTCTTCCATAAAAGTTTTGAAATAATTTAAGACACGACATTTTTTCGGTAAAGGTGTAAGTTCACCGGATGATGGTAAAGGACCATTTATTTGTGCTACAGTTTGGACAGGGGCCGCATTAGAGGATGAAACATACGACTCAGTGACATACCATGATTTCTCAGGTAATTCCTTTTGAGTAACAAAAGATTTAGAAATACGAGGAGCTTTTGAGTAATCATATGGTGTCCAATTTTGAACATAACTCATTTTTGATCGACTCTCGTCTTCAAGTTCTTCTTCTTCCTCAGTATCAAAAACAACAGCACGCACAATCGTATTATCAAGCAAATGGTCCATACTGTAAATTTTAGGAATTTCTTTGAATGCCGTGTGAAGAAACATTGAATTGTAATCGCCAAGTGCAAATCCTTTATCGGGTCTCGGTTTTAAAGTAAATTTCTGAATTGTTGTGACAGAGTTCCCGTGTTTGTAAACAATGTTACGAAATTCTTTGAGTTGTTTTTCAAGATCAACAATCTCACCGAGTAAGTCATCTATATACTTCCTTTTTCGTATTTTATGTTCACAAAAATCCTTTTTACAACTTGACAATTCTGTTTCTGTTTTTGAAAGTACTGTTTGAAGACGTTCAACTTGCATTTTCAATTCACACTTCTCACTTTCGAGTTTAGAAATCAACTTCCCGTTTGACTCAATTAAATCTTGCATTTTGTGTTGAAGATCTTGTTCTTTGTTGTAAGAATCTTGAAAAGCTTTTTCAAAACTTTTTGCATATTTAATCTTGTCTTCCTGATTTGAAAGTTGAATTTTATAACACTCAATATCTCTTGCAAGGGACTCATTTGTTTCTTTTAAAGCTTTGTTTTTCTCGTTGCATTTTATGATTAGCAATTGTTGATCATTCAGTTGTTTAGATAACAATATGAGGTCAGGGTCTGGATCAAATGATGGTTCATGTTGTTCTAAATGATCATGTTTATCATTCTCAATAGGATCATCAAATGAAACAACTGTGTCATCATCAAATATGACAACTGTGCTTATTTGTTCATCTGTTTGAGAAGATGAAGATGATGTAGATGGAACAACTTGCGCCATATCTGATTCAGAAGCAGAAGGTGAGGCTATTTCATGTATTAGGCATGCTTTTTGGTCATGTACCTGAGACAAGCCGTCAGTGTCATACACTGGACCTGAATCATTAAACTGAAGTTCCTGCATGTTGGCCATAAGCATCACAGCTGCATTGGCTTCCAGATCTTCCATGTCATCATCATTGTTCACATTTGCCATGAAGTTGTTATCCTGTTCAGGGAAATGTCCATCTTTTTCATCTTGAAGAGCCATGAGTAATGCCTGCTTGTGAAACTTACTACCCCGAGTTCTCGGTTTGGGACATGCTGTCGCTATATGACCTTGTTCATTACAATTATAGCACCATACTGCATTCCCTGAGTTGGAGTTCCTAGTTGCAACTGGTTCAGATCTTTGCTGAGAAGACCCTGAGTTGTTCCTGAACCCCCCATTGTTATTAAACCTCTGACCATTCCCAAAATTTCCTGAAGAACTTCCTGAACCAGATTGACCATAGTTGCGATTCTGAATTTCCACTCTTCCATCATTGACAACAGCTTGATTCCTCGTGTTAGAAGATGAACGTTGACGGTTGTTTGTTTTGTTGGAGAATTTGCTGAAAGCACGAGCAATAAGAGCAAGTCCCTGATTCAACGTATTAAAGTCATCATCGTCATCGTCATTGGAGTTTGAGTAATACACTGCATCATTGTTGTTTACTGGAACAAGTTGAGTAGAAGCATTCTGTGGAGATGAATCATAAGGGACCATTTGGTTCGAGGTAGAAGATTGTGGATAACTGAAGTAGTTTTGCTCTTGAACATATGCATGATTTGACATTGGAGGTGGAGCATAGGGAGATTGAGCTACGAGTGCCAAAGAATTTGGTGTTGGTGATGGTGAGTATCCTCCTCGAAGAGCTCTATCTTTTTCCACTTCAGGTTCATGATGTTTCAGAAAATCATACAACAAACCATATGGTGCATCATGAAGATTTTTGGTTTGACGAACAAATGTCACATATTTATGCCAATCTGGACCAAGACTACCGACGAATTTGGAGTTCACTGCTATCCTTGGTACTGTGATTTTGTGACGTTCCAGATCATTGACCACATTTGTGAAACGATGATAGTAGGATTCAAGTGACTCTCCTGGTTCAATTGTGATGTCTGTGTATTCCATGTAGAGTTTGGATTCCATATCATCTTTGTTCAATTGAGTGCCTTCCATAAGGAGATGAACATGTTCCCACATAGCTTTGGCTATTTTCTGAGCATCGACACTTCGATAAATTGGATTAGGTATACCTTGAAGTATATAAGCCATTGCATACTCATCTGCTTCACGATGTAATTTCTGTTCTTCTGTGAGTCCAGATTCTGGAAGAGGTCTATCACCAGGAGGACGTGGAGGATCAGCATTTGGATCACCAATTTCAAATCTTGTTGGCCACTCAAATGGTCCTTCAAGTATCACTTGTTTCAAGAATTTCCCATGAGGTTTCTTTAGTTCAAGAAATCGTAAGAATCGACTTGACCATTGAACATAGTTCCCAGGTGTTAGCATTGGAGGTGTTTCAAGTGATCTCGCCTCATGTCTGGATTGTTGAGTTGTAATAACTTCACACATTCTATCAAACCAGTGAGGTTGTTTGGAGGAGAACTGAGTGTTTTGTTGGGACATTTGATTTGGTTGTTGTTGAGGAATGATTTGATGTTGTTGCATCATGAGATATTGTGGTTGTGGATTAAACGGTTGTTGTTGAAAGTGTGACTGTGAAGGTTGTTGATATGATTGTTGCTGATGGTATTGTTGTTGCTGATACTGCTGATGTTGTTGCTGAGGATTAGAGAAGTAGTAATGTGGTGGTGGAGACATCTTTGAACACTTGTGTAGAAATGGATCTTTGTAGACGATTGAAATGCACGTTCCTTTGGTTAAGTTCAAAATTCCTGGGGTAAGTTGAAATCTTACGCGTAACAATAATCTTACGCGTAAACTTTAGGTTATGCGTAAAGAGTAGTTTAGGCGTAAACAATAAGTTTATGCGTAAGTTTTCTCTTTATGCGTAAGCTTTGGCTTATGCGTAAGTTTAGACTTATGCGTAAGGTTAAACAACCAAACAAATCTTTCAAACTTATCCAAGCTTGAAAGATATCCAAAGTCGAAGTATTCCACTAACTTATCCAAGCTAGGGAAGTACTGAGTCACCGTAACACAAGGAGAAGACCTTTGATGAAGTTATGCGTAGAACTCTGAAACTTACGCGTAAGATAAGATCTTATGCGTAAGAGCTGATCTTCTGCGTAGAAAGTGACTTAGGCGTAGGATTCACAACTTACTCGTAGGTTTTAGGCGTAGAAGACCAAAGTTACTCGTAAGAATAGGGTTTTGACCTATGTTACTCGTAAGAAAAAGGTTTTAGCCAAAAGTTACTCGTAGAAAGCACAAAAAGTACTGTTGACAGCTTTAGAATCGTACTATTCACGTATGTTACGCGTAAGGTGGTCAGTAACTTGAAAAATCTCAACTTTTTGAAGAGAAATGCTTAGAAATAAGGTACTTTTGATCAAATAACTTCACCAATACATAGAAAACACTTAAAATGAAAGATTTTGCTTCCAAAAACTAGTTTTCGACTATCAAAGAAGCTATAATACCTTAAGAAAAGCCTTAAAAATCAAAACTTTATGCAAAAACTAAGCTTCAAATCACTATATCAACCTTGAAACTTGTCCAAGCTTCAAGATTTGAGTGAAAGAAACAAAGAAAAATGCAAAAAGAAGCAAAAGACCACCCTTAACCCCACGTTAACCCAAAGAAACACACTTCAAACTCTATTAGGCGAATGATACCACTTGTTAGGTCACCATTTTGTAAACACAAGTATGATATTGATAGAAATGAGATGAGAAAAGAGATTGGTTGATTATAAGAAATGAGAGAAAAGTAAGAACAATAGTTTCACTAAGATATTCAAATAACCAACAAATGAAAAGTTTACATAAGCTTACTATTTATAAGGGAGGAGTAGGGCAACACTCCCTACCTCCCTCATCTAGCTTAAAACGTGGGCTTTCAAGCCCATGGGCTTACTAACTTAAGCCTTGTAACTTTAACATAGTGAATAAAATAACTAAGCAACCTATTACAAAAGGTAATGACCGATACTTGACTAAAATATAAAAGTATGATCCCAACATCTTTGGATGCATTGCTAATGACGGGAAGTTCTTGAAGGTATTCTAAAGGGGGTAGCTTAGAGTTAGGAAGTTTATCGTCATCGCTCATATCGGATGATGATGATGATGGTAAAGGAGAGCGAGTACGCTTGCCCTTAACTTTGAAGACTCTTTTATCACTTAGAGGGACGAATATGTGAGGAACGAGAGTGTAATCAAGGCACATTCCCTTATCATTAAGAGGAATGGGCGAGATTGCTCTAAAGAGGCGGGTGAGAAGCATTCCATAAGGAAGAGCATTTGTTCCTACCAAGGATATGTCGGCCATTCTTTTGGCTAGGTAATAGGCTAAGTTAAAAGGTTGACCGGTGGAAATGCTATAAAGCATGTAGCTAAGACATGTGTTGACATGATCTCTATTTCCTATGGAACTTATAACGTTGGCTCTAAGAATTTCTTCCCATTTCTTAAATTGTGGTTTAAGCTCATTGAGTTCCATACCAAACGGGTCCTTATCTAGCTCATTTCCAGAACAATTCTTCTTAGTTGTTGAGGTCCTAAACAGAGATGCTCACGAATTTCTTCCTTATTAGCAAGAGGAGTGTCGTATGGATGATAACGCTCAATGGAATAAAGACTAGAAGGGCCACTTATCCGTGTAGAGTCATGTACCAATATTTGGGACACCAAGAATTGTTGCAAAATCTTTCAAGGGTATGATGCTTGGTATTTGATTGGTTGTAAAGGTTAGTGAGAACTCATCATCGTCATCGAAGAGAAGGCTTATGGTTGCATAGAATTCTAAGATGAACTGTTGACATAAATAATGCCTAAAAACATTATTAACATATTATCAATATCTCTATGTTTTGATTATCACAAAATATAAACTCATAGAACTAAAACTTGTGACATAAACATGTATTTAGTGATTAACATTCTCTTTACATCCAAATCACTTAAGGTATGAATAAACAAAGTGTTTAGTGCAATTTATGATCAAAGGGGTATTTAATTAACTAACACAAAGTTTATTTAATTATATAAACATATTATATATTTTTGAAAAACACTTTTGGTAATTAAGAAAAATGTTTTATTCATACTAAATATATGAATTCAAAATTTTAACCAAAATCAGTTAGTTTTTCACCAAATAAACTTTCCCCACTAAAAGACAAGGATTCTGGCCGTTTCAGCTGGGCGGCCCCCTTAATTATAAGGGGCGGTCCCCTTAATTTTAAGGGGGCCGGCCTTGATTTAAGGGGACCGGCCACGCTCCTCTGTCAGAATCTTTTGCCTATAAATACCACCTTAAACCTGGATTTTTTCCTCACCTTTTGCACTCCTAAACTTTTTGTTCTAGATCCACATCTCTATTCTCTTAATCCTTTGATCATAAGTGTATAATTCTTTGTTTCAAAGTGATTCAAACTTCATCCTCTCAAGTGCAAGAGAAGAATACTTCTATCCCCCAAGACAAGAAGTATTACAACTTGTTGTGACCTCCACATACAAGTTGTTGGTGCATCATCAAGATTATTTACATTACTCTTTGTGAAGATTGTTGTGTAAACTTAGGAAAAATAATCATATAAATTACCATACTTATACATAAGCCGTAAATGCATTTATATGAGGGACTCCTAGGTTATAGTCTAGGTTCAACCACCTACTTCTCTATAACCAAGGCTCTGATACCAATCTGTCACACCTCGCCAAGGCGGAAACGCGAGTGCAACATCATGGATATCATCACAACACATGGTGTCTATATAGAGAATTTCTACATGCAATAAAATAAGGCAAAGTATAGACACAAAGTGTCATAACAATACCCGAAAGAATACAACGAAAACAAATCTCCAAAATATATCTCCAATAAAACATAAAAATACTAGTCGAAAGACATAATAGTATCTCAATCAAAATCAAACAAATTCATATCCAAACATAAAGATAATTCAATCTCAATGCAACTAAAGTCTCTTCTAGTCGCTTCCTTCTATCTTATACTTAGAATGCTCACCTGAAAATGATACTTAAAACGTCAACATAATGTTGGTGAGGATCATAGGTTTATGACACACAATATATCTCAGGCAACCAGTTCGCTGTGATTATAAAATATAGCAGGACAGTAAGACTAGTCATTATACTTGTAGGATATAATATCAAGTCACAAACATGTAGTACATGGTGTTGGTTGTGATTCGTGGGTGTAGAAGAAGAAAAGAGAGAAGTATTGGAACCTTAGAAAGAATGAGAGAAAACTAGAGAGTATTAGATTGATATGAATGAAGGTCCAACCCTCTCCACATGTGGAGAGGGGTATAGATACTATCCTAACAAATAAATGATAAAACGCCCACACCCGGGCTGTGGATCAGGCATACAGTGGGTAAAGACCCGTCCTTCTTCCACGATGTTACTTAATCTAATACTAACTAACTAACAACTAAACTAACTACGAGCTAACTCAATGCTATTATAATAATTAGGTGACCGAGTCTTCTATAGGAATAATTGTATTCCTAACAATCTCCCTCTAACCGAGGTCACCTTGGAAATTAAGCTCTTTGACCTTTAAGCATTCATAAGTCATTGTAGCTCGTAGGTTCTGATTCTTCACTTTTCTGCACACTTTGTACTTCAAGCAACGAACTTGTGATTTGGATTCCTTTGTGATGTGTGATCTTTGAGCTTCTTTGAGATCATCAGTCATAGTAAATCTCCAAGCTCATCCATAGTAGTATCGCCTTCATGTGATGTAGTGACTTAAGGATCATCATGCTCACACCCTTCTGGATCAGGAGACTTTACATTAGAGTTGTAGATCACGAGACTTTTTCATCAGAGTTGCGGAAACGTTGTTGGTAGTCTCTCAACATTTGTTGTAGCAAGTCTCTCATCGTCATTGATAGTGATGAGGATGTGTGAGCATGAGGTATGGATTGACCCGATTCAGCTGGAAATAGGAGCCATCAACGCCATCTTTATATGTGTCCCTAAAATAAAACAGTTAGCAATAAATATAGAGAACGAATATGGCTTTGACATTCGTTCTGCGAGGACAGATGATTTTTGGTCAAATCTGAACTACAAAACATCCAAAAACACTCAAAAATGCATCAAAATACTGAGAATATCTTAGGGATCGTGTTTTATATGTTTCAAATGCAAAATGAGTAAAAAAAGATGAAAAACGAACAAAGTTTGCAAAATTGGCAGTTTCAGTCCCCCAACTTTCATAAAATGTCAAAACTAGTCCCTGGTTATTCAAAATATGGAAAAATATCATAAAAGGTCCTTAGGGATTCACAAGTTATCAAAATTAATCCTTTAAGGTTCAAGTTTCAAAAATGACAACTTTGGTCCCCCTAAGTTTCAAAATTGGCAAAAATGGTCCCCGGAAGTTCAAAAATGGAAAATTGATTTTTGTGGTCCTTGGTTTATCACATATGGCAAGTGATGCGTTGGGATTGCACCAGGCTTTACCACTCAAGGGATCTTGAGAAGCTTACAACCCCCACCAGGCAGTGTACCTGATCGTTGTAGTATAGTATAGTGACAAGTACCGGGGGATTGATCGTTCAACTAGGAATAGTGTCGCTAGGATTAGAAAACTTAAAGACTAGGTCTAGAGATGAGGGATGATTCTCTTTGTATTTTTTAGGTTTTTATAAAAGCAATTAAAAATCTCGGGTTTGAAGGAGTTGGGCGGAATTAGTTGCTAGTCAACTAACCCAATTACTAAGATGCAATCAAAATAAAATACTAAAAATGAAAATAAACAATATTAAACTAGTGGTGTGAGCAATATATGGGAGAATTGTGTTTACTTAGGTTTCACTACTCGATAGATATCTTTTACAGGTTAATTACTTGTTACAGTTGCGTGGATGACGGATTGTATTCCTTAATACCATTCATGGGGTGGCGTACTTACTTCCCCAATCCTATAAGCGCCTACTTCACTCCTATGTCGAGCCGGCTAAGAAGCTCCTAACATGGGATCATTAGAATTTGCTCATGCATTAAATACAACCATTAAAACCTAGTACACATCGGTTCATGTTTCCTAAGACGTTCAAGCATGTTACACACTGGAGATCTGCCAGTTTTCTTAAGCCTAACATTGAAATCATTCATCCATTACAACTATAAACAAGTAATCAACATATAATTAACATCTAGGTTTCATTACATCTAAGCAAACACATGATAGATCTAGCCTAGCATGTTGAAATCAAGACAAGCATAAGATATATTCAAACAACATATAGACATATTGATTGAATTGAAAGAGGACTTATCTCAATTGAACATGAAAGGTTTCTAGGGGTGAAAACCCTTGAAAATACTGTAAAAAACGACCTAGGGTTTCTCATGTTCGGCCCTAGTATTCTCTACACAAGTTCCTCCTTTAATGAATGAAAAATAGAAAAGTATATATAGATTTTGTGAGGTGACGGCGTCAAGAACAAATGTCTGACGCTGTCATCTCACCGCCAAATAAATTCTCGAACTGCCTAGATCTGGGTTTGACGCCGTCATGTGTACTCCTTATGCAGGCCGTCACCATATTAAATCTTGACGCCCTTCTCTTGACGCCTTCAGGTTTTCACTGGGTCGTCATGGATTTTACTCATGACGCCGTCAGAATTTTTCTCTTGACGCCGTCAGGTACTGTTCTCAGCATGGAAAATTAAGTCTTTGCCGTTTTCTTCACTTTTATGCTCCAAAAACGTCCAAAATGCTTTCTTTTCCAGAATTCACTCCCAAAGTACCTAAAATCACAAAAGGAACGATTTAGGGCAATATTTGATCAAATAAATTTAATTCCGGGCTTAAATGACCCCCTAAAAACGGTTCATTTTTCGCCTCATCATATACCCTTACACTTGAGATTTGCTTGTCCTCAAGCAAATGTACTTTTATTCTAGTCAAAATACAAGTTAAGGGTCATTTAACACTAATATAAAAGTAATTACTACAAATAATCATTCCACTAAAGACCAAAGACAAGCACGGAGGTCATATACTAGCACCTCACAAATAGTGTTTAGATACTTACATCTCTCGGGTGTAATAAAGTAATATCACAATATGGAAATGGAAAACATCTCTCACTACCTGTCATAGCAAAATAGATTACCATAGTCTTGGGAAAGGATCAAACCTCCACCACATGGCGTAAGCACCTAGGATAAACTATCAAAGAGGTCTTTTAAAGGGTTGTAACGTTAGGTGTAGGGATATGGAATACACGGTTTTGTTGGATATAGGCAGTCTTTACTGGTGGCGAGTTAACAATCTTGGTTAATTACATATACAATATGGCGTTGCTAAGCCAAGACTCGACTCAACTTAAGCTAATAAATGAAAAATAACAAAAACATAAAACAAACATAGAATGAAACGGGATGGTAGTCCATATGTTTTTTTCTCTTTTCTTTCTTTTTTCTATATTTTTTTTTTTTTTTTTGCATACACTCTTACCTTACCATCCAAAATAATACATCATAGGGAATGAACATTCCCCTTACACTTGAATTTTTACATACTTTACAATAAACTAATCTAATGACTCGAATTAAGAAAACCAAAATACTTGGAGTACTTTTAAGATTAATGCACATATGGGGGTAATAAATGGTTTTCTTCCCCATTACTCCATAAAACAAGTACTTTACCCATGAGTCCCAAGCGTCCCAAAACAATATGTACAAGGATATGACTCGACTTAGCAACCATGTAATCAATTAGATAATTAACTAAGGGTTTAACAAATAACAATAATGCACTAAAGATGAGTGCATACACGGAAGGCTAAGGCAATTTGGTTGTACATTTAAATGGGGTTTAACAAATTCTTCCTTTAAGTAAGATGCTTAAAGTTAGAAACGAAAAGATAGGCTCGGAGGGGTGTAATAGGGGTTTCGTGTACTAAAAATGAGTACAACGCTAAGGTGTGGGAAAAATTAATTGACTTTACTAGCCAAATAATATGACTTAAATGGTCAAGTAATTTTGATACGGGTTTAACACAAGGGTGATCCTAATGCCTCTTATCATGTAGTAAATCCTACTACACGAATGTAGTCTCACTAGCGGTCTCGGGATGCATCACTAACGCAAGTTCTAGAATCTAAATGCTACCGGTACACTCATAAGCACTAATAGTAAATGCTTTTCCTATCAAATCTAAAGGCGAACCTCACATATTTGGGTGGAAAATTTTTCTGAATAGTACGGTTTTGTGCTAGTCATACAATCTCCTATCCATGAGACGCTTGCTATGGCTAAAGTTTCACTCCTAAATGTTGTAAAAAATTTTAAATTTAGCGCTAAAATTACACTAACAAGTATTTCTCATAGTTTTATTACACATCTACTGTCAAACAAACAAACTCAAGCGAAAGTGTATTTGTAAGGTATCATCATTTTACCCTCCCCTTACACTTAGGATGAACATTGTCCCCAATGTTCAAGTAAAGAATGTAAAAGTGAAATAGGTAAAAAGAATGAAATCAAATACTCCCCTAATTCGCTCGGTATGGATAATAAGGTGGCCAGGTTAGATCTTCCTCCAAGAAAATGAACAATCAAAGCTTCCCTTCCAGAATATAAATCATCTTCTTGTCATACATAACCTGTAAAACCTGAGAAAACAGACAAGGCAACCTCACATAAAATCAGCAGCAATCTATATATGCTAATAAATCCTAAAAAACAAAGTAAGATATAATGCTTGTGGAATGATGTTTGCAGATTTTCTGGAGATTATAAAACTAAAGATTCAACAAAAACTTTAAGACTCCGTTAGAAAAACAAAACTGGTAAAATTTCCAGAATTTTACACGTGACGCCGTCAAGAGTAAACTCGTGACGCCGTCAGAAGTGATCTGCAGAAATTCTTATGTTAAGTTTCCAGAAAATTTCTGGAAAAACTTCGTCCTACTTCCTGGAAAATCCTGCAAAACATCATTATGACTCGATACAAGCATTTGACTCTAACAAATACGAATATACATGTTCACTTAATATTGTGGAGAATCATGATCGGTTTTGTTTCTTAAAAACATATTTGGGGTTTCCCCTTACACTTATCTTTTGCGAAATACCTTTGGATGAAGTTAAGACTAAGCCAAACAACAAAGTAAAGTATTTTCACCATTTTAGTTTGAAACATGATCTACCAACAATAAAAATAAAGCATGCATACGGAAGCAAATAACAAACAAACAAAATAAAAATCACACAAAGCATGGGTTGCCTCCCAAGAAGCGCTTTTCTTTATTTACGAGTCTTGTAGCTAGACTCAAGGTCATGGGTTACTACGTGACCTCATCCCTTGAGATGATGTACTCCATGTAGTTGTGATCATTACTATCGTGGTGGTAGTGTCTCAATCTGTCGATACTTGCAATCACCTCTCCTCCTACTTTACTTCTCAGGTTAGCCATCCCATCTTGGCTTATGCTCTCAATTGTGAAAGGTCCATACCACCAGGGACTCGGTTTATCGGGAGGTATCGTTATCTCCAAGTGTCTTAAGAGTACTAAGTTCCCTTCCTCGAATGGTACATGGCTTCTCGCTGGTCGACTGTGTTCGAACTCGACATGAACTTCATTCTTTCATGTTTAGCCTCCCATGCAAGTATTTTCTCCTGAACACGAATAGGCGGCGTGTCAATGTTGTTTTTGAGCTTTCTCCAACTCAAACTCTCTTGCCCATATCGCGGGGTCATGGGGATGGTCAAACAAGTCAAACTCCTAAGGCTCAATGCTCCGCGGAATATAGTGGTTTCCCCGGGTCGTTATGTCCCGACGAGGTGTGAATGGTTATAAAACGGTTTCGTGATCGGGTGAATCTGGATGGGAATGGGTTTGTATGTGATTAAGCTAAGGAATATACGAAGAAATAGCTTAAATAAGCTATATGAATAAGACAGGAAAGTTGGAAAACCCAGAAACGTTCAAAACTTAAAACGCGTACGTTCACGTTTAAATAAAACGTAAACGTACAAAATAAAAAGTGAAAACGGAAATCTGAAAACACCCAGGGGGTGAAAATGACTTTTTTACAAACTAAAAGGTAAAAGAAAATTTTTAGAAAAAGAAAATAATTTTTTACACTAATTAATTATTTAATATTAATTAAATACTAATTAATACTAATTATTAATTCTTAAATAACTTAAATACAATATTATATTAATTAAATACTAGAAAAGTGAAAATAAAATTTCTAAAATTATAAAATAGCTAAAAATAAGTTTTAAAATTAAAAATAAGTATTTTTGTCTTTTTGTGGTTTTTATATTCATTAATTACTAATTAATTACTAATTTCCTAATTAAACTATTTTAAATTAAGAAAAATAGAAAATGAACAGTAACAATTACAAGAAAATTTCTAAAATTATTTTATAATATATAAAAGCTTTAAAAAATATAAAAACTAGGTTTTACTTAATAAAAACTAATTATGCTATTTTAAACTTAATATTAATTAATTATTAATAAATCTAAGATTAATTCTAATAAACACTAAATGATGAAATAAAAATCTGAGAAAATTACTATAAATACTTTAACTTAAGAGGAAATTAAAAAAAATATAAAAAAGCTAAGTTATTAATAAAAATATAAAAATGAAAATTAAAATTTAAATAAAATTAAATAAAAACTATCACTTAAAATTACTTTGTTTTTTCTGGATTTTTATTTTAGAAAACTATTTTATAACTAAAAACAAAAACTTTTTATAAAAACAAGTTTAATGGAACTTAAAATTAAGCTAATTACAAGCTTATTAGAGTGACAGTTGACTTTGGTCAACTGTCAAGGGAAATTGATGATTTAAGCAGCTAGGGGGGCCCACAAGGGTAAAATAAGCTAAGAACACGTGAAATAGATCAAACTAAGCTTTAAGGAATAAACACAAGCCCTGAATAAGCCCAATTAAGCTGAATAAGCAGTTCTCAAAAGCCAAAACTCAAACAGAAAAGGGACAAGCTTGAGGTGTTGTTTCAGGTGGGGCCCAGTGGTCTTGGGGTCAAACAAAAGGTCAACATTTGAAGCCCACCAGGGGGGGAGTTGAGAGGAACAAGATATGAGAACTAAGGACCACTGAGGTGACCACAAACCACCACCAAAGTGGTGGTGGTGACTGTGGTGTCTGTTGTGCAGGGGAGCAGACAGCCCTGCAGGCTCAAAGGAGATGATGCATATCACTCATAAAAAATCACAAAATTGAAATGGTGATTGATTTTTGTAGATTAGGTGAGATACTTTGATATGTGAAGATTTCAAGTTATATTTCTCAACACAAAATTCTGAAAAATTATCACAAAAATTGAGATTCTGCACATCTAAGCATCTTTGACTTTTTCTATTGTAACCTAAAGTTGACTGTGGTGACTTTCTAATCTATTCTACTGGTTAATTATAGTGTAATAAGCAACTGAGGAATGAAATAAAGCTATTTAACTAATTAATAAGCTCATATGATGAGTATGGACTCTTGGATTCAAACAGACAACAACTTTGAACGGTTTAAAATGAATTTTGACTATTTATCCAATAAGGATTGACTTTTATGGATTTACTAGCCTTCCTAAACTTAATGTAACCTGTAACAAGAACAAACATCCACAGAATCTCACTAATGGTCAGTGAGTTACACTGAACCAAACACCCCTTCTATATGGTCTGTTTTGAGGTTTATTAAGATTCCAACTGATTCAGGCCATGATCTGTGAACCTAAGCTCATATACTTGTGTAATAAAATTAAATGAGCACATAAACATCAAAAGTAACAACAACAACCTAAGAATCTATATTGAGCTATTTGAGACAGTTAACATGGAAGTCATAGGCAACTGAGCTTTTAACTATGAAATCTACTTGTACTAATTGAAACTGAGCTTAGAAACATGAAACAAGCATAGAAACACTGAGTTGCATGGATTAAAACCTATTTACAGTAAGATGCAAGAAGAAAAGGAAAAATGCTTACAAATTGAATCCAACTTGAGAAAATGATACACAGCTTGTTTGAGCTTATGATCAAACTGCTTCAACCACAAAACCCTTCACAAATACCCTTCTGAATCACCTTCTAACCCATTTGATGCTCATGAGATTCTTTCAGTTGACGTTATTTGACTTTTTGCATTCTTGAGAGTTTATTGAACTATGGAAAGTTTTAATGCTACTGAGCTCATAGAAGCATATAAATATCTCAACCTAAGCTAAATTCAACAGTTTAAATAATTCTTAGCATCATTAAAAAAAATGGTGAATTCATTTGAAAATGCAAATTGAGGTTTTATAAGGATAACTTGGAATTAAGAGTACATAAAGTTGATATTACACTAAATGAACTGAATACAAGCTTCTTAAACTGAATTTAACAACTGGGAATTATAAATACATTAATTCGACCTAATTTAGATAAACTAAATTCTACACTACACTACCTAATAATCCATTCTTTCTTTTTCTTCATTTTTATAACCCTTGGAGTCTCTCTCCTCTTTTCCCACATCCATTCTCAGCCTTTAGATGAGTTGAAATGATCATGACCATTGAAAACCTTTTGGCGGGAAAAACAAGTTTGGCAGGTTGTGGGATTGCTTGGAGAATTTTATGGGTATTAAATGGTTTTGTTGGGTTCTGTTTGGAGGGGGGGAACAAAGTGTGGGATAGATGAGGTGGAGGAGGGGGGAGGTTGCTTGTGCAGGCTGTTTAGCAGGTTCAAGTGGGGGAGAAGGTGGGTCAACGAAGGGTGTTGACCGGGGGATTAAATAGAACGGTTTGTTTGTTTTTTTATATTTTTAGAAGTGGGTGGGCTTGGGGTGTATTTGGGCCAAGGGAAAGAGTTGGATCAGGCTTGGGGGGTGTAGGTGGATGGGTGGGCTTTTGTTGTTGGGTGGTAACATGAATAAGGTCCGTTTGGTTTTACCTATTAATCACAAGGACCATTTTTGTAAAACTGAAATTTCAAGGGGCTATTTTGCCAAGAATCCAAAGTACCCATAAGGACCAAACCTACCATTTATCAATATCCAAGAACCGTCATTTGCAATTTTTCCATTTTTGGAATTCCCGAGGACCAAATGTGACAAGTTGCAAAATACAAGGACCAACATGTAATTTCCACAAACTTCACACCAAGGACTAAAAATGATTTTTGTAACTTCCCAAGGACCAAAAGTGATTTTTCTTTCAAAATTATCCCACCAGGGACCAAATCTGTCAAAGTTTGAAACTCCAGGGACCAAAAGTGTAAATTTCCAAAACCTTTCCAATTTTTCACCAAAGGACTAAATATGACAACTTATGATTTCAAAAGGACCTTTGGTGATAATTTTCCATATTTTGAATGACCAGGGACTAGTTTTGTAATTTTATGAAAGTTGAGGGACTGAAACTGCCAATTTTGCAAACTTTATACGTTTTTCATCTGTTTTTGCTCATTTTGCATCTAAAACATATAAAACACAATTTTGAAATATTTTTGGTATTTTGATGCATTTCTGAGTGTTTTTGTATGTTTTGCAGTTCAGATTAGACCAAAAATGATGAGTGTTTGAGCACTCATCAATCCCCCACAGTAAACTATTGCTAGTCCCTAGCAATAACTGTTTTGAAAACTTGATGGATTTTAAACTCTTTACCAAAAGCCATCACTTCTGGAGTAGCCAGGTGTAAGAACTGTGGCACACCTGATAACCGTGTGATTTTGAGCAAACCACCAGCTGTCAACGGAATTGATTAGTCTTTACCAAAAGTCGTTTGCTTCTGGACTAGCCAACTCTTGATGGACCTAGTCAACATCTTGGTGAGCTGATTACCAATTATGGATTTTCCACTGCCTTTACCACAAGCCATAATCTTGCGGGCTAGCCAACTCATTAGCTTTTGAGGATGATGGGGAGTTGAGGAACCATACAATTTTGGGAAAAGTGCAAGCCGTAAACGGATTTGAGATGTCTTTACCAAGAGCCGTTTGCTCCTGGACTAGCCAATCCCTTTTGTCGGTTAGACAAGGCGGACTGATTACCATAAAATTTTTGAAGCACCAGTGAAATTTTTTTAAAATTTTGGCTAAAAACGGGGGTATTATATAGTAAAATGTGATAAAATTCGCTAGAATAGCAAAATACCCCCCCCCCCCACTTAGCATGAATACTGTCCTCAATATTCAAAATCCCGGCTATTATGCTGACATTTTGAACGTAAAAGGGCAACATTACAAGCTAAACGTGGAAAACACCATTTTGTTTTTCACTCTTGTAACCATAGCATGGGGGACTCCCCTACACTTAGGGTGAAAACCCTATAAGTATGCTACTGTTTTTGTTTACCAAGTCGCTAGCTTGACTCGACCCCGAATTCATTTGTCCTTGGGGAAGCATGATGTGGAAGAAACAATCTCAATCGGACTTTCATTCAAGATGTTTGGACAAACATTTGAAGCACGTGAAAGTTCCACACCGATGAGATAAGTATCCGGCTCAAGATAATGATACATGAAAATGCCGGGATCAAAGATGGTGTCTTCATTCCCGAAGGAGTGAAGAAGAGAGGAAGGCACCTCGAGAACAGGCTCATTAGCCTGAGTTTGGATTTCAAGGGTTAAGCTCAAAAACATCCCGGGAGGGTGGGTGGGAATTTGCAAATTCTCATGATTGAGAGTATCTCCCCCTGGGCTATCATACTCCGGAGGAGTCATGATAAGGCGATCAATGATGGGCTCAGAAGATATTTCATCAACGTCACTGATGTCTCCATAAGATAAAGACTTTTCATCAGTGTTTGAATCACTAAGCCCGGTATTGAGATATGAATTGAGTGATGGATCATCATTCAATAAGCTTTCAAGGAAAAGAATATCCCCCTCAGAATCAAGATAGTTATCATCAACTTCATACGAAGTTGGACTATCTAGAGCAAGGAATGCTTCGACTTCTTCCATATCATCTTTGAAATCAAAGAGATCATCATCACCTCCCGATGGAAGTGGATTGGTGTGAGTGAGTTCATCGGCGAACTCCTCGAGAAGAAAGTCAACATTAGAGTGGGGAAGGGATGCATCAACATACTCAATGTCTCCATAAGATAAATAATCATCACGGGAATCAGAGACAATCTCAATTTGATCATTTGGATTATTAGGGTTAGAAGGAATATCACACACTTGATCAAAAGTCCCCTGTGACTCTCTCAGGATTGGGACAAGGATCTCAACACTAGACTTTATTAATTCGTCTGATTCCTTATTAGGAACAGTGCTAAGATGCTCATCCCCCATGTTTAGAGAGTGAGTGTGAACTTCGGGTGTGATAACAATAAACTGAGGGAGATGAGAGGAGCTAGCATTCATGGAATTTTCAAGTTCCATTTGTTCAACGGCTAGTAATTTCCCCGTCTCATTATTTTTTCCCTGATTTTCAATGGAAGGAATCACAATTGATTAATCTAAAGAACCCTTATAAAATTGAAGGATATCAAGGGTGTCCTCATTATCACTATCATTATCACAGTCTAGAAGAGCAGCTTGACGAAATTTGGCACGAGTTATAGCTGCTTGTTCTAAGACAAGTAATTCTTCCATGCTCAATTCGTTTTTAGCCTCTCGTTCTTCAGCAAGTAATTCTGCCATAGATTTCTCACGAGAGTCTCGAAACGGTGTAGTAACCAACTCCTCCTTAAGTTCTTTTAAAATATCAAGAGCCTTTAGTAAAAGGTCTTGCTCGGTTTCTTGAGGAGTTGTGTGAATCATATCGTACTGTGGAGGTGGGTCTGAAAACGAATAGACGTAATTGTTACAAGGAAATGGATTCCTTGTTTGACAATCCGAGCTAGAGTGTGGACCTCCACAGTAATCACAGCAGTAATACTGATGTGGCTGTGGGGTTGTATGTGCTAGAATTACAATTGTTATCAGGAGACTGCTCATAGACAAGTGTGTTTCCCGATTGACAATTATAACTGTAGTGTGAACCACCACAGTACTCACAACAGTAAAACTGCTGAGACTGATGGTGTGGTAACTGATGGAATGAATCAGTCGTGTCATGGTAGGAATAGGGATTCTGGTTATAGACAGACCCGTTGCGGCGCCAAAAATTTGATTGGTCCCGAACAGTCAACTAAGTTCACCAGGTGATGGTCAAACAAGTCAAACTCCTAAGGCTCAATGCTCCGCGGAATATAATTGTTTCCCCGGGTCGTTATGTCCCGACGAGGTGTGAATGGTTATAAAACGGTTTCGTGATCGGGTGAATCTGGATGGGAATGGGTTTGTATGTGATTAAGCTAAGGAATATACGAAGAAATAGCTTAAATAAGCTATATGAATAAGCCAGGAAAGTTGGAAAACCCAGAAACGTTTAAAACTTAAAACGCGTACGTTCACGTTTAAATAAAACGTAAACGCACAAAATAAAAAGTGAAAACGGAAATCTGAAAACACCCAGGGGTGAAAATGACTTTTTTACAAACTAAAAGGTAAAAGAAAATTTTTAGAAAAAGAAAATAATTTTTTACACTAATTAATTATTTAATATTAATTAAATACTAATTAATACTAATTATTAATTCTTAAATAACTTAAATACAATATTATATTAATTAAATACTAGAAAAGTGAAAATAAAATTTCTAAAATAATAAAATAACTAAAAATAAGTTTTAAAATTAAAAATAAGTATTTTTGTCTTTTTGTGGTTTTTATATTAATTAATTACTAATTAATTACTAATTTCCTAATTAAACTATTTTAAATTAAGAAAAATAGAAAATGAACAGTAAAAATTACAAGAAAATTTCTAAAATTATTTTATAACATATAAAAGCTATAAAAATATAAAAACTAGGTTTTACTTAATAAAAACTAATTATGCTATTTTAAACTTAATATTAATTAATTATTAATAAATCTAAGATTAATTCTAATAAACACTAAATGATGAAATAAAAATATGAGAAAATTACTATAAATACTTTAACTTAAGAGGAAATTAAGAAAAATATAAAAAAGCTAAGTTCTTAATAAAAATATAAAAATGAAAATTAAAATTTAAATAAAATTAAATAGAAACTATCACTTAAAATTACTTTGTTTTTTCTGGATTTTTATTTTAAAAAACTATTTTATAACTAAAAACAAAAACTTTTTATAAAAACAACTTTAATGGAACTTAAAATTAAGCTAATTACAAGCTTATTAGAGTGACAGTTGACTTTGGTCAACTGTCAAGGGAAATTGATGATTTAAGCAGCTAGGGGGGCCCACAAGGGTAAAATAAGCTAAGAACAAGTGAAATAGATCAAACTAAGCTTTAAGGAATAAACACAAGCCCTGAATAAGCCCAATTAAGCTGAATAAGCAGTTCCCAAAAGCCAAAACTCAAACAGAAAAGGGACAAGCTTGAGGTGTTGTTTCAGGTGGGGCCCAGTGGTCTTGGGGTCAAATAAAAGGTCAACATTTGAAGCCCACCAGGGGGGGAGTTGAGAGGAACAAGATATGAGAACTAAGGACCACTGAGGTGACCACAAACCACCACCAAAGTGGTAGTGGTGACTGTGGTGTCTGTTGTGCAGGGGAGCAGACAGCCCTGCAGGCTCAAAGGAGATGATGCATATCACTCATAAAAAATCACAAAATTGAAATGGTGATTGATTTTTGTAGATTAGGTGAGATACTTTGATATGTGAAGATTTCAAGTTCTATTTCTCAACACAAAATTATGGAAAATTATCACAAAAATTGAGATTCTGCACATCTAAGCATCTTTGACTTTTTCTATTGTAACCTAAAGTTGACTAGTGAGGAATGATATTAAGCTATTTAACTAATTAATAAGCTCATATGATGAGTATGGACTCTTGGATTCAAACAGACAATAACTTTGAAAGGTTTAAAATGAATTTTGACTATTTATCCAATAAGGACTGACTTTTATGGATTTACTAGCCTTCCTAAACTTAATGTAACCTGTAATAAGAACAAACATCCACAGAATCTCACTAATGCTCAGTGAGTTACACTGAACTAAACACCCCTTCTACATGGTCTGTTTTGAGGTTTATTAAGATTCCAACTGATTCATGCCATGATCTGTGAACCTAAGCTCATATACTTGTGTAATAAAATTAAATGAGCACATAAACATCAAAAGTAACAACAACAACCTAAGAATCTATATTGAGCTATTTGAGACAGTTAACATGGAAGTCATAGGCAACTGAGCTTTTAACTATGAAACCTACTTGTACTAAATGAAACTGAGCTTAGAAACATGAAACAAGCATAGAAACACTGAGTTGCATGGATTGAAACCTATTTACAGTAAGATGCAAGAAGAAAAGGAAAAATGCTTACAAATTGAATCCAACTTGAGAAAATGATACACAGCTTGTTTGAGCTTATGAACAAACTGCTTCAACCACAAAACCCTTCACAAATACCCTTTTGAATCACCTTCTAACCCATTTGATGCTCATGAGATTCTTTCAGTTGACTTTATTTGACTTTTTGCATTCTTGAGAGTTTATTGAACTATGGAAAGTTTTAATGCTACTGAGTTCATAGAAGCTTATAAATATCTCAACCTAAGCTAAATTCAACAGTTTAAATAATTCTTAACATCATTAAAAAAAATGGTGAATTCATTTGAAAATGCAAATTGAGGTTTTATAAGGATAACTTGGAATTAAGAGTACATAAAGTTGATATTACACTAAATGAACTGAATACAAGCTTCTTAAACTGAATTTAACAACTGGGAATTATAAATACATTAATTCGACCTAATTTAGATAAACTAAATTCTACACTACACTACCTAATAATCCATTCTTTCTTTTTCTTCATTTTTATAACCCTTGGAGTCTCTCTCCTCTTTTCCCACATCCATTCTCAGCCTTTAGATGAGTTGAAATGATCATGGCCATTGAAAACCTTTTGGCGGGAAAAACAAGTTTGGCAGGTTGTGGGATTGCTTGGAGAATTTTATGGGTATTAAATGGTTTTGTTGGGTTCTGTTTGGAGGGGGGAACAAAGTGTGGGATAGATGAGGTGGAGGAGGAGGGAGGTTGCTTGTGCAGGCTGTTTAGCAGGTTCAAGTGGGGGAGAAGGTGGGTTAACGAAGGGTGTTGACCGGGGGATTAAATAGAACGGTTTGTTTGTTTTTTTATATTTTTAGAAGTGGGTGGGCTTGGGGTGTATTTGGGCCAAGGGAAAGAGTTGGATCAGGCTTGGGGGGTTTAGGTGGATGGGTGGGCTTTTGTTGTTGGGTGGTAATATGAATAAGGTCCGTTTGGTTTTAACTATTAATCACAAGGACCATTTTTGTAAAACTGAAAGTTCAAAGGGCTGTTTTGCCAAGAATCCAAAGTACCCATAAGGACCAAACCTGCCATTTATCAATATCCAAGAACCATTATTTGCAATTTTTCCATTTTTGGAATTCCCGGGGACCAAATGTGACAAGTTGCAAAATACAAGGACCAACATGTAATTTCCACAAACTTCACACCAAGGACTAAAAATGATTTTTGTAACTTCCGAAGGACCAAAAGTGATTTTTCTTTCAAAATTATCCCACCAGGGACCAAATCTGTCAAAGTTTGAAACTCCAGGGACCAAAAGTGTAAATTTCCAAAACTTTTCCAATTTTTCACCAAAGGACTAAATATGACAACTTATGATTTCAAAAGGACCTTTGGTGATAATTTTCCATATTTTGAATGACCAGGGACTAGTTTTGTAATTTTATGAAAGTTGAGGGACTGAAACTGCCAATTTTGGAAACTTTTTACGTTTTTCATCTGTTTTTGCTCATTTTGCAACTAAAACATATAAAACACAATTTTGAAATATTTTTGGTATTTTGATGCATTTCTGAGTGTTTTTGTATGTTTTGCAGTTCAGATTAGACCAAAAATGATGAGTGTTTGAGCACTCATCAATGATCATAAAACCAACGGGATACATGAATCCTGCGACATTAACTAACACATCTTCTGCGATTCCTAGGGGGTATACGTAAGAGTGTCCAGCGAGGGATAGCCTAACACGAGTTGGGGCTGGCATTTTTGACGTTAGTTGGGTGTAGATAATTAGGGGCATAAGATTTACTTCCGATCCTTGGTTGGCAAAAGCACTAAGATATTTCAAATCACCGATGCTGGCCGGTATCTCAAAGTTCCCACACGCCATCTGCTTAGTAGCCACTTTTTGTACCAATAGTTTCTCGAATATTGGCCCCCCAGGTAATGTATCATACTCATCTTTTCCCTCTTCCCCCTTCTCCGAACCTTGTTTGGAAGATTGGTTACGCCCGTCACCCTTTATCCAATTAGTTATAGTGTTTTTGTTTATATCATGTTTCAGGTAGTAACTTAAGGATTGGGATTTTGGCGGTTCTTCTGTGGTTTGTTCATCAGGGGTTTCAACTTTCTCATTATCCGTGTGGACAGCTGTGATGGAATTAACAAACCGAGTAGTGGGGATGACGCTTTCTTTCCTTAGTAACATCCTTTCGGGGGTTTTCTGGTTGGCATACTCCTCCATTAGGCTCATCATCTCATTCATTTTCTCTTGCATCTCCTTTTTTTGTCTATAAACTGCTTCTTCGAATCTAGCAAGCCGCTCAGAATGGGTCGCCATATATTCCCTCATTCTGGCTTCGAATTCTGGGCTGAGTTTCTCAGGATGAGAATAAGGTGGGGCATAGTTTTGAAAAGTCTCAACATTCTCTCTAGAGGGTGATTCTGATAACGACGTTGAAGCCATTTTCGAGACAGAATTGATAGTAGCCCGTCTAGGACTTAAGGGTCTCCTTTGCCTTTCCTCAAAATAGTCAACTTTTGCCTCAAGTTTGCATAGGAGTTCATCAGAGATTTGGGTAGTCCCTTCAGGTGTTGAGATTGCGTTGATGGCCGCTTTTATAGTATGATTAAACTCCCATATCTCTTGATTATCGGCGACAAGCTCTTCAATAATTGCCCAGGACTCCTCGGCATCCTTATCATGCAATCTACCTCCCGCGGCCCTATCGATTGTACATTTAGTGTGATAGTTGACATGATCATAGAAAATCTGAACTAATAACCAAAGATTTATACCATGATGAGGGACTTTGTGGAGGAGTTCCTTGAAACGAGCCCATGCTTCATAGAAAGTTTCACCCTGATGTTGTTCAAACATCAAAATGTCATTTCTGAGCATCGCAGTCTTCCCCGGTGGGAAGAATTGGGCAAGGAAGCGAGTGGTGAGATCATCCCATGAGGTGATGGATCCTGCGGGTAAACGTTCAAGCCATTGACTAGCTTGATCACGTAGAGAGAATTGGAATAGGCATAATCGGGTTGACTCTCTAGTTGTAACATCAAGGTCTATAGAATCTACGATTTTAAGGAAGTCCTTGAGATGTTGATTTGGATCTTCGGAACGAAGTCCATGGAATGCACATCCGCTTTGCACCAACCAGATGGTGTCGGATCGCAAGGGAGACACATTGGCTCCGGTGAGCTCAATAGTTTTTCGATAGCCTTGGTGGCTAGGTCGGGAGTACTCTCCTAGGGTTCGGGGCCTAAGAGGTTGGTTAGCTAGTGGTGGGTTTTGTGGGTGGTCTTGTTGTGGTGTGATGATGGGTTCAAAGATGTTACCATTGTCCATGATGTCAGATGGTGAAGAGTTACGAACAAAAACACGAAGAAATAAGATAGACTAAGAGAACCTAAAAAAATAAAAATAAAATCCTACTAGAAAGGAATCTAGCCAGTAGACCTAATAAAAAGAGATCCTAACCTAGACAATAACTATTCCCCGGGCTGCAGCGCCAAAAACTTGATGCGTAGGGATTGCACCAGGCTTTACCTCTCAAGGGATCTTGAGAAGCTTACAACCCCCACCAGGCAGTGTACCTGATCGTTGTAGTATAGTATAGTGACAAGTACCGGGGGATTGATCGTTCAGCTAGGAATAGTGTCGCTAGGATTAGAAAACTTAAAGACTAGGTCTAGAGATGAGGGATGATTCTTTTTGTATTTTTTAGGTTTTTATAAAAGCAATTAAAAATCTCAGTTTTGAAGGAGTTGGGCGGAATTAGTTGCTAGTCAACTAACCCAATTACTAAGATGCAATCAAAATAAAATACTAAAAATGAAAATAAACTATATTAAACTAGTGGTGTGAGCAATATATGGGAGAATTGTGTTTACTTAGGTTTCACTACTCGATAGATATCTTTTACAGGTTAATTACTTGTTACAGTTGCGTGGATGACGGATTGTATTCCTTAATACCATTCATGGGGTGGCGTACTTACTTCCCCAATCCTATAAGCGCCTACTTCACTCCTATGTCGAGCCGGCTAAGAAGCTCCTAACATGGGATCATTAGAATTTGCTCATGCATTAAATACAACCATTAAAACCTAGTACACATCGGTTCATGTTTCCTAAGACGTTCAAGCATTTACACAATGGAGATCTACCTGTTTTCTTAAGCCTAACATTGAAATCATTCATCCATTACAACTATAAACAAGTAATCAACATATAATTAACATCTAGGTTTTATTACATCTAAGCAAACACATGATAGATCTAGCCTAGCATGTTGAAATCAAGACAAGCATAAGATATATTCAAACAACACATAGACATATTGATTGAATTGAAAGAGGACTTATCTCAATTGAACATGAAAGGTTTCAAGGGGTGAAAACCCTTGAAAATACTATAAAAAACGACCTAGGGTTTCTCAAGTTCGGCCCTAGTATTCTCCACACAAGTTCCTCCTTTAATGAATGAAAAATAGAAAAGTATATATAGATTTTGTGAGGTGACGGCGTCAAGAACAAATGTCTGACGCCGTCATCTCGCCGCCAAATAAATTCTCGAACTGCCTAGATCTGGGTTTGACGCCGTCATGTGTACTCCTTATGCACGCCGTCACCATATTAACTCTTGACGCCCTTCTCTTGACGCCTTCAGGTTTTCACTGGGTTGTCATGGATTTTACTCCTGACGCCGTCAGAATTTTCCTCTTGACGCCGTCAGGTACTGTTCTCAGCATGGAAAATTAAGTCTTTGCCGTTTTCTTCACTTTTATGCTCCAAAAATGTCCAAAATGCTTCCTTTTCCAGAATTCACTCCCAAAGTACCTAAAATCACAAAAGGAACTATTTAGGGCAATATTTGATCAAATAAATTTAATTCCGGGCTTAAATGACCCCCTAAAAATGATTCATTTTTCGCCTCATCAGCAAGAAATGGTCCCTAGAGTATACTTTTGAAAATTGCCATTTTAGGCCCCTCAAATTTCAACAAATGCAAAATTGGTCCTTGTGATTAAATTTCTACAACCAAACGGATCCTTTTGTTATTATCTCCCAAACCAAAGCCTGATCCATGAAATACCAAAAACCCACTCTCAGGCCCAACCTTATAACTCCCAGCCCACACCAGACACCTTACCAGCCCACTCCCCTTCTAATATTACTCCCCCGTTTTTTTATAATCCACCCCAGTCAAACCCACGGTCAACCAAACCAAATACCACCGCTTTTACCGCTTCCCTCCCAACACTGCAAAGCAATACCACTTACCCAAAACCACCCTTGTCCCTGGTTTCACCAACCCAAGTTGCTACTGTCCCTCCAGCTCACCACAATCCTCCAAACCTCATTAATGCTCCTCTATTGCTCCAAGCAATCCAGAAAATGGACAAAATGAATTGGCGCAAAAAATCTAAACCAATGGTCAAGATTATTCCCACCCAATCCAGTGGGTGGGATTTGCTCAGAAGGATGCCAAGAAGTCAAGGATATGAATGATTCAAAGAAAGAAAGAAGAGAGAGGCAGAGGAGGACATTTTGTATAAGTAGATAGCCATTGTAAGCCATGGGGCATAACCTAGACTAGTATTTTAGCTTAAATTCAGTTGTAATTTGCTTATGTTGTAATCCTTTTACCAAGTAATGAAAGTTTTCAAGTTTTAGTTTCTTTATTCCAAGTTTTAGTTTTTATAAGCATTTGAAAATTTCCTTTTTAAAAGCCAAATATTGAAAAGAAGCTAATTATAAGCTCATATAAGCTAAACAGTGAAGTCTAAAAAGCTTTATAAGCTTCTGTATCAACTTCATACTAAGTCTCATAAAAAATTCTCAAAAATACAAAAAAAAATAATATACATATATATATATATATATATATATATATATATATATATATATATATATATATATATATATATATATATATATATATATATATATATATATATATATATATATATATATAAAATCATGGAGATGGATGAAGGAATGTTGGAGCAGGGTTTATCATGGATTGCCTTGGTTTAGAGCTTTGTGGAAAGCAATAGGTTGGTTCTTGGTTTGGAATTGGCAGGATCACATTTTGTAAGAATTTTCTTAAAATTCCTTGTTCTACCTTGTTCAGTGATTATCTGTGTTGTTTTGTTTCTGTTTGATGTTTATTAGTTGTTATATTGCCTTATGTAACTAGTTTGTTCATTAAATTTCATATTTGCTCTTTGTTAAAAGTTCACAGTTAAAATAGCATTATGGTGATTCTTACGTGTTAGGGGTTTAGACTCTTGTTCCTGTATTCAAATCAGCATAATATATCATTGTAAACACATGGGATTCAGTTTCATGATCTTAGTCAGGAATATATGGTGAAAACTCAAAACAGTTTCAACTTAAGGGTGTGTTTGGATCAAGTGTATTCCCTGTGGCTCAGGGAGATTTTGTTGTTACTCATTATTGAAACATGTTTCTTTAGGTTATTTTAGTATAGGTAAGTTATAAAATTCAAGTCTTGTTTAATAAAAAGTCAATCTTAGCCTTTTATCTCAAATTCTAGTTAACTGTTAGTATTGTTAGTTCTAAATCTTAGCTAAACTTTACATAATTGTAGTATATAGCTTAATTTCATCTTAGAATAGATTAATATAACATATTAACTCAGTAAATTAGATTAGAAGTTCATTTAAGTCAAAATTCCATATTTCTCAAAAAGTCAAAATTACCCATTTGGCAAAAATCTCAAAAATTGCAAGATTTGTTTTGAATTTTGTGATTGGTTTTAGGGCTTGTTCTTTTCACCAATTCATAGCCCCCCACCTCAACTTTGAAGTCCCATCTTCCTTTTATTTTTGTGATGTTTTCTGTGGGCCCCATAGACTCTCAAACTCAGCTGCAGGGGAAGAACCTCCCCTGCTGCAGCAACTCAGTCCCCAACACCCCCACCTTGCTGAGGTTCTACAGGCCTCGTCAGTGGGACCCACACCCCCTCCTTGGCTCTTTGGACTCATAAGCTTCCCTCCTCTCTGTTGGTACCAAGCTTTTGAGCTTAAGCTCCCTGGGACCCACCTAGAATTACCCTTGAACTCTGTCTCATTTCTGTGTGATCTGTGGTTGATTTGGGATTGCTTAATCAGCTTATCTAGTGCCCATCCCTTGTTGTTTTAGCTTCATTATAATCCATCTAACTTGTCCACACCAAAATCAACCCCTGTGGACCCTACAAAGGCTGATTTCCATCAAAAAGTCAACAAAAGTCAATTGTCCAAGCTTTTTGTGTCCCTTTGGCTTAATTTTAAGCTAGAAATAAGTTGTCTTCACAAAAGTTTTCTATTTTTAGTATTTAAATAGATTTCTAAAAGAAAAACCAGAAAAAACCAATTTAATAATAAGTGATAGTTTCTATTTAATTTAATTTATCTTTTTAATTTTCCTTTTTAGTAATTTATTAAGTAATTTGCATTCTCATATTTTTCTTAATTTTATTTTATATTAAAGTATTTTTAAAAAAATTTCCAAAATTTTATTTTGCCATTTAGTAATTATTAGATTTAATATTAATTTTATTAATTATTAATTAATATTTAAGCATTAAATAGCATAATTAGTTTTTATTAAGCACACCCTAGTTTTTATAATTTACCTAGCTTTTATATAAGTTAAAACATTTTTAGGAATTTTTTTAGAATTTCTACTGTTCATTTTCTATATTTTAGAATTTCATTAATTTAATTGGTAATTAATTAATAATTAGGATAATAATTAGTAAAATAGTTTAAAAAAACATAAAACCAACTTTTTATAATTTTTTAGGATTCCTGTGATGGTTAATTAGATTTATAAATTTTTCTTTAATTTTCTAAGTCATTTTTAGTATTATTAGTAATTTAAATTAGTTAATTAGTTTAATTAAATATAATTAGTAATTAATTAATATAAAAATCACAAAAAGACAAAAAGATATATTTTTAAGTTTAAAACTAGTTTTTAGTTATTTTATAATTTTAGAAATTTAATTTTCACTTTTCTAGTATTTAAATAATATAATATTGTATTTAAGTTGTTTAAATATTAATAATTAGTATTAAATAGTATTTAATTAATATTAAATAATTAATTAGTGTAAAAATTCATTTTCTTTTTCTAAAATTTTTCTTTCATCCTTAGGTTTGTAAGAAAGTCATTTTCACCCCTGAGGGTTTTCAGATTTCAGTTTTCACTTTTTATTTGGTACGTAGACGTTTGTTTAAACTAAAACGTACATTTTAAGTTTTAAAAACGTTTTCACTCATCTGGTTTTTCAGTTTTTGTCCATATTAAGTATTTGTGTCATTTTCAGTGAGAAATCAGTAATATAATCATCCTACCCCTTTCCTGTGAAAATCACCCGATCACAAGCACGCTTTAGTACCATTCACACCTCGCTGGGACATAACGACCTGGTGATACCCTATATTACCCGGAGATTGACTTTAAGCTATTTGACTTTGTTGACCAATCACTTGGTCAATTTAGGTTGACTGTTTGGAGCCAATCAAATTTTGGCACCGCTGTTGGGGAGGTTGTGCGCGTTTCTGCAGCGTCTTAAGAGATTATTGTTATTTCACCATCATCACTGTAAAAATCCATCACTTTTGTAAATTTCAAATCAAAATACAAAAAGGGTTTTTCTAACATGTGCCCTTAGGCACATGTTTAGAAGCATTAATTGCATTCAAGATTCTTATGGAAACTATAAATAATTATTAAATGTTTTAAGTACCCATTTTAATTTCCCTCCTTAATCAAATTATAATTTCCCACCTTTTTAAATTTTTATTCCCAATCAAAATTCAAAAGTTTCATACCCATATTAAAAGTTGAGTATCATCCCATACATTATTCATTCTTTTAATTTTCGTTCTCCATGACATTTTCTTTGTCAATTTTGCAAATAACGTCAACTACTAAAATATGTTTACACAAAAGTAATAATATATAAGTTTACACAAAAGTAATGAAAGATACTTGACAAATAATATCAACTGCTAACATTTTAAACAAAATATAGGATTTAAATCTTCATTTTCCATAGCGATTTTCTTTTTTTTCTTGGGACGTTGCGGAACAATATTGCCATCACCAAAGTCTTCTCTCTCCAGGCATGTTGTGGAATAGTGACCAACGCCCTTACATATCCCGCAACGCCTTACTTGTGTTATCAACTTGATTCCACCTTTTGGTCGTATTTTCTTCGGCCGCCCTTTTGTTTTCGATTTTGGAGGACGTTCGACCAAATCAACTGTATCGTCTAAACAAGTCAAATCCACAATACTTCCTTCTTGTGATGAGGGAGACGCCTCATCAAGTTGAAGTTCATCTCGTCTCCACCGTGAAGGCCAATAAGTAGAAGGTATTTCAAAATAATCTTTATGGATAAAAACACTTAATATGTGACGGCAAAGTATTCCAACAAATTCAAAATTTTTGCAATTACACTTCGCCACATTACCTTCCCAAAACACCTTATGCTTTCGAGACGCGTTATGATGTTTAACAATAAAAGTGATGTAATTTTCTTCTTGAACCGTATATTTAATTGCTTCTCCAAATTGCTCTTGAAATTTTTTGAATGCGAATGAAGTCAAAAAGTAATGACCTTGCTCTTCTATCGGCTAGAGAGACCTCAAATACTAACCTCTATATTTTTCCAACATTGTATCATGCATTTGTTATTGCTCGACATCTTCTATTGCAAGATAAACCTAAAAAGATATGTATACAAAAAATTAAAAAAAAAAAAAAAGAAAAAAAAAACGTGAATAATATTTGCGCCGTGATACACAACAACTAATATATATATATATATATATATATATATATATATATATATATATATATATATATATATATATATATATATAAATGAATTCTTACTTGTCTAATAAACTGGCACAAACATGTTCTCGAAGAAATAAATCTTTTTATATATGCATTTATGCTTTTGGATCTTCCGGTAGTCGTCATGCCACCAAAAAAGAAATTACGAAGATAAGCGGGTACCCAAAATTCTTTAATTTGATACAATCCCGTTACATGCTTATTTTCTGTCATGTTATACTTTGAAATTACTAATGGCCATTGTTGCTCAAATTCTTCGATTGTGTCTAACTTGTATAAGTTGTAAAATTCCAAACACCAACTTGAATACTCACTTCTTAAGACCGAATTAAACCAACCGCTAAATTTTGTCGTAATATGCCATATGCAAAATGCATGTTTTGTGAAAGGCATCTCTTTCGCAATTGCTTCAGTCATCCATAGATCTTGATCGGTCAATATCGTTCCCGGTGACTTTTTCATAAGTAGACTAAAATTCTACATGATAATAAAATGACATAAAGTAAGTACACTTCAAGAATATTATTGCAAGGAAAAAAAACTACTGTATATTTATGTAAAAATAAGTCACATCATTGAAAGAAAAATATATAGGCATTAAAGGTATTGACCCAATCTCAACTAAAAGTATACGTGAATTATTTTGAAAGAACAGTAAGAAAACATATAGGCATACTAATATACTTGGCAATTTGGCATGATAAAAACATGTAAACTCGTACCTTGAAAAGCCATCGAAATGTTTTTATTGTCTCGTTACGTACAAGTGCACATCCGAGTAATATAGTCCTTCCATGATTATTAATACCAACAAAGACCCCAAAAGGCATCTCATATGAATTGACCTTGTATGTTGTATCAAATACTACAACATCTCCATATTTTTGGTACCAATTAAAACAATGAGCTTGAGACCAAAAAATATGCTCCAATCTATTTTCATCATCAAGTGTATATGCAAATTGGAAATTTGGGTTATCACTCTTAGCACTTTTGCAATACTCCAAAAGCTCTTTTGCATCATTTGGTGAGCGTTCCTTATGAAGTTTCGTAAAAAAATTATGAACATCCTTCACAAGAAATGGAAGTTCTCCATGTCTCACATCTTTTTCTAGCTCCATTACACGCATAATTTGTCTAACGGATAAACCTCCTTCTTTCAACAAAAGTATACGTTTTTCATCTACAATAGTAATATTACGATAGGCGGGTAGAAAATGAACATCTTGTGTAGACAATAAGGTATGATTGTGCTCCGTAACAAATTTAGTAACTTCCTATTCTTCCGGAAATATTTCATTAATTCGGTTCAATTTTATACGCATATAAGCTTTGCATTCACATCTTGAAGAACCTCGATTTCTTTGTTGTTTTGAGTAATCTACCTCTTTAGTATCGGGCTTTCCTTCATGATGACAAAAGAAATCATGCCTTTTTTTCACGCCATTCTTGTTTTCGAACAGCCCTTTTCGAACCGAAAATCCTTTCATTCTTGCATATTTTTTATAGTATACTAAAGCTTCTTCTTCACTAAGAAAACATTGACCAATAAAAGGTTCATCAATATTTTCCTTGTCGTCAATATTTTCATCAACAATATTTTCTTCCATGGGAACCTCATTTAAATCAAAAGGGAGTAATTTCATATTGAGAAAGAAAAAATTGCTTCGTGAATGGCATGTGCTTTTTTTTTTTTTTTTTTATTTATTTATTTATTTATTTATTTATTTATTTATTTTGGAAATAGTATGGCATGTACTGGATGGTAAGATTTTCTTACCAAATTGCACTTTTAGTATGGATATAAAGTGTTCAATAGGAGCACAAATAGAAAAAGAGGGAAATTTAAGGAGGGAAATTATAATTTGATTGAGGGAATTATAATTTGATTAAAGAGGGAAATTAAAAAAATTACTTTTGGTAGAGATAAGAATTTTAAAGCATCTAATAATTATTTATAGTTTTCACAAGAATCTTGAATGCAATTAATGCTTCTAAACATGTGCTTAAGGGCACATGTTAGAAAAACCCATACAAAATAAGTCATTAACACTTTTCCTAAAGTGTTAAAACACCAAAAAAATAAAAAACCAACAAAACAGATCATAACGTTTTCTGAATCGGGTTTCTTTTAAGGAGATTCTTAAAGAGATACGATTTTGGATAACGGGACGATACCAAAAATAATCCCAAAAGTTTTTTCACTTACACACAAAAACCAAAAAACATCTGTCTTTTTCTTGTGAATAATAATAATACATAAAAATAAACCGTCGCAAACCAAGACAGAACACCTACCAACTGGGGGTGTGGACATTAATAAGTTCCCAAACATAAGATTAAAACTTGCCTTTGTATCCCTGTGAGTGGTGTACCTTTCTTAAAGAAGCCACTTACTTATGATTATTGGTTTAAGTTCACTGTCGTTTTGCCTCAAATTTGTTTTAAGTGAGTTTGTTTTTAGTGCATGCGCACTCGTTCTTCAAGGTCCACGAGCCCATTACGTGAGCTTGTTAGGAAACCTCGAAGACCACGTAGACTGTGGAAAACTAGAAGGGGGTTGAATAGTTTTACGTCGTTTTTCAAATTGTTATAAAAGTTTGTTCAATAGTTTTCTTTGTTTTATAAAATATAGATTCGATGCTATATGAAATCAAGTCGTGCACAATATGAACAACACTAAGTATGTACAATAAAGCAATAATAATGTAAGTAAAGAAATAGATAAGTGTTGGAAAGATCGAACCGAGAGACAAGAGATTTATAGTGGTTCGGCTACAAGGTCACCTTCCTTGCCCTACTCCACTCCCCGAGCACCTAACTCGAGAGTTTTCTTCACTATATCAACAAGCTCCCTTATGGCGGAGAAAACCTTACACACCAAATTACACACCACAACAACTTCACAACTTAGTCACACCTTCTACACAACTAGTTCACACCTATTCACTACTAAATCACACCACTTCTTCACACCAATCTTCTACACACCAATCTTCTTCACACCTATTCTTCTACACACCAATCTTCTTCCTAACTTATCTTCTTCACAACTATTCTTCTAACTAATCACACTATATATCAAGCTACACTATCTTCTAACAAATATTCACAACTATTCACACAATGAAATAATAACAATGATGATACACTAACAACTTAGATGTGGAGATCACAACAAGTTGTAATACTTCTTGTCTTGAAGGATAGAAGTATTCTTCTCTTGCACTTGATGGGATGATGTTTGGATCACTTTGAAACAAAGATTTAAGAATGTATGATCAAAGGATTTATAGATTGGAAATGCAGATCTAGAACAGAAAGTTCTGTAGTGCAAAAGGTGAGGAAAAAATCCAGGTTTAAGGTGGTATTTATAGGCAACAGATTCTGACAGAGGAGCGTGGTCGGTCCCCTTAAAATTAAGGGGACCGCCCTTTATAATTAAGGGGGCCGCCCAGCTGAAACGGCCAGATTCTTTGTCTTTTAGTGGGGAAAGTTTATTTGGTGAAAAACTAACTGATTTTGGTTAAAAATTTGAATTCATATATTTAGTATAAATAAAACATTTTTCTTTATTACCAAAAGTGTTTTTCAAAAATATATAATATGTTTATATAATTAAATAAACTTTGTATTAGTTAATTAAATACCCCTTTGATCATAAATTGCACTAAACACTTTGTTTATTCGTACCTTAAGTGATTTGGATGTAAAGAGAAATATTAATCACTAAATACTTGTTTATGTCACAAGTTTTAGTTTTATGAGTTTATATTTTGTGATAATTAAAACATAGAGATATTGATAACATGTTAATAATGTTTTTAGGCATTATTTATGTCAACAATCTCCCCCTTTTTGATTATTACAAAACCTTAAACTCAATATATCTAAAACTTGTTTTTAGACAAGTATTATAGAGTTTACATTTCTCTTCTCCCCCTTTTTGTAAAATTAAAAAGGTTAAGCCTAGTAGGCTTCGTGAGGGAAGTTTAAACGGGTAGAATGCTCCCCCTTGATGTATGCTCCCCCTTATTTGAGAGCACCAAGGTAACGAGCTATGGAGATCTTTTCTACAAAAATATTTGAAGAGAGCAAGATACACATATATGCAAGGCAACAATTATGCAACTAAACATAGATTCATTCAAGCATTATAGAAATGATAAACATTACAATATTCAATATCCTTGAAGCATATTGATAAAAATAACACAAAAGAAAAGACATAGTCCTATATTGCCTAAGACAACACTTGGACTTGCTTGCAACCCATGGTTGATTGTTTTATTTGCTTGAAGGGAAACATAAGCATAAAGCTTAGATGTTTGATTAAGAGGGATATGGAGTGGAGTATGGAGCAGAAGTGGTGGATCTCACGATGTTGTATCGTGTTAAGGGTGGTATTGGATGATTACGAGTGAGAAGATGTAAATTCAAGAAATATCTTCACTCAAGTAGAGGATTTGTTTTTGAAGGAATATGCAACAAGGGCAAAAGTGAGTGTGGTTTGTAACTTGATCCAAGTTGAGAGAGTGGGGAAGGCAATTTGCATAGGGTGATGATGGAGGTTGCCCTTTGTTGCGTTGTGCAAGATGCATAGCAAGGAGATCACTAAGATCATGGATTTGGTTTATTTCATCACGGAACTTTTGTTTTTCTGTGGCAATGTGGAGGGGATCATAGGTTTGGTATGGAAGAGTTGGGTTTGTGTAGTTGGAATTGTAGTTTGATGGTTGATCAAGCTTGTATGGATCATTATAAGTGGTTGGAGGTTGGGATGTGTAGTTTGGCTTGAAGGAAGATGTTTGGCCAATGTTGTATGGTTTGTAAAGAGGATCAAATGAATGACCTTGTTGGTTTGATGCAAAGTTTGGGAAGTAAGAAGTTGGGGGTGTGGAATGACTTCCAACTTCATTAATGATGATGGATTTGTTTCGAGGGCTTTTTCTTCGCCAAACGGGTTTTTCGGTCATCCTTGCTAGCCTTGAGGCTTTTGATTTTGGTTTGTTTGGAGAGTTCATGATGGGATGAATGGAGAGTTTTGAGGATTGGGGATATTTATAGTGTAATATTTGTGTGTTTAAGGATGGATAAGGTTTGTTTGGGGGATTAGGACAAAATGTGTTGGTGAAAAATGGGAAATGTAGGTTGAAATGGGCTAAAAAGCAGAAAAGATTCTGTAAACCCGTCCATCAGATGGCCGGTCCTCTTAATTAGGGGGCTGTCCCCTTAAAATTAAGGGGGCCGCCTTACATAATTAAGGGGGCCGCCCATCTGGTGATTTTCAGATTGCCAGAATTGGGTTTTTGGCAGAAAATTTACAGAAAGGTTGTGTTTTTGGACTTGGATTCAAGCAAGTTCAATTCCTTTAGGCAATATAGTATCTAATCTAATCATTAAATATCATGCATGCAAAAACACATAGGCACAAGAGCAAATAATCAACACATAATAAGCAATAGGAGGTAAGTAAAGGCAAGCACACTTAAGCTTCCTAAGACACCTATCTTAGATCTAAGGCAAAGGCAATTAGTGAGTGAAAAACTAATGATGGATCAAGTTGACACCATTACTAGTGAATTTTTCCTAGTGAGTGTCTATATGCAACAAATGTGGAGTTGTGATTGTTTCGACTCCTAGAAGCAAAAAGAAATAACGATCCTAAGAAACAATCCAAATGATCTCCTTGATTCAATTTTTGCTCGATCATGAATGTCAAAGAAATATATTAGATTATATACATTGACAATTTATGTGAGAGTTTATGCGTGATTTTGAAATACAATGTTTTTAGAATTAGTCAACAATGCAAGGAAAATGATCTTAATGTGATTCCTAGATTGTGAGAATAATTTTTAGAGAAAATTGATTGAGTTTTACAACAAAAAAAAAAATTATGCAAAGAAAATAAATCTTCTCAATCTTTAGTTTTGTGCGAAATAGATTCCTAGACTCAGAAAAGGTGGAATGGAAGAAAAGTAAATTTTCATGCAAGTATAAATTTGAATTAATTCAATGTAATTTAGTCAACTTGTTCCATCATTCCTAATCCTAAATGTAAGTGGTTGAATAATTCACGCTTAAGGGGTTTTGTGAATATATCCGCAATGTTGTCTTCCGATGCAACCTTTTCTATAGATATATTTCCTTTTTGTACATTATCCCTAAGAAAATGGTGACGTATTTCTATGTGTTTAGTCCTAGAGTGTTGCACCGGATTTTTACTTAAATCTATCGCACCTTTGTTATCGCACATAATGGGGACATTTTCTAACCTAATGCCATAGTCTACGAGAGCTTGTTTCATCCATAGTGCTTGTTGACATGCCTTTCCGGCGCTTACATATTCGGCTTCGGTGGTAGAAATAGCAAGAGCGGTTTGCTTCTTCGAAAACCAAGACGTTAGACAACATCCCATAAACGTGCAAATACCGCTAGTACTCTTTCTATCTACGTAGTCTCCCGCATGATCCGAATCTGCATAGACAATTGTTTCTATGCCGGATTCCTTAGGATACCATAATCCTAAGTGTATAGTGCCTTTAACGTATCGGAAGATACGCTTAACCGCTTCTAGGTGAGAGGTTTTGGGATCCTCTTGAAAACGGGCACAAAGGCAGACACTAAACATGATATCGGGTCTACTTGCCGTCAAGTATAGTAAACTACCTATCATTCCTCTATACTTGGTGTTATCTACGGACTCACCTTCATCGTCCTTTGTGAGCTTTACCTCCGTAGACATGGGTGTTTTCATGGGTTTTGAGTCTTCTAGGCTAAATTTCTTAAGCATTTCCTTAATGTACTTAGATTGGTTAAAGAATATTCCATCTTCTAATTGTTTTATTTGTAATCCTAGGAAGAAGTTAAATTCACCCATCATACTCATCTCAAACTCATCATGCATGATTTTGGTAAATTCATCACACATGTCTTGACAAGTCGATCCAAATATAATGTCATCAACATATATTTAAACAATGACGAGATTTGGGTCTTTCCTTTTAGTGAAAAGAGTGTTATCTACCATTCCCATGGAATAATCATGTTTAATAAGAAAAGCTTTTAATCGATCATACCAAGCTTTGGGAGCTTGTTTGAGTCCATACAAAGCTTTCTTTAACTTATAAACATAATCAGGTTTTGCGAAGTCAATGAATCCTGGAGTTTGTGCCACATATACCTCCTCATTGATAAAACCATTAAGGAATGCACTTTTCACATCCATTTGGAATAACTTAAAATCTAGGGCGCAAGCATAGGCAAGTAATATCCTAATTGATTCTAGTCTAGCTACGGGGGCATAAGTTTCGTCATAATCAATTCCTTTTTGTTGATTATAACCTTGGGCAACTAACCTAGCTTTATTCCTAGTAACTATTCCATTCTCGTCTAACTTATTCCTATATACCCATTTGGTTTCTATGATGGTCATATCCTTTGGATTTGGGACTAGTTCCCAAACATCATTCGCCTTAAATTGATTTAATTCTTCTTGCATAGCTATAATCCAACTTTCATCCTTTAAAGCCTCGCTAATATTCTTAGGTTCTATTGCTGAGAGGAAACAAAAGAAATTGTTTTTATCTTGGGCTTGTGATCTTAGGGTTCTTTGGTTAAGATGTCCTATTATATTATCTAATGGATGTGATCTAGATTCTTTAATATTAACAATTTCGTTATTTTCTAAGTGAATGTTTTCATTATCATTTCCTATGGGTTTTGTTTTACTAACCTCAATAGCTTCATCTTCGACTAAATCATCATCTTCTAAAGGTAAAGTTTTAGGAGGTGGTGGTGTTTCATCAAATGTTACATTTAGTGATTCCTCTACCTTCATGGAGTGTTTGTTAAGTATTATATATGCTTTGCTATTTTGTGAGTATCCTAGAAATATTCCTTCATATGATTTTGGATCAAACTTAGTGAGGTAGTCCTTAGTGTTTAAAATATAGCATTTACTTCCAAATACCTTAAAGTAGCTTAAGTTTGGTTTTCTACCTCTTAATAACTCATAAGGAGTTTTTCCTAGAATTCTTCTAATTGATACCCTATTTAAAATATAAGTTGATGTATCTACGGTGTGACACCAAAATTTTTGTGGGATGGATTGTTCATTTAACATAGTTCTACTCATTTCTTGTAGTGACCTATTTTTTCTTTCTACTACGCCATTTGATTGAGGAGTACGAGGAGCGGAGAAATTGTGAGATATTCCATTTAACTCGCAATATTTCCGAATTGTACTTCGTTATCAAATTCCCTACCATGGTCCGTCCTAATGGCAACTATTGAGCATCCTAATTTATTTTGAATCATTTTACTAAATATTTTGAATTTTTCAAAGGCTTGGGTTTTGTCACTAAAAAACCTAGTCCACGTGTATCGTGAGTAGTCATCTACTATTACTAAGGTATATTTGTTTCCTCCATAGCTCCGCACAGCGGATGGACCAAAAAGATCCATATGTAATAATTCTAGGCACCTAGTAGTGGATACTATATTCTTGGCTTTGTGACTAGCATGAGCTTGTTTTCCAATTTTACATGCATCACAAAAATGCTTGTCATATTTTAGATTAGGCAAATTTCTAACTAATTCCTTAGAGGCCAAAGATTGTATTTGTTGCATGTTAGCATGTCCTAATCTCCTATGCCATAGTGTAGAGTTTTCATCTAGGGTCGTTAGGCATATCCTATCCTCAGGTTTGTTTCCTAGTTTCATAACATATATGCCACCTTTTCTAATTCCTTTACCTATAATTTTTCCATTCTTAACTATTTCGCTATCATCTTCGGTAAATGTGAATCTACATTTACTGTCACATATTTGTCCTACACTAACCAAATTATATGTTAATTTATCTACATGCTCTACATTTTCAATAGTAAGTGAGTCTTGAGAGATCGTACCTTTGCCAATGATTTTTCCACGTAAGTCACTACCGAAAATAACTTTACCTCCATTGTATGCCTTGTATGTAGAGAATAGATTGCGATTCCCCATCATGTGCCTCGAACATCCGCTATCTTTAATCCATTCGTCAGGTTCCAAGTCAATTCCTAAACATATTTCGTCGGTTTCTTTTGCCATAAAACACTTTTCGTCTCTTGGCTTTTCGACTTCTTCTTTGTCATTATCACTCCATGTTCCACTAACAAAAGCACCTTGATTTTCATAACCCGGTGGCTTTAGACATTCGCCAATGAGATGATTTGGACTTCCACATCTAAAGCACTTTCTTTTCCCGTAGTTGTCACTTCTATTCCTTTGGAATGCTCTTCTTTCGTCTCGTGATGATCTAGTGAATCTTCCTCGTGTCTTGAAGAACTTCTTGAATTCTCTTACGGCCATTGCATATTCTTCGTCTTCACTTTCGTCACTTGAATCATCATCATCACTAGATTCCTTTTTGGCTTTTAGAGCAATGGATTTGGTTTGTTCTTTCTTGACTTTGACCGTTTCCGAATCTCTTCTTATGATTTCTTCATGAACCTTCAAGTTGCCAATTAGTTCATCTAGTGATAACGTCATCAAGTTCTTTGATTCTTCGATTGCCGTGACCTTAGCTCGCCATTTTGGATGCAATGCCCTAAGAAATTTCCTAACACAATTTTTACTAGAAAATGTCTCATCAAGTGCTTTTAAACTTGTGATGATAGTGTTAAACTTAGCAAAAACATTATCAATTGATTCCTCTTCCGGAATCGTAAATTGTTCATATTGTTGTACAAGAAGATCTATTTTATTATCTTTGACTTGGCTATTACCTTGGTGAGTAATTAGTAAAGAATCCCAAATTTCTTTGGCGGTTTTACACATAAAAATTCTTTCATATTCTTTGCGTGGTAACGCATTATAAATTACCATTTTAGCCTCATTATTTTTTGCTAATTTCTTTTTCAAATCATCATTTTGTTCTTCAAAAGATACAATCTTCTTCACACCTATTCTTCTACACACCAATCTTCTTCCTAACTTATCTTCTTCACAACTATTCTTCTAACTAATCACACTATATATCAAGCTACACTATCTTCTAACAAATATTCACAACTATTCACACAATGAAATAATAACAATGATGATACACTAACAACTTAGATGTGGAGATCACAACAAGTTGTAATACTTCTTGTCTTGAGGGATAGAAGTATTCTTCTCTTGCACTTGATGGGATGATGTTTGGATCACTTTGAAACAAAGATTTAAGAATGTATGATCAAAGGATTTATAGATTGGAAATGCAGATCTAGAACAGAAAGTTCTGTAGTGCAAAAGGTGAGGAAAAAATCCAGGTTTAAGGTGGTATTTATAGGCAACAGATTCTGACAGAGGAGCGTGGCCGGTCCCCTTAAATCATGGCCGGCCCCCTTAAAATTAAGGGGACCGCCCTTTATAATTAAAGGGGCCGCCCAGCTGAAACAGCCAGATTCTTTGTCTTTTAGTGGGGAAAGTTTATTTGGTGAAAAACTAACTGATTTTGGTTAAAAATTTGAATTCATATATTTAGTATGAATAAAACATTTTTCTTTATTACCAAAAGTGTTTTTCAAAAATATATAATATGTTTATATAATTAAATAAACTTTGTATTAGTTAATTAAATACCCCTTTGATCATAAATTGCACTAAACACTTTGTTTATTCATACCTTAAGTGATTTGGATGTAAAGAGAAATATTAATCACTAAATACTTGTTTATGTCACAAGTTTTAGTTTTATGAGTTTATATTTTGTGATAATTAAAACATAGAGTTATTGATAACATGTTAATAATGTTTTTAGGCATTATTTATGTCAACATAGACGTTCAGCACCAACAGTCGGATCTGAGATCCGTACTATTTCCACATCTGCTGTCACCATGGCGGAAGACCGCCCCATGTGTGAGCTTCTCCAAGCACCCATCGAGGGTTACGGAGATGCCATTGTTGTTCCAGCCATCGTGGCTGATAATTTTAAGCTCAAAACCGGGTTACTCAATCTTGTAACCTCAAGTCAATTCTACGGTTTTGAGAGGGACAATCCTCATGCTCACATTCGATGGTTCAATAAAATCACATCAACCATCAAGTACAAGAATGTCCCTTGTGAAGCAATCAAACTTCTTCTCTTCCCATTCTCCCTCGAGGGACAAGCCCGGATTTGGATTGAAAAACAACCTCCTCGATCTATTGAGACATGGGAAGATCTTGTGAAAAAATTTGTGAATGAATTCTTCCCACCTTTCAAGACCACGAGTTTTAAGAACGAAATCACCAAGTTCACTCAGAAATATGATGAATCATTTGGTGAAGCGTAGGATCGTTTCAAAGAATTACTTCGCAAGTTTCCACATCATGGTTTCTCAGAGTTGATGCAACTCGATACTTTCTACAATGGTGTGAGCCAAGCTGATCATGATTCACTCAATGCCTCCGTGGGAGGTAACTTCTTGAGTAAAACCACCAAAGAAGCTTTGCAAATCATAGAAAACAAGTCCAAGGTCCGCTCCACATGAAGCAAACCGGTTGTTTCCCAAATCAATGCGGGTCCTTCTACTTCATCTTTTGTGGGTCAGTCTAGCACGGATGCTAAGATTGACAAGCTCACTGAAGCTATTCAAGCTTTGGTTCTCGCCCAACAAAAGATATTTTCCTTTCCACAACATCCTCCACCTGCTGAGGTTAAGAAAGTGGAAGTCTGTGTGACTTGTGGTGGGCCGCATGCCTAGTACAATTGCACAGCTACTGATGGTACTCCATATGAAGCTCATGCTATTACCGAGTCCCAAAATCAAGGAGGCAATCAATACCGCCCTCCTATGGACCCGAACTATCAAGTACAAGAATGTCCCTTGTGAAGCAATCAAACTTCTTCTCTTCCCATTCTCCCTCGAGGGACAAGCCCGAATTTGGATTGAAAAACAACCTCCTCGATCTATTGAGACATGGGAAGATCTTGTGAAAAAATTTGTGAATGAATTCTTCCCACCTTTCAAGACCATGAGTTTTAAGAACGAAATCACCAAGTTCACTCAGAAATATGATGAATCATTTGGTGAAGCGTGGGATCGTTTCAAAGAATTACTTCGCAAGTGTCCACATCATGGTTTCTCAGAGTTGATGCAACTCGATACTTTCTACAATGGTGTGAGCCAAGCTGATCATGATTCACTCAATGCCTCCGTGGGAGGTAACTTCTTGAGTAAAACCACCAAAGAAGCTTTGCAAATCATAGAAAACAAGTCCAAGGTCCGCTCCACATGAAGCAAACCGGTTGTTTCCCAAATCAATGCGGGTCCTTCTACTTCATCTTTTGTGGGTCAGTCTAGCACGGATGCTAAGATTGACAAGCTCACTGAAGCTATTCAAGCTTTGGTTCTCGCCCAACAAAAGAAATTTTCCTTTCCACAACATCCTCCACCTGCTGAGGTTAAGAAAGTGGAAGTCTGTGTGACTTGTGGTGGGCCGCATGCCTAGTACAATTGCACAGCTACTAATGGTACTCCATATGAAGCTCATGCTATTACCGTGTCCCAAAATCAAGGAGGCAATCAATACCGCCCTCCTATGGACCCGAACTATCGTCCTAACCACTACCCTGGACCTCCCGGTTTTAATCAAAACCAAAATGTCCAAAACCGTAACCAAAATCAAAATAGAGTGAACCAAGGTTTCCAAAACCAAGGTAACTTTAATCAGGGTCACGGTTTTAAGAATCAGAACCAAGGTTTCCAAAATCAAGGAAACTTTAATCGAAACCAAGGTCAGGGTAATTTTAACCCCGGATATTTTCATGGAAACAACAACCCTATTCAGGGTAATTTTCAAAATCAAGGTCCCAATCCGAACAACCGAGCTCCAAATTTTCCTAATCAGCATCAAGCCATTGTTCCAACTGGCCTTCATCTGACGAGTTGTTAAAGCAATTCATGAAATCCCAAGAAGAGTTGAACAAGTTGTTGGTCAGCCAGATTTCTGATATCAAGAAGTCTTTAAATGATCGACCCTCGGGCTCAGGTACTACTTTACCGAGCAACACAATCGCTAACCCGAGGGGCGATGTTAAGGCGATCATAACAAGAAGTGGTGCTTCATATGATGAACCCGCGATTCCTACTACCTCTTCTTCCTCTCCTCCAAAGGTAGTGGAACGTGAACCTGAGGTGACAACGGAAAAAGTGCAATCTCCTAGCTCACGAAGAACCACACACGTCCAACCTCAGGTTATTCCAGAAACCAGATGTAAGCCTGGAGTTGTCTTTGAACCACCAGAAACTCCAGTGGGCAACCCTAAATCCAAAACTTCTATTCCTTACCCATCACGTCTTAATGATCAAAAGCTCCACGAAAAGACTAGTCACCAAATGGATAAATTTTTCCAAATCTTCTAAGATTTGCACTTTGACATTAGCTTCGCGGATGCTATCATCTTGATGCCTAAATTCTCTTCAACAATCAAAAATCTGTTAAGTAATAAGGAAAAACTCTTCGAAATGGCCAGAACTCCATTGAATGAGAACTGCTCAGCAGTTCTTTTGAAAAAGCTTCCCCAGAAGCTTGGAGACCCCGGGAAATTTCTCATTCCTTGTATTTTTCTGGGGATGGTTGAATGCTTCGCCTTGGCCGATCTTGGTGCTAGCATTAACCTTATTCCATATTATGTGTGGAAGAAATGATCTCTTCCCGAACTTACTCCCGCGTGCATGACACTAGAGCTTGCCGATCGTTCAATATCACGTCCTCTTGGCATTGCCGAGGATGTATTCGTTAAAGTGGGAAAGTTCCATTTTCTGGCAGATTTTGTGATTGTTGACTTTGATGCCGATTCAAGGGTCCCTCTAATTCTTGGAAGGGGATTCCTTAGAACTGGGCGTGCTCTCATCGATGTATTTGAGCAAGAGATCAGATTGCGTGTTGGAATGGAAGCCGTCACCTTCAACCTCAATCAAACTTCGAGGTACTCCTCCAATTATGACTCTGAATCGGTAAACCGAATAGATGTCATCGATGTAGCTGCTGAGGAGTATGCTCAAGAAGTTTTAGGTTTCGTTGATGATTCTCCGAGTGAAAACTTCACTCCATCTTCTTATCCCATCATTGCCAATTCTTCTCCTTCCCTCACTCCGTTTGAGGGAAGTGACTTCGTCTTAGAAGAAATTGAGGCCTTTCTCAAAAGTGATTCGATTCCCGATGGAATCGATAACCAAGAGATTGAGCCCGAGAGGGATATTCTCCTACTTGAGAAATTATTAAACGAAGATCCCTCTCCTCTTCCTGTTCTACCACAAACACTTCATAAGGAGGAAGTAAAAAATGTTGAGAAAACTGATGACTTTCCTGAGGTCGAACTTAAGGACTTGCCGCCTTATCTTGAATATGCATTTCTGGAGGGTGATGATAAATTACTAGTCATAATTGCTAAAGATTTAAGTGTTGAGGAAAAAGCTGCTCTAGTAAAGGTTTTGAAGTCGCACAAGCAAGCAATTACTTGGAGACTCTCCGACATCAAGGGCATTGACCCCGAGTTTTGTACCCACAAAATTTTAATGGAGGATGACTTCAAACCAGCAGTCCAACAACAAAGAAGGGTGAATCCAAAAATTCATGAGGTCATCAAACAAGAAGTTTTAAAACTCCTTGATGCCGGTTTGATTTACCCTATCTCGGACAGTCCTTGGGTTAGCCCAATACACTGCGTTCCAAAAATGGGTGGCATTAATGTTGTCACTAACGAAGAAAATGAGTTGATTCCAACTCGATTGGTTACGGGTTGGCGTGTCTGCATTGACTATCGTAAGTTAAATGATGCCACCCGCAAAGACCATTTTCCTCTGCCCTTTATGGATCAGATGCTCGAGAGATTAGTGGGGAATGAGTACCATTGCTTCCTCGATGGCTTCTCGGGTTACTTTCAGATTCCCATTGATCCGCAGGATCAGGAAAAGACCACTTTCACGTGCCCCTATGGAACTTTTGCTCATAAGCGTATGCCATTTGGTTTATTTAATGCTCCGGGCACGTTTCAAAGATGTATGATGGCCATATTTTCTGACATGATCGGGAAAACTATGGAGGTCTTTATGGATGATTTTTCGGTCATTGGGGATTCATTTCAATCATGTCTCTCCCATTTAGACAACATGCTCAAACGTTGTGAAGATACAAGGTTATGTCTAAACTGGGAGAAGAGTCACTTTATGGTCCAGGAGGGCATTGTCCTCGGCCATAAAATTTCAAAGAACGGGATTGAGGTTGACAAAGCCAAAGTGGATGTCATCGCAAAATTACCTCATCCCACTACCGTCAAGGGTATTAGGAGCTTTTTGGGTCACGCCGGTTTCTATCGTAGGTTTATTCAAGATTTTTCTAAAATCGCCCGGCCTATGACCCATCTCCTCGAAAAGGATGCTCCTTTTATCTTCTCCCCCGAGTGCATCGAAGCTTTTGAAACATTGAAGAAAAAGCTTACTGAGGCACCGACTCTTGTTACCCCCGATTGGGACTTGCCCTTTGAACTCATGTGTGATGCTAGTGATTATGTAATACGGGCAGTCTTGGGGCAACGCAAATTAAAACACTTTCAGCCAATACACTATGCAAGCAAAACAATGACCGAGGCTCAAGCTCATTACACCACAACAGAAAAAGAATTGTTGGCTGTGGTGTATGCATTTGAAAAGTTTCGGCCATACTTAATCCACTACTACACAAAAGGTCAAAGAGATCCTTAAATAGAGACCGGTTATGAAAAACCCGATTTCTTAAAAAAAAATACACAGGGATTTAAAATGTTAAGATTAAAAGACTGGTCATTCACAAAACCCAATTTCTATCTACCAAAAATTTTAAGCGGGTTTTCTTTCCCTCTTTTATCACTTTCACTAATTTGAAAACACTTTCATTCTCAATATTCTCTCAACACACACAAACCACCCATACACCTCTGTTGGTTCCACTGTGATCATGGGTCGCTATTTAATTATTTCCATTTCGATTCGATTTCTTTATAATTCAGGTACCTTAGTTCATTTTATCTTCAATTTCATATGATCTTTTAGTTACTTTCTTGAATCCGAAATTAGGGTTCCTGGCCTTATGCCAAAATTAGGATTTTTTAAATTTGTTAATCAAATTATGAATTAGGGTTCTATATGGGTGTTAATAGCTTAGTTGTTATCTTTAATTTAACACACTACTGGTGTATATAAATATATATAGGTTATTTAGATATAACTACTATTGCTTAATTGACATCTTCCCAAAATATACAGGACCTACATAAATCTATCGACACTGTTGAGGAGTATTGTTGTGATTTTGAGACACTTGATAGTGTCAATGCAGTTGTATATATCCCTTTTACCACAGCTAGTTAGACACATTTATTCCAATAACTTAAATTTCCTAGCTAACAGAGATGTTTATATGTACTTTTGAGTCAAGTCGCTGTAATTGTTTTAACTGATTGTGACTTTGCCCAGCGGTGTCACTAGAAGGTGATAATGATGATGACGGTGGCTATGGTTTTGCTCCAACTGCCTAATAAGTTAATTATTCTAGCGCTATGTACGTAGCATTGAATATGTTATTAGAGATAGAGGATAAATGTCTCCACGATTTAGGAAGTTGATGACACACTGACAATGTCTAGAAAATATAGTTTTCTCTTCTCTTTTGCTGGTAGAAGAACAAACTCTATGTATCGATTAATGGGCGCGGCCCAAACTTGATATGCTAAACGATGGTTCGCCTTTCAACCTATAAAAATGTTTAAGATGTAATATATAAGAGTGATTTTTTTAATGGCATATATATAAGTACTTTATGCATAACGTTCTGATCGACAAGGGTTAAATATGTACAATTTCTTTGAGCTATTCACTCCTTTATATTTCTAATTGCCTTGCTTTTTAGATATATGCATGACATTCTGATCGACAGGGGTTAAAGGATAACATACTTTTTTCATAAGTCTTTTTTCCAACCTTTTTGTGATAAGCTAATCCAAACATTCAACCTTAGTTTACCGTTCAGGGGTCATTTAGCGCTTCTCTTGGTTATTAAATTTCTCGTTTAAGAAGTTTTCATAGATACTGTTCTTTCACCTTATTGTTGTCTAACTTTGTTATTTCAGAGCAAGGCGGATAATTAACTCAGTTGGAAAGTGCTGCAACATGAGAAACTTGCCGCGCTGCGAGAGAAGCTCCATTTTCGTAAGAACAACTATCGAAAAGTTATATATTTAACGCCCATGGTTAGTATTCGCACTTGATATCATTAGATCATTTTACCATTCATTTACTTATTTGTACTTAGATAAAGCCAAGGTTTAAGAGACGGGTGCTGACATAAAAGTCAGGTTTGAATCACCTAAATTATTCATGGACAGAGACGGGTGCTAACATAAAAGTCAGGTTTGAATCGCTTAAATTATTCATGGACGCGGTATGCAAATGTTTTTGTGCACTTTTTTTGTTTACATTATGCTGACGAGATATATGTGCTAGATATTGAGAAAGAAAGTCGATGCATCTTTCCATTTTGCAGTTAGAAAGAACCCACCCGCAAAGAGCCACTCGAGAAGTATTATCCTAATCTTATTTGCACTCAAAGTCTGGGGCATGTAAGTATTGTCCATTTGTCCTTAATTGTGACCTTTATCATTCTTATTTTCTTTTAAGCAGAATAGTATAAAGATTTTTAATTTACAACTGTAAGGTATAGTTTAAGACACTTCAAATCATGTGATTATGAGACACTTCAATGGAGTAGTTATATATCCCTTGTTACCACATCTTGTTAGTATTTCAACGTATTAATTGTTTGAATGATATTTCTTGAATTTGCTGTCTAAAAGGGGTGTTGAAAAAAAATGGTATTTGGCGGAACCATCTCAAGTCCGTGTACCTTTTTGGTACCGAGCCCCCCACCCAACAAGGAAGGCATATCCCGGTAAATTACCTAGGCAACACTGGCTGACCATGTTGGAGTCCAGATTCGAACCCCCGCCTTTAAGCTTTGACTTGGTCAACTGCGCGCTTTTGTGGTAGTTGGTGGCCAACTGCCCTAAGGCAGCTGGTTTCTAAAAGGGGTGTTTAGATGTACTTTTAAGTGACGCCATGATGATAGATTTCAAGTGGGTGTCTTAACTGATGTATGTCTATTTTACCATTATATAAGGTCAATACACATGTTTGGATAATAAGGGAAGAAGCTTTGCTAAGAGAATCAATTGTTGAGTAAATTTACAGTAATCTAACTATTCTTAGCTTTTACAATCTGGTTATCTATAATTCTATATACTGAGATTGCTATAATCACTTTGAAACTATCTATACCTCCAAACTCCCCAAAGTATTTTATTTGTCAAACAAGAAATTGATTAGAAAATCTCTTAATTATCCTATGTAATTTTGGTAGGGATCAATGGTGAAAAAAAGAATACAAGTAAAGTAGATACTACATTAAAGAGCTGAAATTATACAAGTAGTGTTTATGCAAGACATACATGATAGATCATTGTTCAAAAGTATATTGAAAACATATAAAGATTGTTTGCCAACATGTATATTGTTGTAGGATTAAAATCTTCCATCATGATGGAAAATCATGTTTTAATAAGTTTGATAACTTGTTTCAGGTATGCTTATGTGGTAATCACTTGCTACTTGCTTTTGGTTTATGGTTGTACTAACTCACACATGTTAATTGAAAAGCAAATTCACAACTGTGGTGATAATGAGGAATTTCTCAAGTGTGTTGGCTCGTTAGACGTTTGATAACTTGTATCAGGTATGTTTATCTGGTAATCACTTGCTACTTGCTTTTGGTTTTATGGTTGTGCTAACTCACACATGTTAACTGAAAAGCAAATTCACAACTGTTGTTTATAATGAGGAATTTCTCGTGTGTTTGCTCGTTAAAAATGGATAGCAACCACAAGCTCTTGTATGCATCATATCATATGCAGTCATTTTTTCTGTCCGATTTTGTTGGTACTTCACTTGTAGAATTGTAGTAATGTTATTAAGAAGGGTGAAAGTCTTCCTAGGCTCCTGTGAAGCCTATTAGTTCACCTCATCTGTAGAAGAAACTTGTTTCATGGGAAGTACGCAAAGGCTACAACTGCTAATGAAAACGAGGTACGTCAATGTATATTTCGCATATATACTATGGAACTTAGCATCATGACCCTACTATTAACTTTTGTGATATGTTGTTGAGGCACATTTCTCACAATGATTCCTTTTGCGTAGTTCGGCAATAATAAAAAAAGAAGAAAACATACGTGGAAACTTGACAAAAAAATGATTCAGGCCCAGCATTGAAGCATAATTAAGAGGTAACTGTTGTTCACTATAAATTTAAAATGATTTAAAGTCAAAAGTGGTATCCTGTTGTAGCACATAGTTTGATATAGTTTAATTTGATCGAGTTAAACGAAACAACATAAAGCTATGACCTTTTATTAAGAATTATAGCTTAAGCTGTAGCAAAAATGATTTTTACCACTGCTGATATTAGATCCTATTGCGACTTTCCACTTTAATTAAATTGTATATGTTCGAATTCCCGAAATTACAATCCCCTGCTTACATGTTACAGCAATACTATTTTTAGTACTGCTGAAATTATTGTTTCATGTATATTCATTAGCGTGCATTAAAATGCTACTAGATGTGACAAACAAGATACTTATTAGTCAAGAATTCGTTAAGTTTTTATTTTCTTTTCTATTAATATGTTCGCAGCCTACTAATTTGTCCTAGAATATGTTACACAGATGGGATGATGAGTAGCAAACTGCAGAATAAATGGAACCCAATGGCTAAAGAATGCAGTTTCTATTCAGTTGATGTGTTAATGACACTGTTCTCAAATTTACTACTAGTATATGCTTTTTATATTTGTAAGGCTCTTTGAAGCCTATGACATTGATACTGCTTATGTTACAATAGAAATTTGATTTGACATTTCTGCTTATTAACAATAGTATTTTGTTTGGGTAGAATTCAATATTACTCGAGATACATGATTCACATGCCTGTTTTGGATTCATTATTAAATTAAGGGAAATGCTTAAAGGGGCTGTTTTGGAGTTGCTAATTCATGTGCTACATTACAGACTCTTTAGATAGCTTACTAATGTTGCTTTGAAAAGCAGTTTCAATAAGCAACTCTAAACATTCTCTATAGGTTTAATAAGCGATCCCTAGCAACTTTTTTTTTTAAATTATAAAAAATATAAAAGAAACCGGTTTTCATGATATACACCGGTCTCTCACACAAATACAACCTGCTTGTTTACTCTATAATAAAGATTGGTTCGGAGCGAAAAACCAGTCTCGATGTGACTAACAGAGACTGGTTCAAAAACCGGTTTCTATATGTTTCGCTCATAGAGATACCCCCTCACAGAGAGTGGTTCCAAAACCACACTCCATGAGCCATTTTAACCAGTCTTCGTGGCTTTTTTTGTAGTAGTGATCCTAACCAAATGCATAGTGTATAAGGATCACTCGGCTCTCAAATATCTCTTTGCAAAACAAGATCCAAAGCCGAGATTGCTCCGATGGGTTCTCCTCCTGCAAGAATTTGATATCATAATTCGTGATAAAAAAGGAGCTGAGAACCTAGCTGCTGATCATCTCTCCCGTTTGGAAAACCCCGACCAGGATGTCTTCGAAAAGAAGGAAATTAATGAAACCTTCCCTCTCGAGACACTCAATGCGGTTTCCTTTCGTGGAGATTCTACTACCCCATGGTTTGCCGATTTTGCAAACTACCATGCGGGTAACTTTGTTGTGAAAGGGATGTCGTCCCAACAGAAAAATAAATTCTTTAAGGATGTAAAACACTATTTCTGGGACGACTCCTACCTTTTCAAAATCTGTGCGGATCAAGTCATCCGGCAGTGTGTTTATGGTCAGGAAGCCACTGAAATTCTAAAGGCTTGCCATGCTGGTCCCACGGGGGGCCACCACAATCCAAACTACACCGCCAAGAAGGTGTTTGACTCCGGTTTCTATTGGCCCACGATTTACAAGGATGCCCAGGAATTAGTCAAATCCTGTGACGCTTGTCAATGTCACAGGAATATTTCACAAAAGAACGAAATGCCTCAAAATGCAATTCAAGTTTGAGAAATCTTTGACGTTTGGGGCATCAACTTTATCGGGCCATTTCCGTCATCTCATGGTAACAAGTATATACTCGTGGCTGTTGACTATTTGTCAAATGGGTTGAAGCAAAAGATTTACCCACTAAGGATGCCCGAGTAGTTGTGAAATTTTTGAAAGCTCTTTTTGCTCGATTTGGAACTCCACGTGCTATTATCAGCGATCATGGTACATGACAAATTTGATAAAGTTATGCAAAAGTATGGTGTAACTCACCGTCTTTCTACTGCGTACCACCCTCAAAGAAGTGGACAAGTAGAAGTTTCCAATCGAGGCATTAAGAGAATCTTGGAAAGAACCGTTGGTGAAAATCGTGCATCGTGGTCCGATAAGTTAGATGATGCACTTTGGGCTTTCCGTACAGCTTACAAAACACCCATCGGGTGTACGCCTTACAAGCTTGTGTACGGGAAAGCGGCCATCTACCGATCGAGCTTGAGCATAAAGACTATTGGGCTCTCAAGCATGCAAATTTTGACCTCAAAACTGCGGGTGATCATCAGAAAGTTCAACTGAATGAATTGAATGGACATCGTGATCAAGCTTACGAGAACTCTTTGATCTACAAGGAAAAGACAAAGAAGATTCATGACTCAAAAATCAAAAACCGCGTTTTTAACGTTGGTGACCGAGTCCTTCTTTTCAACTCTAGACTCAAGATCTTCTCGAGAAAACTAAAAACCCGTTGGACTGGCCCATTCACTATCGCAAAGGTTTATCCTTATGGCACCGTTGAGTTATCTCAAAATGACGGACCAAATTTCAAAGTGAATGGACATCGTTTGAAGCATTACTTTGGAGAGGACATACCATCAATGGTTGTCCCTGATCTCTAAACTTTCCCCAAGGACAATTAAATTCGGGGATCGAGTCAAGCTAGCGACTCGATGAACAAAAACAGTAGCACAACATGGGTTTTCACCCATGTCACTAACTTTTTTCTACTTTCTAACACCCAAGTGTGGGGGAGTGGCCATCCCCTGCTGTTTACAAAGTATACATGTATATAAGTTTCAAAAAAAAAAGTTTGTTTATATGTATATATAAATAAAGTGAAAAATGATATTCCCGCAGTTAGCTTAGAATATTGCCTTTTTACGTTCAAAGAGTCGGCATAATAGCCGGGACTTTGAATATTGAGGACAATATTCAATTCTAAGTGTGGGGGGGGGGGGGGGGGGGGGAATTCTAGCGAATTTTATCACATTATACCTTCTAGTACCCCCGTTTTTTGGCCCAAAATTTTAAAAATTTTTCACTTTATTTCAAAATTTTTGTGGTTATCAGTCCGCCATGTCTAAACGACAAAAGGATTGGCTAATCCAGGAGCAAACGGCTCTTGGTAAAGATAACTCAAATCCATTGATGGCACACAATTTGCCAAAAATTGTATGGTATTCAACTCTCCATATCCTAAAAAGTAAAAGAGTTGGCTAGCCCGCAAGATTATGGCTTGTGGTAAAGGCAGTGGAAAACCATAATTGGTAATCAGCTCACCAAGATGTTAACTGCGGTCCATCAAGAGTTGGCTAGTCCAGAAGCAAACGGCTTCTGGTAAAGACAAATCAAAACCGTTGACAGCTGGTGGTTTGCTCAAAATCACATGGTTATCGATGTACCATGGTTCTTACTTGAACTAAAACATTTGGCTACTCCAAAAGTAATGTCTTTTGGTAAAGAGATTCAAATCCATTAAGTTTTCTCAAAAGATTGCTAGGGACTAGCAATAGTTTAGTGTGGGGGATTGATGAGTGCTTAAACACTCATCATTTTTGGTCAAATTTGAACTGCAAAACATCCAAAAACACTCAAAAATGCATCAAAATACTGAGAATATCTCAGGGATTGTGTTTTATATGTTTCAGATGCAAAATGAGTAAAAACAGATGAAAAACGAACAAAGTTTCCAAAATTGGCAGTTTCAGTCCCTCAACTTTCATAAAATGTCAAAACTAGTCCCTGGTTATTCAAAATATGGAAAAATATCATAAAAGGTCCTTGGGGATTCACAAGTTGTCAAAATTAATCCTTTAAGGTTCAAGTTTCAAAAATGACAACTTTAGTCCCCCAAGTTTCAAAATTGGCAAAAATGGTCCCCGGATGTTCGAAAATGGAAAATTGATTTTTGTGGTCCTTGGTTTATCACATATGCCAAGAAATGGTCCCTTGAGTATACTTTTGAAAATTGCCATTTCAGGCCCCTCAAATTTCAACAAATGCAAAATTGGTCCTTGTGATTAAATTTCTACAACCAAACGGATCCTTTTGTTATTATCTCCCAAACCAAAGCCTGATCCATCAAATACCAAAAACCCACTCCCAGGCCCAACCTTATAACTCCCAGCCCACACCACACACCTTACCAGCCCACTCCCATTCTAATATTACTCCCCCGTTTTTTTATAATCCACCCCAGTCAAACCTACGGTCAACCAAACCAAATACCACCCCTTCCCTCCCAACACTGCAAAGTAATACCACTTACCCAAAACCACCCTTGTCCCTGGTTTCACCACCCCAAGTTGCTACTGTCCCTCCAGCTCACCACAATCCTCCAAACCTCATTAATGCTCCTCTATTGCTCCAAGCAATCCAGAAAATGGACAAAATGAATTGGCGCCAAAAATCTAAACCAATGGTCAAGATTATTCCCACCCAATCCAATGGTGGGATTTGCTCAGAAGGATGCCAAGAAGTCGAGGATATGAATGATTCAAAGAAAGAAAGAAGAGAGAGGCAGAAGAGGACATTTTGTATAAGTAGATAGCCATTGTAAGCCATGGGGCATAACCTAGACTAGTATTTTAGCTTAAATTCAGTTGTAATTTGCTTATGTTGTAATCCTTTTACCAAGTAATGAAAGTTTTCAAGTTTTAGTTTCTTTATTCCAAGTTTTAGTTTTTATAAGCATTTGAAAATTTCCTTTTTAAAAGCCAAATATTGAAAACAATCTAATTATAAGCTCATATAAGCTAAAAAGTGAAGTCTAAAAAGCTTTATAAGCTTCTGTATCAACTTCATACTAAGTCTCATAAAAAATTCTCAAAAATACAAAAAAATAAATAAAAAAAAATATATATAAAAAAAAATCATGAAGATGGATGAAGGAATGTTGGAGCAGGGTTTATCATGGATTGCCTTGGTTTAGAGCTTTGTGGAAAGCAATAGGTTGGTTCTTGGTTTGGAATTGGCAGGATCACATTTTGTAAGAATTTTCTTAAAATTCCTTGTTCTACCTTGTTCAGTGATTATCTGTGTTGTTTTGTTTCTGTTTGATGTTTATTAGTTGGTATATTGCCTTATGTAACTAGTTTGTTCATTAAATTTCATATTTGCTCTTTGTTAAAAGTTCCCAGTTAAAATAGCATTATGTTGATTCTTAGGTGTTAGGGGTTTAGACTGTTGTTCCTGTATTCAAATCAGCATAATATATCATTCAAAACACTTGGGATTCAGTTTCATGATCTTAGTATGGAATATATGGTGAAAACTCAAAACAGTTTCAACTTAAGGGTGTGTTTGGATCAAGTGTATTCCCTGTCGCTCAGGGAGATTTTGTTGTTACTCATTATTGAAACATGTTTCTTTAGGTTATTTTAGTATAGGTAAGTTATAAAATTCAAGTCTTGTTTAATAAAAAGTCAATCTTAGCTTTTTATCTCAAATTCTAGTTAACTGTTAGTATTGTTAGTTCTAAATCTTAGCTAGACTTTACATAATTGTAGTATATAGCTTAATTTCATCTTACAATATCTTAATATAATATATTAACTCAGTAAATTAGATTAGAAGTTCATTTAAGTCAAAATTCCATATTTCTCAAAAAGTCAAAATTACCCATTTGGCAAAAATCTCAAAAATTGCAAGATTTGTTTTGAATTTTGTGATTGGTTTTAGGGCTTGTGCTTTTCACCAATTCATAGCCCTCCACCTCAACTTTGAAGTCCCATCTTCCTTTTATTTTTGTGATTTTTTCAGTAGGCCCCATAGACTCTCAAACTCAGCTGCAGGGGAAGAACCTCCCCTGCTGCAGCAACTCAGTCCCCAACACCCCCACCTTGCTGAAGTGCTACAGGCCTCCTCAGTGGGACCCACACCCCCCTCCTTGGCTCTTTGGACTCATAAACTGCCCTCCTCTCTGTTGGTACCAAGCTTTTGAACTTAAGCTCCCTGGGACCCACCTAGAATTACCCTAGAACTCTGTCCCATTTCTGTGTGATCTATGGTTGATTTGGGATTGCTTAATCAGCTTATTGGCTTATCTAGTGCCCATGCCTTGTTGTTTTAGCTTCATTATAAGCCATCTAACTTGTCCACACCAAAATCAACCCCTGAGGACCCCACAAAGGCCGATTTCCATCAAAAAGTCAACAAAAGTCAACTGTCTAAGTTTTTTAGTGTCCATTTGGCTTAATTTTAAGCTTGAAATAAGTTGTCTTCACAAAAGTTTTCTATTTTTAGTATTTAAATAGATTTCTAAAAGAAAAACCAGAAAAAACCAATTTAAAAATAGGTGATAGTTTCTATTTAATTTAATTTATCTTTTTAATTTTCCTTTTTAGTAATTTATTAAGTACTTTGCGTTTTCATATTTTTCTTAATTTTCTTTTATATTAAAGTATTTTTAGAAATTTTTCCAGAATTTTATTTTGCCATTTAGTAATTATTAGATTTAATATTAGTTTTATTAATTATTAATTAATATTTAAGCATTAAATAGCATAATTAGTTTTTATTAAGCACACCATAGTTTTTATAATTTTACTAGCTTTTAAATAAGTTAAAACATTTTTAGGAATTTTTCTAGAATTTCTACTGTTCATTTTCTATTTTTTAGAATTTAATTAGTTTAATTGGTAATTAATTAATAATTAGGATAATAATTAGTAAAATAGTTTAAAAATACATAAAACCAACTTTTTATAATTTTTTAGGATTCCTGTGATTCTTAATTAGATTTATATATTTTTCTTTAATTTTCTAAGTCATTTTTATTATTATTAGTAATTTAAATTAGTTAATTAGTTCAATTAAATATAATTAGTAATTAATTAATATAAAAATCACAAAAAGACAAAAAAATGTATTTTTAAGTTTAAAACTAGTTTTTAGTTATTTTATAATTTTAGAAATTTAATTGTCACTTTTCTAGTATTTAAATAATATAATATTGTATTTAAGTTATTTAAATATTAATAATTAATATTAAATAGTATTTAATTAATATTAAATAATTAATTAGTGTAAAAATTCATTTTCTTTTGCTGAAAGTTTTCTTTCATCTTTAGGTTTGTAAAAAAGTCATTTTCACCCCCTGAGGGTTTTCAGATTTCAGTTTTCACTTTTTATTTGGTACGTAAACGTTTGTTTAAACTAAAACGTACATTTTAAGTTTTAAAAACGTTTTCACTCATCTTCTTTTTCAGTTTTTGTCCATATTAAGTATTTATGTCATTTTCAGTGAGAAATCAGTAATATAATCATCCTACCCCTTTCCTGTGAAAATCACCCGATCACAAGCACGCTTTAGTACCATTCACACCTCGCTGGGACATAACGACCTGGTGATACCCTATATTACCCGGAGTGTAGGACCTTAGATATATCAACTTTAATAACAATATAAGAACTAGATGAAGTAAAGATGGTGACTTGGTAATATATGTGTGGCGTTAATATGAGAGAAATAGAGTATAAAGATGAAGAAAACTTTTATTAAAAACACACACAATACACACACAAGCACCCCTTACAAATGAGAGGTAAGGTGCCTTATATAGTTAGAGAGAAAGGCCTCATGGGCTTTCTAATGGACTTGGGCTTGGACTTGGTTTACATGAATTATAAAAGGCTTACTAACATAACTCTTAACATATTAGATTACCAAGTCCAATGCCCAACTATATTAAATAATTACATACTTAACGACACAAAGACAAAGTTCCTAATATGAGAAAGACCATCACTTTTATATATAATTCTTAATGCTAACAATCTCCCCCTAAGGGGTGGTCATTCGAATGATGCACCACGTGATTAGGTCTTCCGTGTTCTTTGTCTTGAACTTTGTGTGTCATTGTAGAATAGTCTTTAGTCTTTGTTCCTTCATGCTTTGTGATATTTGATGACTGACTTTTCATCATTCTTTGTTCCTTTGTGATGTGGAGTTATCTGCCTTTCGTCACTTCTGCGTCTGTGGTGGTTGTTTACAATTCCAACATGCTCATACATCTTCAGTCTTTGTGATACATGCATTTGTAGTTCCCGTTCTTACACACAGATCTTTGTCACTTTACTTTTGTAGATTCTTTAACATTGCGTAGAATCTTTCTTTGAACCTTTCTTTGCTTTGATCTTTGTGAGAACTTTCCTTTGACTTCGAGATGCATGTATGAGCATGTGGAATCCTTCGCCATGGAGATGATGTATAGCTGCAGGTAAACAGTTAGCAATAGATCAACCGGTACTTACAGATAAGAATTAGAGATCGTCAACAACATAGTGTGAAGACTCCTTCTAACCCTTACCAAGGCCGTTCCCATGTCAGATACTCTCGGGAGAGCTTACAAGACCTACTAAGTAGCTCAATGACTGGGTGAGTCGCTGGGGATCACTCCACGACTGTAGACCATTTGAAACCACCGCGAACACTAAGCGTAACCCATAAAGAATTACCGAAGTGACCTGCTGTCAGGGCTGTTTGATGTTGACCCTGGCAGGAATTTCCATTCAATCATTGAGAATCACAAATGTGAATCCTCTCATAAATGTTCTGGCAGATTGCTAATATCAGCGTAGGACTCTTAAGTTTACATCTGGCGTCCTTAATGATGAACAACCAGTGTAGAAATATCATGTGTTCCTATGAGATCTTTTGATGAATCTCGGGGCTCTAGACTCGATAAGTGCACATTTGGTTTCCTATGCGGAGATTAGGGAGAGGTCTCCTGCTTCAATATCAACCATCTCTAAGAGACAGGTCGATAGATTACACTGGTTCCCCGTGAGAATGAAACAAGCTCTTTTAAGAGAACTTGAGTGGCTAGAAGGTTTAGTGCAGTACGTCACTGGGTCCATGACGTCTTGTCTTCAATACCGGTGTCACCTTAGTAACAACCAGTAGTATATGAGTTGAACCCGGTGTCTGCCCTAAGGTTGATCATTTGGAGGGCTATTTCTTTTCACCCTTTTTCATAACTTTTCTTTTTAATTCTTCAACCCCTTCTTTCTCCTTTCTCATTTTCTCCTTTTTTTCAATCATACCTAAGGACTTCTAATTCTAATCTATTGGATTTTTCCTTGGGTAGATCCCTCCGGCTCTGGCGGATCATAGGACGGTTTTTCCTAACCTTAGTCACCTTATAACTCCATGACTATCCTATAATTGCCATGAAACCATTTTATTGAAAAATCTCTCAAAGTGTTTATGATAATAAAACACATTGTTGACACTTCGAGAGTTTTGCATTTCTTTTGAAGGACTCCCCCTTCACATGTGCTCATGAATTTTTAAGAAATTTGCACATGCGTGAGGAGTTTGCACTTTTTGAATTGATCCACTTTCAGTGAACATGACCGATTTGAGACACGCTTACATCACTAGTTAGACTAGCTTGAAATTATTACCCATCCTGGTCAAGTCCAAAGAAAGTCTCTCGATACGGTACACTCTACTCAGACAAGTCCTATTCGAGACACGCTTACATCACTAGTTGGACTAGCTTGAAATTATTACCCGTCCAGGACAAGTCCTTTCGATTACTGACATTTTAAGCTTCGTCAATTCATTGGTACTTAATTACTGAGTCGAGCTCTTTTGAGATTCAGTCACAAACTTTAAACATCTTAGATCACATTTTAATCATGTCTTCTCCCCCTCAAAAATAGCATATTGTGATATTTTTGATATCAACTGAATAAAAAAGCTTTTTGGAGAGAAAGACAGATTTCATTTTGCATGAATACGGAACATTTTTGTTTTTGTACTCCCCCTTAATGATAGCACATTTTAAAATCAATTAAGGGTTTTGAGGGAGTTATCTTGAGCACTCATTTGAAAGATTTTGAGAAATCTTTTGAACAATCTTGAAAAAGTGCTCAAGAATTGTATTTTGAAAAACGAGTTTATGTTTGAAATCCTTTTCGTTTGTTTATACTCGAACTTTTGAAAATGATTTCATCTTTGAACGTACGAGTCCTTGATTTGAAAATAATCAAAAGTCATCGTTTAAGTCCGGGTTTCGTACTGAAGTATACAAAAGCCATTGTGAAGAAACTTTTGAGAAACGACATGTTTTAGTAAAACATTAAAAAGAACTCCCGCTCAAGCATCTGTACATGTCCGTATCATTGTTGAATGACATTTCTAGAGACGTACAGAATATTGATTTATACGAGAGACATGTCGTGAGAAGAATATTTTTGGATTTTTTGATTTTATATTGTTTTTGTATTTTTTTGAAAATTTTATATTTTTGTATTTTGTTTTTGTTGGTTTTTCAAATTTTGTATTTTGTTTTTTTTTCAAAAATATTTACAGCGAAGCGATTTTGAAAACATTTTTCAAGAAGATTCGAGAAGACGTTCTAGCTCCTCAGGAGTTAGGCTTCGCATGCCAATTCGTCGAACTAAATAGTCAAACTGTTCTTTTGGAAGGGCTTTAGTAAACAGATCGGCGAGTTGGTAATCAGTCTTAACGAAAAATAATTCAACAGTACCCTCTTTCACGTGTTCTTTGATGAAATGGTAGCGGACTTTGATATGCTTCGTCTTAGAGTGATGTACGGGATTGCACGAGATGGCTATGGCACTTTTTGAGTCACAATACATAGGTATTCTGGCAAAAGTAAAGCCATAATCTGTGAGCTGTGTCCGCATCCAAAGAACTTGGGCACAACACGCAGATAGAGACACATACTCGGCTTCGACGGTTGATAGCACAGTACAATCCTGTTTCTTTGAAGACCAGCTTACTAACTTTTCACCCAAAAATTTTGCTCCGCCTGATGTACTCTTTGCTGTAACTTGATCACCGGCATGGTCTGCATCTGAAAATGCTGTTAGATTAAACCCCGAATCCTTCGGATACCAAAGTCCCATGTTAATGGTGCTTCGTAGGTACCGAAAGATCCGTTTAACCCCTTTGAGGTGAAGTTCCGTAGGCTTTGCCTGAAACCGTGCTAACAAACAAACAACGAATTGAATATCGGGTCGGCTAGCAGTTAGGTACATGAGAGAACCGATCATGCTCCGATATTTTTTCAGATCGATGGGTTTTCCAAACAAATCAGCACCTATTTTTGGTGAAGTGACCATTGGTGTACCAACATAATCACAATTCTCCATTCCATGTTTTTTCAAAATCTCTATTGTATATTTAGCTTGATTGATAAAAATACCACGAGGGGATTGATGTATTTGTAAACCAAGAAAGGATTTTAGTTCCCCCATCATGGACATTTCAAATTTGCTTTTCATGAGATTTTCAAAATGTTTTGAATGGTTAGGATTGGTTGATCCAAAAATAATGTCGTCCACGTAAATTTGAATGATCAAAATGTCATCTTTGAATTTTTTGATAAACAAGGTGTCATCAACCGTTCCTTTTGTGAAATTGTTATTGAGCAAGAAAGATGATAGTTCGTCATACCACGCTCTTGGAGCTTGTTTTAGACCATAAATTGCTTTCTTAAGCTTGTAGACGTAGTCTGGATGATCTTTATCGATGAATCCCTCTGGCTGACTCACATACACTTCTTCTTTCAGAGTTCCATTCAAGAAAGCAGTCTTAATATCCATCTGATAGACTGTGATGTTTTTGTGAGCGGCATAGGCTAAGAAAATCCAAACTGCTTCAAGTCTAGCTACAGGCGCGAATGATTCCTCCAAATCTATCCCTTCTTCTTGTGGATAACCTTTAGCCACGAGACGAGCTTTGTTGCGAATAACAGTCATTTCCTCATCCAGTTTGTTTTTCCACAACCACTTGAGATCAAGAACTCGTTTATCAAGTGGTCGTTCAACAAGTTCCCAACTATCATGTAACAGGTATTGAAGAAATTCCTCCTGCATCGCTTCAATCCAAGGGTTTTCTGCCATTGCTTCTCGAATGTTCTTTGGTTCTTTGAGGCTGATTGAGCAAATGTAAATGCACAATTCGAGATCAGTGGCAAGTTGTCTCCTTGTCTGAACTGGCTTTGAAGGTTCACCAATAACATGTTCTATTGGATGGTCTTTTGTCCATTGAAACGTAGAAGGGTACCTTGGGAGTAACGAATGTGTGTTAGATGGTTCTTGTAACCTTGAAGAAGATTCAGCAGAGTCTGTTGCAAATGGGTTTTCAAATACTTCTTCTTCTTCTAACGCAACATCGTTTGAATTATTTGTTGGTTCTTCTTGAAAATTAGTGTTTTTGGTTTTGCTCATTAACTCTTGGTAGATCAGTTTCAATAACTGGAGTTCCTAGAGTAGATGTTGATGATGTTGAGGGAGTTGGTGCTTCTGCTTCGATTGTTGTAGATGCATCTTGTGATGGTGGTGGTGGTTGATGGTTGTGAGCGGGTGCAGCGGAATGTTGTTGAGATGCATTTGTCGAAGTTCCACCATAGTATTCATCAAACATTAACTCGAAGAAATTTTCCAGTTCTTGTTCTGAAGGTTTTTCCGTGTTTGTTGACTGAGCTTCTTGAGGCACGAGTCCTGAACTGATGTGTCCAGAAATCTGCTGGTTTGGTGCGGGTCCTAATCCGTTTTGATTAGAAGCCATCGGATTAAGCGCGGGTTCTAGAGCGTATCTCTCAGAAGCCATCTGTGAAATCTCGTCAAACTTCACATTCATCGTCTCCATTATCCTTTTCGTTCTTCTATTATACACCCTGAATGCCCTCGAGTTTTCTAAATATCCAATGAAGATTCCAATATCACCCTTAGCTTTTAACTTCCCTAGATCTTCTATGTCATTTGTCGGATAGCACAAAGCGCCAAACATGTGAAGGTAAGAGATGTCAGGTTTACGGTTGTTCACTAGCTCATATGGGGTTTTATTGAATCTCGGATGGACTAGGGATCGGTTTTGAGTAAAACAAGCAGTGGCTACAGCATCAGCCCATAAGAATAGTGGTGCACTAGAAAAAATCAGCATTGTGCGAGCAACTTCCACAAGAGGTCGGTTTCTTCTTTCAACTACCCCATTCTGCTGTGGAGTTCTAACAACTGATGTTTGATGTGTGATTCCAACATCTTCAACATAAGTTCTTAACTCCTGGTTTGTAAATTATGTGCCATTGTCTGTTCTTATAATCCTTACTGGAGCTTGAAGTAGAACTTGAATACGCTTTAGAAAGGTGATGATGATGCCTGGTGCTTCGTCTTTTGATCTCAAAAACTTTACCCAAGTATATCTTGAATAATCATCAACAATAACGAGAATATACTTCTTCCCATTAAAGCTTTCAACTCTCATTGGGCCACATAAGTCCATGTGTAACATATGTAACCTTGCTTCCGAACTAGGTACGGTTTTGGGTTTATATGATGCTCTTTTACTTTTTCCTTGTTCGCATGATGGACATAGGTGTTCCTTGGTGTATTTGAATTTAGGAAGTCCGGTGACGATGTTGTCTTTGGCTAACTTGTTGATGGTGTCGAAATTGAGATGGGATAATCTTCTATGCCATAGCCAGGACTTAGTTTCGGTTGCCCTTGTCATAAGACAAATTGGTGATGTAGAAGCCATTTGGTTGATGTCGATAGCATACAAGTTTGTACTACGATTACCAGTTAAGAGATCATCACCAACCAAATTTCTAATAAAAACCGTGTTTCTCCTGAATGCAACTTCTAAATCTGGATCACAAAACTGCCCGACTGAAAATAAGTTGTGTCCCAACCCATCGACGTAATAAACTCGAGTGATTAAAAAATTCCCAAACTGAAGATCTCCATAACCCTGAATAGCTGCTACATGATCATTTCCAAATCGTACAGTTCCCATGAATTTCCAGATGAAATTGATCAGCAGCTTTAAATTCCCGGTCATGTGCTTGGAGCAACCCGAGTCGACGATCCAAAGACATATTTCGATAACCTGCCAAGAACAGAAGAATTGGTATTTGGAAACCGTTTTGAATTTGGTTCCATGGGGTTAGGAGTAAATTCCGAATCACACACATCAAAGGTTGCTACATGTTTATTTTGAACAACTTCTAATTTGCGATTCTGAAGAATGAACTCTCTACCCGTTGGTATCCACATACAAAACTTAAGGTAGTTCCTAGGCATTCGACTAATAGTGGTAGTCCTAAATCGTGCAACTAATCTTTCTATAGATCTAGATCTAGCACTAGGTCTTTTTAGAACATTCTTCTGTTCAGGCGTAACATTCACATTCTTAGAAACACATTCATCGTGAACATCATTAGTTAAACATTTCTTGCATATTAAACAAACAAAGTCATTACATGCATTAGAACCAGTACTTTCAACATTACTTTCAGATGAATCATGTTTCTTATTACAAAGCGATAAATTCCTAGGGTGTTCTTCTACTTCTTCACCTTTATTCTTGCTACTACTCGTTGAGGCAGACGAGACTCTATTGTTCCTTGTATTGCTCCTAGGCTTTAGTCTGCTGCTCCTAGAGGTGCTTTCTAATCCTGTAGAAGGTAAGGCACACGCATTAGGATTTATATTGTTGTCCTTTTTAGCATCACTAGACTTTTTAGAAGTATCGTTTTTGCACGCATTTGTCTTAGATGTTGAGGCAGACGCACTAGTGGGACTAATCCTAAAAAGGCCAGGTGCTATCACTTTTGGTGTTTCGACAACCGCTTTTCCTTTATCAACAATCTTAACATTTTCACTTTTCTTAGGCAAGGGTGTTGGAGTGACTGGTTTTGTCAAATCCTTTTTGTCATCGACTTTTGGAGCAAACCTTGAAATTGACATTTTTGGTTTTTGAAACATTTGGTTTCTCCGAAGTCAATGGTTTTGCAAACTTAGTTTCCTCACCCTTCCCTTTTTGACTTTCAAGCTGAGCCCTCAAAAGATCATTTTGCTCTTTCATGTTCTTTAAGGCATGCTCATATGACAATTTGTCATACTTGCATTCTTCCTTTTTCCGATCAAGTTGTTTAAAATATGACACATTTTCTTTTTCAAGCTTTATAAGAGCATTTTCATATTTTGAAACAATTGCAGAGGTCTCAGCTCTTAGTCGTTCATCGTCTTGAACAGAATATGTTTGTAAAATGATGGACATAATATCAGTGGTCATAACAGCTTCGAAGAGAGAATCATTTAGGTTTTCCAAAACATTCATGTTTTCACGAGTATCATTAGCTTCGTTTACCAGGGATTTTTGGTCCTTGACAAAGTCGGCCATTTCTTTTAAGAAAGCTTGTTCAAAATGGATTACCCTCGCACTGATGTTATTCAGTGGGATAGTAATTTCGTTTTCAAAAACTTTTTTCTGCTCAATATGAAAACTGGAATGCCAGTTGTTAATATTGATTGTAGTTTTAGAAGCAACAATATTTTGAAGTTCTTGAATTCTCTTTTTAACGTCATCCAGAATGTCTCTAGCCTCACTTGTATTAAAAGTGTTGTTAGAAGACATTTTTTCTATTTTTGAAAGAGATTTGGAAGCAATTACTTTCTTAGAAAACATTTTTGAGAATGGTCGTTTTATGGAAAACACAGATGGTTCTTTTTGTGGAACAAAAGTAATTCCCGAAAGTTTGTTCAATTTGTTGTAATCAATGGGTTTCAAATCCTTTTGTTTCATTTTATTTATGCTCTCTTCGACATGTTCTATCATTTGCACAGAATCCCGAATGACGGGAGGATCATGTTTAGTGTAAATCACATTACCCTTATACAAAACATTCTGTTCTTGCTGAGCTTTCTTGAGATTACAAGGAGTTTTGTTACCGAGAGCCACTTTATGTTTCGTATGGTAAATCGGATTAGTTTGATTTGAAATCATTTTCATTGTTTGACTTGACTGACCCGACTTAACCACTAATTCTTCTAAATGTGCAATCATGTGTTCTGACTCTACGATTTCGGCCAAAAGTTTGTCTTCTTTCTTTGCAAAGTCCTTTTTCAGCTCGTCCCTTTCTTTTTCAAGATTGGTATAAGCTGATTTTTGTTTAGAAAGTTGGTTTTGTAAATCAGAAATTTCCGCGTTTAAAGATTTTATCTTTTTGAAAGAACTTCAAGTGTATCAAACTTGAGTTGCAATTGTTTTTCCCTTGAAACGGAATTTTGATAGCCAGTTTCTAATTCAGACAATCTTTTGTTATGAAATTCAAAAGCTTTAACATTTTCCTTGTAACTCTCAAGCTCAGTGGTCAATTTTACATTCGCGGCCTTAACATCGCGATTGACCTTTTGCACATTCTCAATTTCAATACGACAATTATTCAATAATGATTCAAATAAAGCACGTGTTTCCTCATCATTCTCAGCTTGCTGTGAAACGAAGCCTCCATTATGATTCACATCTGGAGTTGCTAAAGAAGTATTGCTACTACTTGGCGTGTCTAGATATGTATCATAATTGTATGCTTGCTTCTCAGAATGTTGTTCCTCATGAGGAGACATATCAAATATATCATTATTGTGACATGTGTTGAAGTTTGATACCTCAGATGGTGCATTGGTGACATAAACAGGAAGTATGTCAGAATCCGTGTCATACTTAGCTTCCTGAAGATTCGCCATAAATATGAAGTTCGCATCGATATCCTCTCTGTCTTCCATGTCATCCATAAGAGCCATAAAATCATTCTCCTCTGCGTTCAACTGAAACCCTGCCTGAACCTTTTGTGCCAACATCACTGCTTTCTGCAAGTACTCTAGATCTTTCTTGTTCGGCTTAGTAGGACAGTTCCTTGCCATATGACCTACACCCTGACAGTTGAAACACTTAATCGGATTCCCCTGATTCACATTTCCTAAATTCCCAACTACTGGAGCTGCAACATTTCTATTCTGATTACCCATTGCCTGATTACCAACATTCTGACCCCTCTGATTTCCAGCAAACTGACCCATCTGATTCCCTGCATACTGACCATACTGATTTCCTGCATTCTGATTCCCTGCATTCAGCATATTCTGATTCCCCATCTTAATTCCAGTAGCATATCCTTGCTGATTCCCATAAACTCCAACCATTTGGCCTCCGTTGCCCATATTGAAACTCGGCTGAGCAATCTGCTTGTTGCGATTGTTCGATGAAATCCTTTGGTTGTTGTTAATTGGTGTAGAATAGCATCCTTGTAATGCCTTTGACAGAAAAGCAAACGCTTGGGTCAATGCTGCAGAAGCTTCATCATTTTTAGTGAATTCTGGGTCTTCGAATTGTGGGTATTGCTGTTGTGGAATAACATGTAATTGTTGTTGTGGGTAGAACTGTTGTTGGTAGACCGGTGTTGGTTGTTGAACGTATGATGGTTGCATGTAGTTGTGAGTGGAAGATGAAGATGATTGTTGTGTGTTCACTGGTAGCGGTGTTGGTGTAGTAGCAATTAATGCGAGAGGATCATGATTCTTTGCCAATCTTTCTTTCCTTACTTCATTAGCCTCAGCTTGGTTTTGTTTCAGAAAGTCATAGAGTTGATCATAATTCACCTTATGTAAATCCTTTGTTTGATTGACAATTGTAACATAACGACCCCATTCTTCTGGAAGGTTATTGATGAATTTGATGCTTGTTGCAATTGTTCGAGGTGTTAACTTTTTTCTGATTAACTCATTCATCAAAGTGCAAAACCTTGTGTAGTAAGATTCAATCTATTCACCTTTAGTGGATGTAAAGTTCTCCCATTCAGTAAGAAGTTTGTTCTCAACGTCTTGTTGTCCAATCTCTGTTCCATGACATATCCTTCTAACACGTTCCCACATAGCATAAGCAGTTTCATAGCTGTCGACCGCAGCAAAGATCTCCCGTGGTAATCCAAGTTGGATTAAATGCATTGCCATATCATCTGCGGCGATCTGCTTCTTGTCTTCCTCTGTGTAATCTGCTTCTGTTTGTTCACGCACGAATGGTTGAGTAGGAGGTGTTGTATTTGGATTACCTTCAATTTGAACTTGTCTTGGCTTGAATGGACCATTTGTAATGGAGTTGATCATTAATTTACCATCAGGCTTTGTTTTGATGTAACGAATCATGCGGCTTGTCCATGGGAGATATCCACCTTTTTCAAGCATTGGAGGTCGGTTTTCCGCACCGGCTGCATGAATATCTTGCTGAGTAGCCATTGATGAAGTGTAGATTGATAAAATTGATACTCGGATCGTTTCAACGAAGTAGGAGTTATGTTTAGTGTAAGTTGATGCAAGTTTTTATGGTGAAAATTTTGATCTAAAACCTTAAAACCTCAATAACTTCTTCCCGGAGCGTTTTTAGGCCTCGAAACTTGGGTTGACAGCTGATTCACGGTCGTTTTGACAGCTGATTCGTCGAAAACGGAGTTACGGTTCAAAAGTTATGGTCGTTTGAAGTTTGGTTGTCAAAAAGTCAAATTCTTACGCGTAAAGCTTGATTTTACGCGTAAACCTTGAATAATCTTACGCGTAAGATGTTATGCGTAAGATCTAAAGTTATGCGTAAACAACATTGTTTATGCGTAGACTTTGATTTTACGCGTAAACTTAAAGTTTATGCGTAAGAATGTTACGCGTAAGGTTTTTCAACCAAACAGATCTCTCAAACTTATCCAAGCTTGAAAGATATCCCAAGTAGAAGCATTCCACAAACTTATCCAAGTCAGGGAAGTACTGAGTACAACTTCTGCGTAGGAACTTCTGCGTAGGATCTTATGCGTAGAATCCAATCTTTTGCGTAGAAACCAATCTTTTGCGTAGAATCTTATGCGTAGAATCCAATCTTAGGCATAGAATCCAATCTTATGCGTAGGAACAGACTTAAGCGTAGGATTTTAAGCGTAGGATCTCAATCTTATGCGTAAGAAAGTGAACTTATGCGTAAGAAGAGGGTTTTGACTAAACTTGAGCGTAGGAAAGGGGTTTTAACTTAATCTTATGCGTAAACAGTACTGTAGATAGCTAAGAAATCGTACTATTCACCCAAGTTACGCGTAAGATGACCAGAAACGTGAAAAATCTGATTTTTTCAACCAAAACCACTTTTTCCACTTGTTTCTATTGATCAAATCTTTCCCAAAACACTTAGAATCACTAAAACTTCAATAAAAACAACAACTTTAACACTAAAACCACGTAAAAATGAAAACTTTTTGAAGAAAAAGTGCATAAATGAATGAAAAATGCAACTTTTTAACAAAGAACTTGATAAAAACACTCCTAAATCATTGTTAGGCGATTGATACCACTTGTAGGACCTTAGATATATCAACTTTAATAACAATATAAGAACTAGATGAAGTAAAGATGGTGACTTGGTAATATATGTGTGGCGTTAATATGAGAGAAATAGAGTATAAAGATGAAGAGAACTTTTATTAAAAACACACACAATACACACACAAGCACCCCTTACAAATGAGAGGTAAGGTGCCTTATATAGTTAGAGAGAAAGGCCTCATGGGCTTTCTAATGGACTTGGGCTTGGACTTGGTTTACATGAATTATAAAAGGCTTACTAACATAACTCTTAACATATTAGATTACCAAGTCCAATGCCCAACTATCTTAAATAATTACATACTTAACGACACAAAGACAAAGTTCCTAATATGAGAAAGACCATCACTTTTATATATAATTCTTAATGCTAACACGGAGATTGACTCTAAGCTGTTTGACTTTGTTGACCAATCACTTGGTCAATTTAGGTTGACTGTTTCCATCAAAACTACTTTTGTTTGAAAGATTATACACAATCAATGTGCTCGAAAATTAGTTGATGAGCATATTGAAAGGTTTTTGCAAAAGTGTCCGTCAATCCATTTCCTGGAACAAGTTTGATTAAATATTGAATCGCACCATTGTTGCTTTCCAGTTGTCACTTGATCATTGATCCAAGATGGATCTCACATGTCACCTACCAAGAGCTTGAGTGATGATCGCTCTAGAAGGATTTCCATCTTCATTGTGAATATTTTCATATCACTCGGATGTTTTGGCAATACCACAAGGATAATTCGTAGGACTCTAAATATTTTATCTTACTTTCCACATTGTGTGAAACAGTAAGCATATTGGAGTTGTGTCGTAACGAGATTTATGGATGATATCTTTGGCTCTAGACTCAATAGTGCGTTTTGATCTGCTCCTGGAGACTGGGGAGGCGTTTCCTGTTTAGGTATCAACATAGCTCGCAATGAGAGGTCGATACGTTGCACAGGGTTCCCCGTGAGAATGAAACAAGCTCTTTTAAGAGAACTGGGGTGGTTGGGAAGTTTTGTGCAGTGCGTCACTGGGTCCATGACGTATTGTCTTCAATACCGGTGTTACCTTAGTAACCGCCAGTAGATTATGAATTGAACCCGGTTTCTGCCCTAAGGTTGAATATATGGAGGGCTATTTCTTTTCACCCTTTCTCATTTCATTTCTTTTTCATTCTTCAAACCCTTCAGTGCTTACCGAGACTTCACCACTAGAACCTTGTTGGGTTTGTTCCAGTCCTAGCTCTATCTCAGTCCGCACTCTTCCCTTTCTCAATTTACTCCTTTTTTCAATCATTCCTAAGGACTTCTAATCTATCTATGGATTGTCCCTGGGAAGATCCTTCCGGTTCTGGTGGATCATGGTAACTCATAACTAACCGTAACCATCCTTATAACTCCATGCATAAAGATAAATGGTCGGTCTTTGGTATTACTTCCACAAACGCCTTTTGCTCCCCCTCAATATGTGCACCGATATCCGAAAGAGTTTAGCACATATGTGGGAGCCTATTATTGAGTCCAAAAGATCACTTTGATTATCAACTTTCATATTTAAATCACATTCTCTCCCCCGATCAAAAATTTCAAATCTTTTGAGATTTTGGATCCCAATTGATTTAAATAAGTTAGAAAACGTTTGGGAGAGAAATGCGGTCAGTTTTAATATTGTCTGATAAAAATAACTTTTTCTGCTCCCCCTCAATCTGTGAGGGAGGTTGTTATGTGTCAGATTCAATGAGTTTCCAAAAGATTTGAAGTTTTAACGAAAACTCTTTGAAAATGTACTCATTCTGACACATAACCATCACAAATCGTTTTGTTGCACAGTTTTGTACAAAGTGTGATGATACATCAAATTTTGAGAAATCACTCTCCCCCTCAATCAATGACGGATGTTAAAACTGAAATATTTTCATAAAATATTAAAGTCATTGATTGAGTGAAAAAATTTATCAAAACTTTAGATTCAATTTGATTTTCAATCAAAATCTCATGGTACCACCAAGTTTTGCACAAATACTTTCCGGAAAAATCATAGAAGGGAAAGTATTTGGCGATAAAAAGAAGATTTCTCTTCTTTATCAAGAAATAATGCACTGAAGCATACATTAGATCGAGGAAACATGGATATAAAGTAATCCATGCCCAGGTGAACTTCACCCGGTAAAAGGAACAACCGTCTTTTTGGCGACGTGTTTTCCCTATTTTGAAAAACGGGTTGCTATCTGAAGTAATAGCAAGCCATATTTTTGAAGTCCGGGTTGCAGCCTGAAATGACTACAAGCCATAGTTGTTAAGAATGTTTTGAGATACGACATGTTTTAGAAAAAAACTTTATTTGTAACCGAAAAACTCTTGCTCAAGCATATATATGATTCCGTGTTGATACGCGGGAATCGCACCAGGCTTTACCTCTCAAGGGATCTTGAGAAGCTTACAACCCCCACCAGGCAGTGTACCTGATCGTTGTAGTATAGTATAGTGACAAGTACCGGGGGATTGATCGTTCAGCTAGGAATAGTGTCGCTAGGATTAGAAAACCAAAATACTAGTTCTAAAGATGAAGGATGATTATTTTTGTATTTTTATATTTTTTAGAAAGCAAGTAAAAATCTCGTGTTTTAAGGATTTGGGCGGAATTAGTTGCTAGTCAACTAACCCAATACTAAAGATGCAATCAAAATAAAGTACTAGAAATGAAAATAAACTAAATTAACTAAGGTTTGTGAGCAATAAGTGGAGAAATTGTGTTTACTTAGATTTCACTACTCCCTAGATATCTTTTACACGTTAATTACTTGTTATAGTTGCGTGGATGACAGATTGTATTCCTTAATACCATTCATGGGGTGGCACACTTAATTCCCCAATCCTATGAGTGCCTACTTCACTCCTATGTCGAGCCGGCTAAGAAGCTCCTAACATGGGATCATTAGAATTTACTCATGCATTAAATACAACCAATAAAACCTAGTGCACGTCAGTTCATGTTTCCTAAGACGTTCAAGCATGTTACCATTTGGAGATCTACCAGTTTTCTTAAGCCTAACATCGAAATCATTCATCCAATACAACCATAAACAAGTAATCAACACATAATCAACGTCTAGGTTTCATTAGATCTAAGCAAACACAAGATAGATCTAGCCTAGCATGATGGAATTAAGACAAGAACAAGATATAGACAACCAACACATAGACATATTGATTGAATTAAAAGAATACTTATCTCAATTACACGTGAAAGGGTTCAAGGGCTGAGAACCCTTAAAAAACCTGTAAAATTCGTACTAAGTTCGGCCTTAGGGTTTCTCCAAAACTTCTCTTTTTTTATGAATGAAAATTAGAAAACTATATATAGAAAACTGAGGCAGACGGCGTCAAGACCAAATTGGTGACGTCGTCATCTCGCCGCCAAAATACTTCTCGGACTGCCTTAATCTTCATCTGACGCCGTCACGTGTTATGGTTTTCCAGGCCGTCACGTCTTTTACTCTTGACTTTCTACTTGTGACGCCTTCACGTTTGTACTGGGCCGTCATGCAAATTACTCTTGACGCCGTCAGGATGTTCTTCTTGACGCCGTCACCTACTGTTCCCAGCAAGGAAAATTAAGACTTTGGCGTTTTCTTCACTTTTATGCTCCAAAAACGTCCGAATTGCTTCCTTTTCCAGATTTCTCTCCCAAAGTACCTAAAATCACAAAAGGAACGATTTAGGGCAATATTTGATCAAATAAATTCAATTCCGGGCTTAAATGACCCCCTAAAAGTGGTTCATTTTTCGCCTCATCATATACCCTTACACTTGAGATTTTCTTGTCCTCAAGCAAATGCGCTTTTATTCTACTCAAAATATAAGTTAGGGGTCATTTAACACTAATATAAAAGTAATTACAACAAATAATCGTTCCACTAAAGACCAAAGACAAGCACGGAGGTCATACACTAGCACCTCACAAATAGTGTTTAGATACTCACATCTCTCGGGTGTTATAAAATATAAATTACAATATGGAAACGGAAGATATCTCTCACTACCTGTCATAGCAAAATAGATTACCATAGGCTTGGGAAAGGATCAAACCTCCACCACATGGCGTAAGCACCTAGGATAAACTATCAAAGAGGTCTTTTAAAGGTTGTAACGTTAGGTGTAGGGATATGAAATACACGGTTTTGTTGGATAAATGAAGTTTTTACTGGTGGCGAGCTAACAATCTTGGTTAATTACATGTACAATATGGCGTTGCTAAGCCAAGACTAGACTCGACTTAAGCTAATAAATGAAAAATAACAAAAACATAAAATGAACATAGAATAAAAAGGGATGGTAGTCCGCATGTTTTTTTCTTTTCTTTCTTTTTTATTTTTCTTTTCTTTTTCTTTTTCTTTTTTATTTTTTTTATTTTTTTTTTATTTATTTTTTTTTTTTTTGCATACACTCTTACCCTACCATCCAAAATAATACATCATAGGGGATGAACATTACCCTTTCACTTGAATTTTTACATACTTTACAATAAACTAATCTAATAACTCGAATTAAGAAAATCAAAACACTTGGAGCACTTTTAAGATTAACGCACATATGGGGGTAATAAATGATGTTATTCCCCATTACTCCATAAAATAAGTACTTTACCCATGAGTCCCAATCGTCCCAAAACAATATGTACAAGGATATTACTCGACTTAGCAACCATGTAATCAATTAGATAGTTAACTTAGGGTTTAACAAATAACAATAATGCACTAAAGATGAGTGCATACACGAAAGGCTAAGGCGATTTGGGTGTACATTTAAGTGGGGTGTAACAAATTCTTCCTTTAAGTAAAATGCTTAAAGTTAGAAACAAAAAGATAGGCTCGGAGGGGTGTACTAGGGGTTTCGTGTACTAAAAATGAGTACAACGCTAAGGGTGTGGGAAAAATTAGTTGACTTAACTAGCCAAGTAATATGACTTAAACGGTCAAGTAATTATGATACGGGTTTAACACAAGGGTGATCCTAATGCCTCTTATCATGTAGTAAATCCTACTACACGAATGTAGTCTCACTAACGGTCTCGGGATGCATCACTAACGCAAGTTTTAGAATCTAAATACTACCGGTACACTCATAAGCACTAATAGTAAATGCTTTTCCTATCAAATCTAAAGGCGAACCTCACATATTTGGGTGGAAAATTTTTCTGAAAGTACGGTTATGTGCTAGTCATACAATCTCCTATCCATGAGACGCTTGCTATGGCTAAAGTTTCACTCCTAAATGTTGTAAAAAAATTTAAATTTGGCGCTAAAATTGCACTAACATGTATATCTCATAGTTTTATTACACATCTACCATCAAACAAAACAAACTCAAGCGAAAGTGTACATGTAAGGTATCATCATTTTACCCTCCCCTTACACTTAAGATGAACATTGTCCCCAATGTTCAAGTAAAGAATGTAAAAGTGAAAAAGTAAAAAGAATGAAATCAAATACTCCCCTGATTCGCTCGGTATGGATAATAAGGTGACCAGGTTAAATCTTCCTCCAAGAAAATGAACAATCAAAGCTTCCCTTCCAGAATATAAATCATCTTCTTGTCATACATAACCTGTAAATCCTGAGAAAACAAACAAGACAACCTCGCGTAAAATCGGCGGCAATCTATATAAGTCACTAAATCCTAGAAAACAAAATAAGATATAATGCTTGTGGAATGAAGTTTGCAGATTTCCTGGAGATTATAAAACTTAATAATTCAACAAAAACCATAAGACTCCGTTAGAAAAACAAAACTGGTAAAATTTCCAGATTTTTACACGTGACGCCGTCAAGAGTTAACTCATGACGCCGTCAGAAGTGACCAGCAAAAATTCTTATGTTAAGTTTCTGGAAAATTTCTGGAAAAACTTGGTCCTACTTCCTGGAAAATCCTGCAAAACTTCATTGTGACTCAATACAAGCATTTGACTCTAACAAATACAAATATACATGTTCATTTAATATTGTGGAGAATCATGATCGGTTTGTTTCTTGAAAACATATTTGGGGTTTCCCTTTACACTTATCTTTTGCAAAAATACTTTTTGGTGGAGTTAAGACTAGGCCAAAACAACAAAGTAAAGTATTTCCACTATTTAATTGAGAAACATGATCTACCAACAATAAAAATAAAGCATGCATACGGAAGCAAATAACAAACAAACAAACAAAATAAAATTCACACGTAGTGAAGAATGTCACCATGAGCACATTCAATTATTTCAAATAATCGTAAACATAAAAATAAATTGTTCAAGGACAACAGAGGCCGCATCCTAAGCTATTACAATACCAAATGTTTCAAATTACACACCCATCAATAAATTGTTCAGAAATAACAGATATCAAGAGAGATCACTGGGGAGGAGAACAAAAATGGTAGTCATAGCCAGGAGGGAGGTGTCCTGTGTACCCGTAGGGTGGGTAGTCAGTCTCACGACCGGGGAATGGGTCAATCTGCAGGTGAGGCTCAAGCTGATCACGGGTGGAGAGGTGCTGCATCTGGTGGATGGTATGATCATACATCCAATCAAAGCGCTGATTAGTGGTGGTCCGCCATGCGTCCACCTGACCCATCCAGACCCCCTGGTGTGCCTGCCAGTCTCCCCGACTCATGTGTCGATAGTAGTCAGCTGTCCCCTCCTCATAACCCTGAAACTGATGCTGCTGGGGCATTCCTTCATCATCATCATCATCATCATCATCAGGTATCCCTGCCACGTACCAACCATAGGACCCATCAGCCAGCTGCATCAAGATGTTCATCTGCCTGAGGGATTTAGCCCTCACCAACCTACAAGCCCCCCAGTCGCTCAAGTACCCCATGATCGGAGGGGTAAGAAGATCATAGGAACGAGCCAACCGGGTCACGAACATCCCCCCATACACCTTATCGATATCCCTCTCACCCACACTGGTCCTCAAATAACTAGCTACCCAAAATGGGATGTTGCAGTAAACATCCGCTGAAAAGATGGTGTACAGGTAGAAAAGATCTGAAGCAGTAACACGGTGAGTGGTGCCATGACGTCCTGACAGGCTGTATTTGATGCATCTGTGGACCAACCTGACCGTGGGGTCCCTGATTGATGTTGCCCCAGTCATCGAGGTATAAACCCCGTCCCCAATGGTCGGCCAAAAAGTGACACACCTCATATCACTCCTCTGAGTCTCCCCATTCAACAATCTCTGCATAAAACCTCCATCAACCGCCTCCTCCCTAGTATACAACCCTAACCTCCAACCAAATTCAGTAACCGAGCATGATCGCACTTCCCCCTAGCCTAAAATAGATGGTGGTGCCCCCCATGTCTGTCCTAGCCTCAGCCTGATCAAAATGGAAGGTCGCAAAGAACTCCCTCACCAACTCACTATACACCGTCTCCCTAATCCTAAACAACCTCTCCCATTGAGGACCCGCAAACCCATCAGTGTGGATTCTCACCAGGAACGCAGCTTCCAGCCCTTGGGACCTAAGAAACTCCCAATCAACCACGGCCCCAGCATCAATGTGGTGGTTACAAAGTTCCGCATATTTGGTGGTGGCGGCAACAGTGTCAAATTCACCCCAACTATGGACCAACTCTCCATAGTTAACCCCTTATGACCTGGAAGAGCTGCCACGATGTTGGCGAGATCGGTTGCTCATTTTCCTGGAAAAAGATAGAGGGAACGGAAATAATTAGAACGAGAATTTTATTGATTTTTTGCTGTCAGACACATCTTACGCCGTCAGGAGGAGGTCCTGACGCCGTTAGACCTATCAGAATCCGAATCATGCAATTGCGAGGGAAAAATCAATTTTCAAACTCTTAACCCATTACCCAAACGCTCCTTTAATCAGAAAACATGGGTGGGGGGTCAAAAAATCCGTGGCATGAAGGGCTTTTCCTAAATTAACGCATGGTTTGAGTGGGACAACATCATAGAAAGGTAACCCCATGAATACAAATCACCAAATGGATGGCATTACGATTTGTCAATGATGGATCAAAAATGGGGTTTCGGATGAAAGGGGTTTTCAAAATTGATTAATCCTAAGGACAATTGATCGAAAAAGAGTGAAGAAAAACTACTTACCAAGTGGAGATTAGTTGCGGAAGATGTCGAATTGGAGGGTGGAGATTCGGAGTAGTAGCAGCACTTTGGGTGAGAATTGTGGGGTATGGGTTGAAAGTGATTGAATTTGGGTTATTATTGCTGAATGAGCGAGGTGACGGCGTCAAAAGTTAATATTTGACGCCGTCAGATGCCCGTATGAAGTGAGAAATGGAGTAATTCCACATTTGGTCCCTGCACTTTGTGTGAATAACTAAACACAAGTAAAACCATGAGTAGCTATTCCATTAGTAAAGTCCACCAGGGTCGAACGTTTCATTACTGTCACGGAAAGAGGTATGGTTGTAGAAAGGAGTGGGCGATATTTTAGTTAAGTTGTAACCTTAGCACGGGTCACCGGTGTGTACAAAGAGGTGTTGTTCCATAGAGGGTTTCAAATATGTGGTGTTTTTTAGGTGCAACCTCTTCACACCGGGTTTAAAACCAAAAGAACGTCTCTTGCATAAATTTGGGAGCGTGGTTTGCAAGCATCTAATGAAAATGTTATGAAATTGCGAATTCTTCTCTTCCTGAGGATGCTCACAAAAGTGGGAGGTGATTGACGGTGAGGCACTTGGGACAGATTTCTCGTTATCCTCTTGGTCAAACACCAAAGGAGTTGAAACCTCGAAGACTTTTTCGATTTTTCTTGGTGCGGAATTTTCTTTAATCTTCTCTTTGATCCTTGATATGAATTGGTCTGCTAAATCCATAAAAGCATTGCGAGTGCTTTCCATGCGTGCTTCTAGGTGTTGGATTTTTTTTTCCTGATTATTCATGAAGGTTACCATTATCCCTTCGAATTCCTCTTGTCGTGAACGTTCAGGAAAATTATGGTTGATAACCGAATTCCTATGTAAATTAGGATTCCATACGGTTTCGGTAGCAGGTTTCTCAATCCTCATTAATTCTTTTACCTGCTTCTCGATGCTTCCTAATAACTGCTCTTGGGTGACGTGTGCGTAGTCAAGTTTTCCCTTGCTTGGAAACATTGGGTCCTCCCATCCTTCTTCTTCGTATTGTGCCAACCTGATGCGTGGGAATCGCACCTTGCTTTACCTCTCGAGGGATCTCGCGAGGCTTACAACCCCCACCAGGCAGTGTACCTGATCGTTGTAGTATAGTATAGTGACAAGTACCGGGGGATTGATCGTTCAGCTTAGGAATAGTGTCGCTAGGATTAGAAAGCCTAATTACTAGTTCTAGAGATGGAAGATGATTATTTTTGTGTTTTTATATTTTATGAAAGCAAGTAAAATCTCGGGTTTTGAAGGAGTGGGCGGAATTAGTTGCTAATCAACTAACCCAAAAACTACTTTATAACTAATTAACTAATGAAAATGAAATTAAACTAATATTAAACTAAGGTTGTGAGCAGTGGTTGGAGAAATTGTGTTTACTTAGACTTCATTACTCCCTAGATATCTTTTACATGTTAATTACTTGTTACACTTGTATGAATGACGGGTTGTATTCCTTAATACCATTCGTGGAGTGGCATACATAACTCCCCAACTCTATGAGCTCTTATCTCCTCCTACACCATGACCCAGCACAACTATAGGGATTGTAAACAGTGGCTCATGCATTAAATACAACCAATAAAGACCTAGTACGCCTCGGTTCATGTTTCTTAAGACGTTCAAGCATGTTACCATTTGGAGATCTGCCAGTTTTCTTAAGCCTAACATATAATATCATTCATTCAAAACAAGAATAGACAAGTAATCAACACATAATCAACATCTAGGTTTCATTAGATCTAAGCAAACACAAAGGAAATTTAGCCTAGCATAGTAGAATTAAGATAAGAACAAAAGATAGACAACCAACACATAGACATATTGATTGAATTAAGAGTATACTTATCTCAATTACAATGCAAGGTCTCAAGGGTTTGGAACCCTTGAAAAACCTGTAAAAGAGGCACCAAAATCGTCTTTAGGGTTTCACCAAAACTTCTCTCTCTTTAATGAAAAAAACTAGAAAACTATATATAGGAAAATCGTCCTGACGGCGTCAAGAGTAAAATCTGACGCCGTCAACTCGCCGCCATATACTTCCTCGGACGCCCTAGATCCAATCGTGACGGCCTATGTGACGCCGTCACCACCCTCGGTAAATTAATCTTGGTCACTTTGACGCCGTCATCTCTTCATCTGACGCCTTCACAACCTTCGGTAAAATATTCATCCTTTCTGACGCCGTCAAGAGTAAATTCTTGACGCCGTCACCTTGTAATTCCAGCTTGGATTTGGTACTTTGTTGTTTTCTTCACTTTATGCTCCAAAAACGTCCAAAATAGCCTCTTTTCCAGAATTCACTCTCCAAACACCTAAAATCACAAAAGGAACGATTTAGGGCAATATTTGATCAAATAAATTCGGATTCGGGCTTAAATGACCCCCTAAAAACGGATCATTTTTCGCCTCATCATATACCCTTACACTTGAGATTTGCTTGTCCTCAAGCAAATGAGCTTTTATTCTACTCAAAAGACAAGTTAGGGGTCATTTAACACTAATATAAAAGTAATTACAACAAATAATCGTTCCACTAAAGACCAATAGACAAGCACGAAGATCATACACAAGCACCTCACAAATAGTGTTTAGATACTCACATCTCTCGGGTGTAATAAAGTAATATAACATTATGGAAATGGAAGATATCTCTCACTACCTGTCATAGCAAAATAGATTACCATAGGCTTGGGAAAGGATCAAACCTCCACCACATGGCGTAAGCACCTAGGATAAACTATCAAAGAGGTCTTTTTAAAGGGTTATAACGTTAGGTGTAGGGATATGAATTACACGGTTTTGTTGGATAAAGGGGATTTCACTGGTGGCGAGTTAACAATCTTAGTTAATTACATGTACAAGATGGCGTTGCTAAGCCAAGACTAGACTCGACTTAAGCTAATAAATGAAAAATAACTAAAAACATAAAATGAACATAGAATGAAAACGGGATGGTAGTCCGTATGTTTTTTCTCTCTTTCTTTTCTATTTTTTTTTTTTTTTTTTTTTTTTTTTTTTTTTCATACACTCTTACCCTACCATCCAAAATAATACATCATAGGGGTTTGAGCATTCCCCTTACACTTGAATCTTTACATACTTTACATTAAACTATTCTAATGACTCGAATTAAGAAAATCAAAACACTTGGAGCACTTTTAAGATTAACGTACATATGGGGGTAATAAGTGTTGTTCTTCCCCATTACTCCATAAAATAAGTACTTACCCATGAGTCCCAATCGTCCCAAAACAATATGTACAAGGATATGACTCGACTTAGCAACCATGTAATCAATTAGAAAGTTAACTTAGGGTTTAACAAATAACAATAATGCACTAAAAATGAGCGCATACACGGAAGGCTAAGGCGATTTGGGTGTACATTTAAGTGGGGTGTAACAAATTCTTCCTTTAAGTAAAATGCTTAAAGTTAGAAACGAAAAGATAGGCTCGGAGGGGTGTACTAGGGGTATCGTGTACTAAAAATGAGTACAACGCTAAGGGTGTGGGAAAAATTAGTTGACTTAACTAGCCAAGTAATATGACTTAAATGGTCAAGTAATCGTAATACGGGTTTAACACAAGGGTGATCCTAATGCCTCTTATCATGTAGTAAATCCTACTACACGAATGTAGTCTCACTAGCGGTCTCGGGATGCATCACTAACGCAAGTTCTAGAATCTAAATGCTACCGGTACACTCATAAGCACCAATAATGAATGCTTTTCCTATCAAATCTAAAGGCGAACCTCACATTTTTGGGTGGAAAATTTTTCTGAATATACGGTTATGTGCTAGTCATACAACCTCCTATCCATGAGACGCTTGCTATGGCTAAAGTTTCACTCCTAAATGTTGTAAAAAAATTTAAATTTGGCGCTAAAATTGCACTAACAAGTATTTCTCATAGTTTTATTACTCATCTACTATCAAACAAAACAAACTCAAGCGAAAGTGCATATGTAAGGTATCATCTTTTTACCCTCCCCTTACACTTAAGATGAACATTGTCCCCAATGTTCAAGTAAAGAATGTAAAAGTTAAAAGTAAAGAGAATGAATTCAAATACTCCCCTGATTCGCTCGGTATGGATTTTAGGTTGGCCAGGTTAAATCTTCCTCCAAGAAAACGAACAATCAAAGCTTCCCTTCCAGAATATAAATCATCTTCTTGTCTCAAATAACCTGTAAATCCTGACAAAAGTAGACAAGGCAACCTCGCGTAAAATCGGCGGCATCCTATATAAGTTACTAAATCCTAGAAAACAAAATAAGATATAATGCTTGTGGAATGAAGTTTGCAGATTTCCTGGAGATTATAAAACTTAATAATTCACAAAAACTTATAAGACTCCGTTAGAAAAACAAAACTGGTAAAATTTCCAGATTTTTGACTCCTGACGCCGTCAAGAGCAATTGCCTGACGCCGTCAGAATGAACCTGTAGAAATCTTTATGTTAAGTTTCTGGAAAATTTCTGGAAAAACTTTGTCCTACTTCCTGGAAAATCCTGCAAAACTACATCATGACTCAATACAAGCATTTGACTCTAACAATACGAATACACATGTTCATTAAATATTGTGGAGAATCATGATCGGTTTGTTTCTTAAAAAACATATTTGGGGTTTCCCCTTACACTTATCTTTTGCAAAAATACCTTTAGGTTGAAGTTAAGACTAGGCTAAACAACATAATAAAGTATTTCCACATTTTAATTGAGAAAAATGATCAACCAACAATAAAAATAAAACATGCATACGGAAGCAAATAACAATCAAACAAATAAAATCACACAAAACATGGGTTGCAAAGATAAATAATCAAAAATTAAAAGCTAATCATTCACACATTAATTAAAAGAACAGAAATGGAAATTGTTCAAAGCCAACAAAGGCCGGATCCTAGACTATTACAACCGAATGTTTTAAATTATTTAACCAAAGATAAATTGTTCAAGAAGTACAGACATCAAGATGGATCACTGAGGGGGAGGACCAAAACGATAATCATAGCCAGGTGGGAGGTGTCCAGTGTACCCATGGGGAGGGTAGTCAGTCTCTCGGCCTGGGAAGGGGTCAATCTGCAGGTGAGGGTCAAGCTGATCTTGGGTGGAGAGGTGCTGCATCTGGCGGACGGTATGATCATACATCCAGTCAAAGCGCTGGTCAGTAGCTGCTCGCCATGTGTCCATCTGACCCATCCAGACACCCTGGTGTGCCTGCCAGTCTCCCCGACTCATGTGTCGGTAGTAATCAGCCGTCCCCGCCTCATACTGATGCTGCTGGGGCACTCCCTCATCATCACCGTCGTCATCCTCATTATCGACCCCTATGTACCATATATAGGTACCATCCCCCACCTGCATCACAATCCTCATCTGCCTAAGGGATTTCGCCCTCACTACCCTGCAGTTCCCACATTCGCTCAAGTACCCCATGATCTGAGGAGTAAGAAGACCATAGGAACGAGCCAACCGTGTGATGAACATCCCCCCATAAACCTTGTCGATATCCCTCTCACCCACACTGGTCTTCAAGTAACTGGCCACCCAAAACGGGATGTTGCAGTAGACATCCTCAGCAAAGATGGTGTACAAGTAGAATAAGTCCGAAGCAGTGATACGGTGAGTGGTGCCCTGACGTGCAGACAAACCATATGTGAGGCACCTGTGAACTAGCCTAACAATGGGGTCCCTGATTGATGCAGCCCCAGTAGTCGACGTGTAAGCCCCATTCCCTATGGTGGGCCAGAAGGTAACACACCTCATCTCATTCCGCTGAGTCTCTCCGTGTAACAGATTCAGCAGAAAAGCCCCATCAACCTCCTCACTGGTATATAGCCCTAGCCTCCAACCAAACTCAGCCACAGAACAAGACCTCAACTCGCCCCCTAGCCTAAAATATATCGTGGTGCCCCCCATATCTCCCCTAGCTTCAGCCCGGTCGAAACGGAATGTCGCAAAGAATTCCCGTACTAACTCGCTAAATGCCGTCTCCCTCAACCTAAACAGTCTCTCCCACTGCGGACCCGCGAATCCATCTGTGCGGATCCTCCCTACAAACTCATCCTCCAACCCATTCGCTCTCAGGAAATCCCAGTCAACCACCGCCCCAGTGTCGATGTGGTGGTTACACAACTCCTCATACTTGGTTCTAGTACCAACATCGCCAAACTCGCCCCAACTGTGCACTAATTCCCCATAATTGATCCCTTGAGATCTAGAAGAACTACCCTTTTGTTGGCGAGACCTTTTGCTCATTTTCCTGGAAAAAAATGGAAATGATTAGAACGCGAGATTTATATGAACTTTATGCAGTCAGACACATCTGACGCCGTCAAGAGCAATTTCTGACGCCGTCAGATGGACCAGAAATGGAGCCATGCAAATGCGAGGGAAAAAATCAATTTTCAAACTCTCAACCCATTACCCAAACGCTCCTTAAATCCGGAAACAGGGGTGGGGGGTCAAAAAATCCGATGCATGATGGGTTCTCCCTAAATTAATGCATGATTCGGGTGAGACAACATCGTCAAATGGTAACCCCATGATTACAAATCACCAATTGGATGGCATTACGATTTGCTAATGGTGGGTCAAGAATGGGGTTTCGAGCGAAAGGGGTTTTTCGAATTGATGGGTCCTAAGGATAATTGACCGAGAAAGGATGAAGAATACTTACTTACAAAGGAGAAATCGGAGGCGAAAGATGTCGAATTGGGGGTTTGAGAGTCGGAGTAGCAGCAGCACTTGGGTGAGATTTGTGGGGTATGGGTTGAAAGTGATTGGTTCTTGGGTTAATATTGCTGATCCGTCTAGCTGACGGCGTCAAGAATTAAATCTGACGCCGTCAGATGCCCGTGTTGGGTGGGGTTTGGAATAGTTTTAAGTTTAGTCCCTGCTCTTTGCGTGAATAACTAAACGCGAGTAAAACCCATGAGTAGCTATTCCGTTAACGAGGTCCACCAGGGTCGAACGTCTCATTACTATCACGGAAAGAGGTGAGGTAGTAGCTGGGGTCGGGTGGTGTCTTGGCAAAGTTGATCCTTGTGCACGAGTTATTGGCGCGAGAGAAAAGATGTTGTTCAATGGGAGGTTTCAAATCAATGGTGTTTATGAGGTGTGGCCTCTTTACACCGGGTTTGAAACCAACAGAACGTTTTGTGGATGAGATCGGGAATGTGGTTTGCAAGAATCCAACGAAAATACTATTTATTCGCGAGCTTTTCTCCGTATGGGGGTGTTTATGAGAATGGGGGGTAGTCAGTGGTAAAGCTCTTGAGGAGAATCTCCAGCTGTCCTCCTGGTTAAATACCAAAGAGGTTGACACCTCGAAAACCTTTTCAATTTTTTTGGGCATAGAATTTTCTTTGATCTTTTCTTTGACCCTTGATATGAATTGGTCTGCGAAATTCATAAAGGCTTTGTGAGTGTTTTCCATGCGTACCTCAAGGTGCTGGATTTGCTTTTCCTGATTATCCATGAAGGTTACCATTATTCCTTCGAATTCCTCTTGTCGTGAGCGTTCAGGAAAATTTTGGCTGATAGCCGTGTTTCTATGTGGGTTAGGGTTCCACATGGGTTCAGTAGCCAGTTTCTCCACACTCATTAGTTTTTTTACCTGTTTCTCGATGCTTCCCAACAATTGTTCTTGGGTGGCACATGCGTAGTCAAGCTTTGCCTTGCTCGGGAGCATCGGGTCCTCCCATCCTTCCTCTTCGTATTGTGCCAATTCCTCAAGAACTTTCCAGCATTCGTCAACGCCAAGTCTATCTAGCCTACCCTTGGCTGCGTAATCAATGGCTTTCCTTGTTTGATAGTCAACCTTACCATAAAAGATTTGGATCTGCAGCCATGGTTCGATCCCATGATGGGGAACTTTTCGGAGTAGGTCTTTATATCGACTCCATGCTTCATAAAAAGATTCATTTTGACGTTGTTGGAACATCAAGATGTCATTTCTAAGCTTGGTAGTTCTCCCCGGTGGGAAAAATTGAGCAAGGAAACGAGTGGTGAGATCATCCCATGTGGTGATGGATCCCGCGGGTAAACGCTCAAGCCATTGACTAGCTTGATCCCGTAGAGAGAATTGGAATAGGCGTAAACGGGTAGTCTCTCTAGTTTCAACACCTAGGTCTATGGAATCTACGATTTTGAGGAAGTCCTTAAGGTGTTGGTTTGGATCTTCGGAACGAAGTCCATGGAATGCACATCCGCTTTGCACCAACCGGATGGTGTCGGATCGCAAGGGGGTCACATTGGCTCCGGTGAGCTCAATGGTGTTTCGGTAGCCTTGGTGGCTAGGTCGGGAGTACTCTCCTAAGGTTCGGGGCTTAAGGGGTTCTAATGGTGGGTTTTGTTGTGGTGGGATGATGGGTTCAAAGATGTTACCACCTTCCATGATGTCGGATGGTAAAGAGTTACGAACAAAAGCACGAAGAAATAAGATAGACTAAAGAAGACCTAAAAATAAAAATAAAATCTTACTAGAAAGGAATCTAGCAAGTAGACCTAATAAAAAGAAATCCTAACCTAGACAATAACTATTCCCCGGGCTGCGGCGCCAAAAACTTGATGCGTGGGAATCGCACCTTGCTTTACCTCTCGAGGGATCTCGCGAGGCTTACAACCCCCACCAGGCAGTGTACCTGATCGTTGTAGTATAGTATAGTGACAAGTACCGGGGGATTGATCGTTCAGCTTAGGAATAGTGTCGCTAGGATTAGAAAGCCTAATTACTAGTTCTAGAGATGGAAGATGATTATTTTTGTGTTTTTATATTTTATGAAAGCAAGTAAAATCTCGGGTTTTGAAGGAGTGGGCGGAATTAGTTGCTAATCAACTAACCCAAAAACTACTTTATAACTAATTAACTAATGAAAATGAAATTAAACTAATATTAAACTAAGGTTGTGAGCAGTGGTTGGAGAAATTGTGTTTACTTAGACTTCATTACTCCCTAGATATCTTTTACATGTTAATTACTTGTTACACTTGTATGAATGACGGGTTGTATTCCTTAATACCATTCGTGGAGTGGCATACATAACTCCCCAACTCTATGAGCTCTTATCTCCTCCTACACCATGACCCAGCACAACTATAGGGATTGTAAACAGTGGCTCATGCATTAAATACAACCAATAAAGACCTAGTACGCCTCGGTTCATGTTTCTTAAGACGTTCAAGCATGTTACCATTTGGAGATCTGCCAGTTTTCTTAAGCCTAACATATAATATCATTCATTCAAAACAAGAATAGACAAGTAATCAACACATAATCAACATCTAGGTTTCATTAGATCTAAGCAAACACAAAGGAAATTTAGCCTAGCATAGTAGAATTAAGATAAGAACAAAAGATAGACAACCAACACATAGACATATTGATTGAATTAAGAGTATACTTATCTCAATTACAATGCAAGGTCTCAAGGGTTTGGAACCCTTGAAAAACCTGTAAAAGAGGCACCAAAATCGTCTTTAGGGTTTCACCAAAACTTCTCTCTCTTTAATGAAAAAAACTAGAAAACTATATATAGGAAAATCGTCCTGACGGCGTCAAGAGTAAAATCTGACACCGTCAACTCGCCGCCATATACTTCCTCGGACGCCCTAGATCCAATCGTGACGGCCTATGTGACGCCGTCACCACCCTCGGTAAATTAATCTTGGTCACTTTGACGCCGTCATCTCTTCATCTGACGCCTTCACAACCTTCGGTAAAATATTCATCCTTTCTGACGCCGTCAAGAGTAAATTCTTGACGCCGTCACCTTGTAATTCCAGCTTGGATTTGGTACTTTGTTGTTTTCTTCACTTTATGCTCCAAAAACGTCCAAAATAGCCTCTTTTCCAGAATTCACTCTCCAAACACCTAAAATCACAAAAGGAACGATTTAGGGCAATATTTGATCAAATAAATTCGGATTCGGGCTTAAATGACCCCCTAAAAACGGATCATTTTTCGCCTCATCACAACCCCTCAAGAACTTTCCAGCATTCGTCAATGCTAAGTCTATTTAGCCTGCCCTTAGCTGCGTAATCTATAGCTCTCCTTGTTTGATAGTTAACTTTATCGTAAAAGATTTGAATCTGGAGCCATTGTTCGATGCCATGATGAGGGACTTTTCGGAGCAGGTCGTTATATCGAGTCCATGCTTCGTAAAAAGATTCATTTTGACATTGTTGGAACATCAAGATGTCATTTCTAAGCTTAGTAGTTCTTCCTGGTGGGAAAAATTGAGCAAGGAAACGAGTGGTGAGATCATCCCATGTGGTGATGGATCCCTTGGGTAAACGCTCAAGCCATTGACTAGCTTGATCCCGTAGAGAGAATTGGAATAGGCGTAATCGGGTTGTCTCTCTAGTTTCAACATCTAGGTCTATGGAATCTACGATTTTAAGGAAGTCCTTTAGATGTTGGTTTGGATCTTCAGAACGAAGTCCATGGAATGCACATCCGCTTTGCACCAACCGGATGGTTTCGGATCGCAAGGGGGTCACACACTCATCATTTTTAGTCAGTCTGAACTGCAAAAACATACAAAAACACTCAGAAATGCATCAAAATACTAAAAATATTTCAAAATTGTGTTTTATATGTTTTAGATGCAAAATGAGCAAAAACAGCTGAAAACGTACAAAGTTTGCAATATTGGCAGTTTCAGTCCCTCAACTTTCAAAAATTAGCAAAAATAGTCCCTGAGCATATATTTTAAAAGAAAAATCACCAAATGTCCTTTTGAAATCATAAGTTGTCATATTTAGTCCTTTGGTGAAAAATCTCAAAAGTTTTGGAAATTTACAAATTAAGTCCCTGAACTTTATAAATTGACAGATTTGGTCCCTGGGAAGTATTTCTTGGTAAAAAAGTGAATTTTGGTCCTTGGGAAATTACAAATTGTTCAATATTATTCCTTGGAAAAAAGTTCCCATAAAATTGCAAGTTTAGTCCCCGGATTTTGTAACTTGTCATATTTGGTCCCCGTGTGTTTTAAAATGGAAAACTTCATTTATGGTCCTTGTGTTATTAGTAGATGGCAATTTTAATCTTTGTGATAACTTTGGAAAATGGCAAAACAAGCCCCTCGAAAAATTCAGATGTTACAAATTTGGTCCTTGTGATTTGCTAATAACAAACGGACCCTATTAGTTATATAAACCCAACACTAAAAACAAACCCAAACCCATTTACCCTTTCCAGCCCAAAACCAAATCCAGCCCAAAACAAACCATTAAACCCCCGTTTTATTTATACTGGGTTTGACCCAGTCAAACTCACCCTTAACCTCCCATTTTCCCTCCCTAATCTACCATTAACCCAAACCTTAAAACCAGGAAGCTTTGCCCCCTCCTACATGGCTCCCTTCCACCTCCACAACTTTCCTGTCCCTTACACCTCACCCAATCCATAAATGCCCAACTGCAACTACCTAACCCACCCAATTGCTAAAAGCCTGTTTTCCCGCCAAAATGGAACAAACGGCCATGATCAATTCAAGACATCCTATGGCTGTAAATCAAAGTGGGAAAAGCAGTGGATGCCTCCAAGATCTATATAAATCAAGAAAAAAGATGGAAGCAGCAGTAGTTAGAGTAGAATAGGTTTTTAGTATAGAATTAATGTCGACTTAATGTATTTTATAATTTCTGTTGATTTCCTTGCTTTCAAAATGTAATTTCAGTCTCAGTATTGCATGTAAAAGTTGCTTTGATCCTTTAATTAAGCTCTAAGTTCTTTATCAGATTTTACTTAAAAATTCACAAAACCTCAATTTAAGTTTACAGTGTAAGAAGTTATTGTTATATGGTTGTTTAAGTTCACTTTAGTCCCTTACAAGCTTTTATAAGTTTTTTTTAGCATTAAAATCAAGTTTAGCATAAAAAACCAAAAATACTCAAAAATAGGAATAAATCAATGAAAAATAAAAAAAGTCAGTTGACAAGAAAGAAGAAGCAAAGAAATAAGGTTGAACTTGGATGACAGTGGTGTAGTAGCCTATTGGGAGGCTTTAGGTGGCAAATTTGGTTCCTGGTTCTCAGTTCTCAGCATTGAATCAGTTGTAAGCAATTCCTAAAATTTTGTTACTCCATGTTCATGCATTTCATTTGTTACTAATTTCAGTTCATGTATGCTTATTTAATGTTAATGTAAGTTAAGAATTAGATTAATGGTTTAGAATCTCAAAACTGCTTCACAAAAAGCCTTTCTCAGTTTCAATAGGGGTGTTTGGTTTTAGCTCTTTTGTTGTGTTTTTGTTGTTTAATAGTGTAACATTTGGTTCATTTAAGTCATCTAGGTTCTTATAAGCTCAGTTTCTCAATCATTTTGGTCATTACCCTAGGAATAGTCAAAATCACACATTACCCACCCCAACAGTTAACTGTTGAAGTCTTTGGGTCTCAAAACTTACCCATTTTGTTAAAAGTTGTCTTTCTAGCCTTGTATAGTCTTAATATGACCTAACACATCTATTTCAGTCATTAAATCAAGAATCAAAACTCACAAAAGTCAAATCCCAAGTTTACTTGAAAAGTCAATTGTGCACTTGCTCAGTTTTTTTCCAAAATAGCAATAATTTTCTAGAATTTTAGGAAGGGATTCAAGCCTTGAGCTTTTGAGGTTTTGCAGCCTACCAGCTCAAATTTGAGATCCCATTGTTCTATTATTTTTGTGATTTTTTTCCAGGGCCTCACAACCTTCCAAAGAGGGATGCAGGGCAGTCCCTTTGCCCTGATGCAGCAGCACCACAGCCACCACCACCACTTGGGTGGTGGTTTCTGACCACCTCAGTGGGTTCCATGGCCCTATCTTAGCTTCTTTCAACTCCCCCCCCCCCCCCACCCGGGGTAGGCTCTTAGGTTTGCCATTGGTTTGACCTAGAAGCCTGTGGACCCCACTTGAATTCACCTCTAAAAGCTGTCCCAGTTTCTAAGTTGAAACAAGATTTCCAATTGCTTATTTTGATCTTGTAGCTTATTTTGTTGGGCTTTTTGGCTTCTTTCTGCTTAAACATGTTCATTCAACTTATTTTGACCAGAATCAACAAGAGTGGGCCCCACTTAAGCTGGTTCATGCTATTTTCTAGCTTTGGTCAACATAAGTCAACTGTGTGGCTTTTTGCTTTCCATTGTGCTTATTTTTAGTTTATAAAAAAGTTTTTTCACAAAAAGTGTTTGTTTTTAAGTATAAAATAAGTTTCCAAAAGAAAAATCAAGAAAAACCAATTTAATTTCAAGTGATAGTTTCTATTTAATGTAATTTTATTTTAATTTTCATTTTTAGATTTTTGTTAAGCATTTAGCTTTTTTATATTTTTATTAATTACCTTTTATAGTAAAGTAATTTTAGTAATTTTCTCAGATTTTTATTTTGTCATTTAGTATTTATTAGATTTAATATTAGTTTTATTAGTAATTAATTAATAATTAAGTTTTAAATAGCATAATTAGTTTTTATTAAGCAAGACCTAGTTTTTATATTTTTCCTAGCTTTTATATATTATAAAATAATTTTAGGAATTTTTCCATAATTTTCTAAGTTAATTTAGTATTATTTGTAATTTAAATTAGTTTAAATAGTTTAATTAAGATAATTAGTTTTTAATTAATATAAAAACCACAAAAAGACAAAAATACTTATTTTTAATTTTTATACTTTCTTCAAGTTCAATTAGAGGTTTAGAAAATATTTTTGTAAGTTTTTAGTTTATTTTGTAACCTTTATCATTTTTAGTATTATTTTAAATTAGAGTTAAAATAGTTTTAATTAATTAAATAGTATTTAAATATTAAAATAATCATTTTAATAATTTCATTTTCATTTTAAATTTTCTTTTATCTTTTAGTTTGTAAAAAAGTCATTTTCACCCCCTGGGGGTTTTCAGATTTCAGTTTTCACTTTTTATTTTGTACGTTCGCGTTATTTAAAACGTGAACGTACGCGTTTTAGGTTTTAAACGTTTCTGGTTTTTCCTAATTTCAAGTCTTGTTCATATAGCTTGTTTAAGCTATTTCCTTGTAGATTCCTTAGTGTAATCAATCTCAAACCCCTTTCCTGTCCAGATTCACCCGATCACAAACCCGTTTATTAACCATCACACCTCGTCGGGACATAACGACCCGGGGAAACCCCTATACTTCCACGGAGCATTGAATCTAGGCTTTTTGACCTTGTTGACCATCCTTTGGTCAGTTTAGGTTGACCGTTTGGAGCCAATCAAATTTTGGCGCCGCTGCCGGGGAGGTTGTGCGCGATTTTCTAAACGGTTTTTCTGATTAGTGAATCGGGATATACATCCATTGTATATTTACCACCCTTGTTCATATTATCTTCTTATTTTCATATAAATACAAAACCGTTCACGAAAACATTTTAAATCAGTTTTCAACGAACACAAAAACATTTTCTTTCCTATTTGTACAAAATGTTTATCCAAAAACCCAAAAATATTCACCTTTACCCTCTCACATCTTTGATTCTTCATTCCGTACCCTCCCAAACCTTTTAATTCTTTCTATGTCTCTTCCACACCTTCTTACTTGCTAATGGTGTGGTAATCCTTATAATGGTGGCAATTGCCCCAGCTGTGGCATGGTAGAGTCAGGAAACGGGTCTGTCTATAACCAGAATCCCTATTCCTACCATGACACGACTGATTCATTCCATCAGTTACCACACCATGAGCAGTCTCCTGATAGCAATTGTAATTCTAGCACATACAACCCACAGCCACATCAGTTTTACTGTTGTGATTACTGTGGAGGTCCACACTCTAGCTCGGATTGTCAAACAAGGAATCCAATTCCTTGTAACAATTACGACTATTCATTTTCAGACCCACCTCCACAGCACCAAATGATTCACACAACTCCTCATGATACTGAGCAAGACCTTTTACTAAAGGCTCTTGATATATTGAAAGAACTTAAGGAGGAGTTGGTTACTACACCGTTTCAAGACTCTCGTGAGAAATCTATGGCAGAATTGCTTGCTGAAGAACGAGAGGCTAGAAACGAATTGAGCATGGAAGAATTACTTGTCTTAGAACAAGCAGCTATAACACGTGCCAAATTTCGTCAAGCTGCTCTTCTTGACTGTGATGATGATAGTGATAATGACGACACCCTTGATATCCTTCAATTTTATAAGGGTTCGTCAGATTCATCATTTGTGATTCCTCCCATTGAAAATCAGGGAGAAAATAATGAGACGGAGAAATTACTAGCAGAAGATTAAATGGAAATTGTACAATCCATGAGTGCTAGCTCCTCTCATCTCCCTCAGTCTGTTGTTATCACACCCGAAGTTCACACTCACTCTCTAAACATGGGGGATGAGCATCTTAGCACTGTTCCTAATAAGGAATCGGACGAATTAATAAAGTCTAGTGTTGAGATCCTTGTCCCAATCCCGAGAGAGTCACAGGGGACTTTTGATCAAGTGTGTGATATTCCTTCTTCCCCTAATAATCCAAATGATCAAATTGAGATTGTCTCTGATTCCAGTGATGATTGTTTATCTTATGGAGACATTGAGTATGTTGACGCATCCTTTCCCTACTCTAATGTTGACTTTCTTCTCGAGGAGTTCGTCAATGAACTCACTCACACCAATCCACTTCCATCGGGAGGTGATGATTATCTCTTTGATCTCAAAGATGATCTAGAAGAAGTCGAAGCATTCCTCGCTCTAGATAGTTCAACTTCATATGAAGTTGATGATAATTATCTTGATTCTGAGGGGGGTATTCTGTTCCGTGAAAGTTTATTGAATGATGATCCATCACTCAATTCCTATCTCAATATCGGGCTTAGTGATTCACCCACTGATGAAAAGTCTTTATCTTATGGAGACATCAGTGATGTTGATGAAACATCTTCTGAGCCCATCATTGATCACCTTATCATGACTCCTTCGGAGTTTGATAGCCCGGGGGGAGATGCACTCAATCATGAGGATTTGCAAATTCCCACCCACCCTCCCGGGATGTTTTTGAGCTTAACCCTTGAAATCCAAACTCAGGCTAATGAGCCTGCTCTCGAGGTGCCTTCCTCTCTTCTTCACTCCTTCGGGAATGAAGACACTATCTTTGATCCCGGCATTTTCATGTATCATTATCTTGAGCCGGCTACTTATCTCATCGGTGTGGAACGTTCACGTGCTTCAAATGTTTGTCCAAACATCTTGAATGAAAGTCCGATTGAGATTGTTTCTTCCACATCATGCTTCCCCAAGGACAAATGTATTCGGGGTCGAGTCAAGCTAGCGACTCGGTAAACAAAAACAGTAGCATGCTTATAGGGTTTTCACCCTAAGTGTGGGGGAGTTACCCCATGCTATGGTTACTTATGAAGTGAAAATACAAAATGGTGTTTTACACGCTTAGCTTGTAATGTTGCCCTTTTACGTTCAAAATGTCGGCATAATAGCCGGGACTTTGAATATTGAGGACAATATTCATGCTAAGTGTGGGGGGGGGGGGGGGGGGGGGTATTTCGCTATTCTAGCGAATTTTATCACATTTTACTATCTTATACCCCCGTTTTTAGCCAAAATTTCAAAAAAAAATCAAAAATTTTTCACTAAAGTTCAAAATTTTTGTGGTTATCAGTCCGCCATGTCTAACCGACAAAAGGGATTGGCTAATCCAGGAGAAAACGGCTCTTGGTAAAGATATATCAAATCTGTTTATGGCTTTCAATTTGCCCAAAATTGTATGGTACCTCAACTCGCCATATCCCATAAAGCGAATGAGTTGGCTAGCCCGCAAGATTATGGCTTGTGGTAAAGGCAGTGGAAAATCCATAATTGGTAATCAGCTCACCAAGATGTTGACTATTCCATCAAGAGTTGGCTAGTCCAGAAGCAAACGGCTTTTGGTAAAGACTAATCAAATCAGTTGACAGCTGGTGGTTTGCTCAAAATCACACGGTCATCAGGTGTGCCACAGTTCTTACATCTGGCTACTCCAGAAGTGATGGCTTTTGGTAAAGAGAATAAAATCAATCAAGTTTTCAAAACAGTTTATTGCTAGGGACTAGCAATAGTTTAGTGTGGGGGATTGATGAGTGTTCAAACACTCATCATTTTTAGTCAGTCTGAATTGCAAAAACATACAAAAATACTCAGAAATGCATCAAAATACTAAAAATATTTCAAAATTGTGTTTTATATGTTTTAGATGCAAAATGAGCAAAAACAGATGAAAAATGTACAAAGTTTGCAATATTGGCAGTTTCAGTCCCTCAACTTTCAAAAATTAGCAAAAATAGTCCCTGAGCATATATTTTAAAAGAAAAATCACCAAAGGTCCTTTTGAAATCATAAGTTGTCATATTTAGTCCTTTGGTGAAAAATCTCAAAAGTTTTGGAAATTTACAAATTAAGTCCCTGAACTTCATAAATTGACAGATTTGGTCCCTAGGAAGTATTTCTTGGTAAAAAGGTGAATTTTGGTCCTTGGGAAATTACAAATTGTTCAATATTATTCCTTGGACAAAAGTTTTCATAAAATTGCAAGTTTAGTCCCCGGATTTTGAAACTTATCAGATTTGGTCCCCGGGTGTTTTAAAATGGAAAACTTCATTTATGGTCCTTGTGTTATTGGTAGATGGCAATTTTGATCTTTGTGATAACTTTGGAAAATGGCAAAACAAGCCCCTCGAAAAATTCAAATGTTACAAATTTGGTCCTTGTGATTTGCTAATAACAAACGGACCCTATTAGTTATATAAACCTAACACTAAAAACAAACCCAAACCCCTTTACCCTTTCCAGCCCAAAACCAAATCCAGCCCAACACAAACCATTAAACCCCCGTTTTATTTATACTGGGTTTGACCCAGTCAAACTCACCCCTAACCTCCCATTTTCCCTCCCTAATCCACCATTAACCCAAACCTTAAAACCAGGAAGCTTTGCCCCCTCCCACATGGCTCCCTTCCACCTCCACCACTTTCCTGTCCCTTACACCTCACCCAATCCATAAAATGCCCAACAGCAACTACCTAAACCAGCCAATTGCTAAAAGCCTGTTTTCCCGCCAAAATGGAACAAACGGCCATGATCAATTCAAGACATCCTATGGCTGTAAATCAAAGTGGGAAAAGCAGTGGATGCCTCCAAGATCTATATAAATCAAGAAAAAAGATGGAAGCAGCAGTAGTTAGAGTAGAATAGGTTTTTAGTATAGAATTAATGTCGACTTAATGTATTTTATAATTTCTGTTGATTTCCTTGCTTTCAAAATGTAATTTCAGTCTCAGTATTGCATGTAAAAGTTGCTTTGATCCTTTAATTAAGCTCTAAGTTCTTTATCAGATTTTACTTAAAAATTCACAAAACCTCAATTTAAGTTTACAGTGTAAGAAGTTATTGTTATATGGTTGTTTAAGTTCACTTTAGTCCCTTACAAGCTTTTATAAGTTTTTTTTAGCATTAAAATCAAGTTTAGCATAAAAAACCAAAAATACTCAAAAATAGGAATAAATCAATGAAAAATAAAAAAAGTCAGTTGAGAAGAAAGAAGAAGCAAAGAAATAAGGTTGAACTTGGATGACAGTGGTGTAGTAGCCTATTGGGAGGCTTTAGGTGGCAAATTTGGTTCCTGGTTCTCAGTTCTCAGCATTGAATCAGTTGTAAGCAATTCCTAAAATTTTGGTACTCCATGTTCATGCATTTCATTTGTTACTAATTTCAGTTCATGTGTGCTTATTTAATGTTAATGTAAGTTAAGAATTAGATTAATGGTTTAGAATCTAAAAACTGCTTCACAAAAAGCCTTTCTCAGTTTCAATAGGGGTGTTTGGTTTTAGCTCTTTTGCTGTGTTTTTGTTGTTTAATAGTGTAACATTTGGTTCATTTAAGTCATCTAGGTTCTTATAAGCTCAGTTTCTCAATCATTTTGGTCATTACCCTAGGAATAGTCAAAATCACACATTACCCACCCCAACATTTAACTGTTGAAGTCTTTGGGTCTCAAAACTCACCCATTTTGTTAAAAGTTGTCTTTCTAGCCTAGTATAGTCTTAATATGACCTAACACATCTATTTCAGTTATTAAATCAAGAATCAAAACTCACAAAAGTCCAATCCCAAGTTTACTTGAAAAGTCAATTGTGCACTTGCTCAGTTTTTTTTCCAAAATAGCAATAATTTTCTAGAATTTTAGAAAGGGATTCAAGCCTTGAGCTTTTGAGGTTTTGCAGCCTACCAGCTCATATTTGAGATCCCATTGTTCTATTATTTTTGTGATTTTTTTCCTGGGCCCCACAACCTTCCAAAGAGGGCTGCAGTGCAGTCCCTTTGTCCTGATGCAGCAGCACCACAGCCACCACCACCACTTGGGTGGTGGTTTCTGACCACCTCAGTGGGTTCCATGGCCCTATCTTAGCTTCTTTCAACTCCCCCCTGGTAGGCTCTTAGGTTTGACCATTGGTTTGACCTAGAAGCCTGTGGACCCCACTTGAATTCACCTCTAAAAGTTGTCCCAGTTTCTGAGTTGAAACAAGATTTCCAATTGCTTATTTTGATCTTGTAGCTTATTTTGTGGGGCTTTTTGGCTTCTTTCTGCTTAAACATGTTCATTCACCTTATTTAGACCAGAATCAACAAGAGTGGGCCCCACTTAAGCTGGTTCATGCTATTTTCTAGCTTTGGTCAACATAAGTCAAGTGTATGGCTTTTTGCTTTCCATTGTGCTTATTTTTAGTTTATAAAAAAGTTGTTTTCACAAAAAGTGTTTTTTTAAGTATAAAATAAGTTTCCAAAAGAAAAATCAAGAAAAACCAATTTAATTTCAAGTGATAGTTTCTATTTAATGTAATTTATTTTTAATTTTCATTTTTAGATTTTTGTTAAGCACTTAGCTTTTTTATATTTTTATTAATTACCTTTTATAGTAAAGTAATTTTAGTAATTTTCTCAGATTTTTATTTTGTCATTTAGTATTTATTAGATTTAATATTAGTTTTATTAGTAATTAATTACTCCCTCCGTCCCATAATTATTGTCCACATTTGACTTTTTTATTCTTTAGCTTTCAACTTTGACCGTAAATATTTTTCTTTATGATATATATTACTTGATTCAAAATATATAAACGGATTGAGTTTTAAATGTATTTTTATTCGTATAATTTTCATCAAGTATTATATAACACAAATAAGAATATTTAAGGTCAAAGTGACAAAATAAAGACTTCAAAAGTCAAACGTGGACAATAATTATGGGACGGGGGGAGTAATAATTAAGTTTTAAATAGCATAATTAGTTTTTATTAAGCAAGACCTAGTTTTTATATTTTTCCTAGCTTTTATATATTATAAAATAATTTTAGGAATTTTTCCATAATTTTCTAAGTTAATTTAGTATTATTTGTAATTTAAATTAGTTTAAATAGTTTAATTAAGTTAATTAGTTTTTAATTAATATAAAAACCACAAAAAGACAAAAATACTTATTTTTAATTTTTATACTTTCTTCAAGTTCAATTAGAGGTTTAGAAAATATTTTTGTAAGTTTTTAGTTTATTTTGTAACCTTTATCATTTTTAGTATTATTTTAAATTAGAGTTAAAATAGTTTTAATTAATTAAATAGTATTTAAATATTAAAATAATCATTTTAATAATTTTATTTTCATTTTAAATTTTCTTTTATCTTTTAGTTTGTAAAAAAGTCATTTTTACCCCCTAGGGGTTTTCAGATTTCAGTTTTCACTTTTTATTTTGTACGTTCGCGTTATTTAAAACGTGAACGTACGCGTTTTAGGTTTTAAACGTTTCTGGTTTTTCCTAATTTCAAGTCTTGTTCATATAGCTTGTTTAAGCTATTTCCTTGTAGATTCCTTAGTGTAATCAATCTCAAACCCCTTTCCTGTCCAGATTCACCCGATCACAAACCCGTTTATTAACCATCACACCTCGTCAGGACATAACGACCCAGGGAAACCCCTATACTTCCACAGAGCATTGACTCTAGGCTGTTTGACCTTGTTGACCATCCTTTGGTTAGTTTAGGTTGACCGTTTGGAGCCAATCAAATACTCTCCTAAGGTTCGGGGCCTAAGAGGTTCTAGTGGTGGGTTTTGTTGTGGTGGGATGACGGGTTCAAAGATGTTCCCATTGTCCATGATGTCAGGTGGTGAAGAGTTACGAACAAGAACACAAAGAAATAAGATAGACTAAAGAGAACCTAAAAATAAAAATAAAATCTTACTAGAAAGGAATCTAGCAAGTAGACCTAATAAAAAGAGATTCTAACCTAGACAATAACTATTTCCCCGGGCTGCGGCGCCAAAAACTTGATACGTGGGAATCGCACCAGGCTTTACCTCTCAAGGGATCTTGAGAAGCTTACAACCCCCACCAGGCAGTGTACCTGATCGTTGTAGTATAGTATAGTGACTAGTACCGGGGGATTGATCGTTCAGCTAGGAATAGTGTCGCTAGGATTAGAAAACCTAAATACTAGTTCTAAAGATGAAGGATGATTATTTTTGTATTTTTATATTTTTTAGAAAGCAAGTAAAAATCTCGGGTTTTAAGGATTTGGGCGGAATTAGTTGCTAGTCAACTAACCCAATACTAAAGATGCAATCAAAATAAAATACTAGAAATGAAAATAAACTAAATTAACTAAGGTTTGTGAGCAATAAGTGGAGAAATTATGTTTACTTAGATTTCACTACTCCCTAGATATCTTTTACACGTTAATTACTTGTTATAGTTGCGTGGATGACAGATTGTATTCCTTAATACCATTCATGGGGTGGCGCACTTAATTCCCCAATCCTATGAGTGCCTATTTCACTCCTATGTCGAGCCGGCTAAGAAGCTCCTAACATGGGATCATTAGAATTTACTCATGCATTAAATACAACCAATAAAACCTAGTGCACGTCAGTTCATGTTTCCTAAGACGTTCAAGCATGTTACCATTTGGAGATCTGCCAGTTTTCTTAAGCCTACCATCGAAATCATTCATCCAATACAACCATAAACAAGTAATCAACACATAATCAACATCTAGGTTTCATTATATCTAAGCAAACACAAGATAGATCTAGCCTAGCATGATGGAATTAAGACAAGAACAAGATATAGACAACCAACACATAGACATATTGATTGAATTAAAAGAATACTTATCTCAATTACACATGAAAGGGTTCAAGGGCTGAGAACCCTTGAAAAACCTGTAAAATTCGTACTAAGTTCGACCTTAGGGTTTCTCCAAAACTTCTCTTTTTTTATGAATGAAAATTAGAAAACTATATATAGAAAACTGAGGCTGACGGCGTCAAGACCAAATTGGTGACGCCATCATCTCGCCGCCAAAATACTTCTCGGACTGCCTTAATCTTCATCTGACGCCGTCACGTGTTATGGTTTTCCAGGCCGTCACGTCTTTTACTCTTGACGCTCTACTTGTGACGCCTTCACGTTTGTACTGGGCCGTCGTGCAAATTACTCTTGACACCGTCAGGATGTTCTTCTTGACGCTGTCACCTACTGTTCCCAGCAAGGAAAATTAAGACTTTGGCGTTTTCTTCACTTTTATGCTCCAAAAACGTCCGAATTGCTTCCTTTTCCAGATTTCTCTCCCAAAGTACCTAAAATCACAAAAGGAACGATTTAGGGCAATATTTGATCAAATAAATTCTATTCCGGACTTAAATGACCCCCTAAAAGTGGTTCATTTTTCGCCTCATCACGTGTCATTGTTGAATGACATTTCTAGAGACGTACATAATATTGATTACACAAGAGACATGTCGCGAGAAGAATATTTTCGGATTTTAATGATTTTTCAGATTTTTATGGTTTTTATAGGTTTTATATTTTTCTATTTTCTTTTTGATAAATCTTATATACGAAGGATATGTGAAGCTAATCCTTCAATCATCATTCTCTTCTTGGAGAGACTTAAGAGTTTCTGGATTGAGGCTCTTCATCCCAAGTCGTGGGAGAATGAACTGAAATCTTTCCCGAGAAAGAGCCTTTGTGAATATATCAGCCAGCTAAAACTCTGTTCTTACAAAGTAGAGTTCCATTATCCCTTTCTCTACTTGTTCTCTGATGAAGTGATGACGAATGTCTATATGCTTGGCTCTGGAGTGCTGGACATTGTTGCAACACAGAAGAATGGCACTTTTGTTATCACAATACATCGGAATTTTGTTGAAGTTATACCCATAATCTGATAGTTGTGATTTCATCCACATAATTTGAGCACAGCATGAGGACATGGCTATATATTCAGCTTCTGTGGATGATATTGAAGTGCACATCTGCTTTTTGGATGACCAGCTGACAAGATTCTCACCCAAGAATTGAGGACCTCCAGAAGTGCTTCTGCGAGTATCTTGACACCCCACATAATCAGCGTCTGAGTAGGCCGTGAGAGCCATTGCATTGTCTTTAGGGTACCAAAGGCCCATATGGATTGTCCCTTGGAGATATCTGAAGATTCTCTTGACAGCTTCCAAGTGCTTTTTGGTAGGCTTGGATTGATATATGGCGCACATGCATACGGCGAAGAGAAGGTCTGGCCTACTTGCTGTGAGGTACATGAGAGATCCAATCATGCTTCTGTATTTGGTCTGATCAATGGTAACTCCAGCTGAGTCATCATCGAGTTTGGATCTTTCAACCATGGGTGTATCAACTGTGTCACTTGAATCAAAGCCAAACTTCTTGAGGATGTCACTAGCATACTTGGCTTGATTGATAAAGATGCCGCTCGGGTTTTGTGAAACTTGTAGCCCCAAGAAGAAAGACATTTGTCCCATCATGGACATTTGAACCTTGGAACTCATTTCTGTAGCAAAACGATCACATTCCTTGGTAATAGACGATGCGAAGATGATATCATCAACATAGATTTGAACGTGAAGAAGGTTGTTTCCAGTCTTCCTAGTGAACAAGGTGGGATCAACTACACCCTTGGTAAATCAATTTGCAATAAGAGACTTGGAAAGTGTGTTGTACCAAGCTCTTGGAGCCTGTTTGAGACCATAGAGTGCCTTCTTTAAGCGATATACATGATTAGGTCTTTCTGGGTCCACAAAACCTTCAGGTTGAGTAACATAAACCACCTCCTTTAAGTCCCCATTCAGGAAGGCAGTCTTAACATCCATTTTATAGACAATCATGTTACTGTTGGCAGCATTGGCAAGAAAGATTCTAATGGCCTCGATACGAGCAACCGGTGCAAATGATTCTTCAAAGTCAATACCCTCTTGTTAACTGTATCCTTTCGAAACTAAACGAGCCTTATTTTTCAGCACATCCCCATGCTCATCAAGCTTAACTTTAAAAATCCATTTGAGAGCAATGATCATCGTACATTCAGGTGGTGGTACTAATTCCCATACATCAAGACGATCAAACTCATGGATTTCATCTTGCATTGCGGTGAACCAAGACACCTTCGTAAGGGCATCTTTGAAGTCTTTGTGCTCGACTTTGGATAAAACTGAGTTGAAGAAACACCACAAGGCATCAGTGGCAAGTTGTTTTCTGGTGGATACAGGTCGTGAGGGGTTTCCTATGATGTTGTCAATAGGGTGATCATTTGTCCATTTTCTGAGATGTTCATGAGGTTGAGGATAGTGAACTGATATAGCATTGTTTGAATCTTCTGAGGAAGATGCTTTATTGGAGGATTCAGGTGCAAAAACATTTTCAAATGGTTCTTCCTCAGGTGGTGCAAAAGGATTGACTTCCCATGTGATATCAGATGTAACTCCTTGGTGTTCAGAAGATGATTGTAAATTTGATTCATTTTGAGTGTTGCTGCATTCTGGTGCATCCAGATCAAGAGAGATGGAAATTGATGGACCATTAGTATCTTGAGGTGCATTCACAGCCATAATATTAGGTTCAACAGCTGGCTGTACCGGTTCATGAGGTGGCTGTGACTCAAAGTACTCATCAAACATAGGATCAAATAACTTTATCAATTCTTCACTCGTGGGAGGAACATAAGGAGTGACATGATTGGAGTTCTGTACAAGTCCCGAACTTATTGGTCCAGGAGATAGAAGATTCTGTGAGGGTCCAGAACTGGTGTGTCCTGAAGCCGTATGCTCTGTCAGCTCATCAAACGTGACATGGATTGTTTCCATGATTTGTCGGGTTCTTTTATTGTAGATTCGGTACCCCTTTCGATCTGGTGCATATCCAACGAATACCCCAATATTAGCCTTAGCTTTCAGTTTCCCTAAGTCTTCACTATCATTTGTTGGATAGCACAGGGCACCAAACACTCGCAGAAAAGAAAGATCAGGCTTCTTGAGATGCACCAGCTCATAAGGTGTCTTGTTATGAATTGGATAAATTAAAGATCGATTTTATGTATAACATGCAGTAGCAATAGCTTCAGCCCATAGGAACATTGGTGTCTTTGAAAATATCAGCATAGTGCGAGCAGCTTCAACTAGTGTGCGATTCCTTCTTTCAACGACTCCATTTTGTTGAGGAGTTCGAGGAATACTCTTCTAATGACTGATGCTGACACTTTCATAGAATTGGGTGAGTTGTTGGTTAACAAACTCAGTTCCATTGTTTGTACGAATGATCCTAACTATTTTGTTGAGCCTTACTTGCAGCTGCTTGATGATTTTGATAATAATATCGGGAGTTTCATCTTTGGATCTTAAAAACTTCACCCATGTGAATCTTGAATAGTCATCCACAATAAAAAGAATATATCTTTTCCCATTGAAGCTTTGCACTCTCATGGGTCCGCACAGATCCATGTGAAGGGTATGGAGTACTTCGGTGTTGGAGTTGGTGGGTTTGGGTTTATGAGTTTGTTTCTTGCTTTTACCTAATTGACATGATGAGCAGAGATGATTTTTTTCATACTTCAATCTGGGCATGCCTCGAACAAGATCTTTGTGAGAGAGTTCATTTATGGTGCCGAAGTTCAAGTGGTTCAAACGACGGTGCCATAACCATGATTTGCTTTTTGAGGCCTTAGAAAGTAAGCAAATGGGAGAGGACCGCATCATGTCTTTAATAAAGATGGTATACAAATTTGTACCACGACTTCCCTTAAGGAGATCAACTCTGTCCAATTCTCTAACGAAACATGTGTGTTTTCTGAAGGCCACTTCGAGATCAAAATCACAGAATTGACCAACAGAGAATAAGTTGTGCCCAAGTCCTTCCACATAGTAAACTCTTGAAATCACACTATCACCAAACACATAATCACCATACCCCATAATAGCCCCAAAGTGGTCATTTCCGAATCTAACTGTCCCGATAAACTTTTTCACAAAATTTCTGAGCCGAGAGCGATCCCCAGTCATATGTTTTGAGCAGCCTGAGTCCAAATACCACAGGACGATTTGTACGACCTGCATTTGAAACCAGACAGATATGGATAACTAAAAAACATGGATTCCCAAGTGTAATTGGGATCCAATAGGTTAGCACATGCATACTTAAGAGATACAGGATCAGTATTTTCATTGGTTTGCACAGATGAGCTGATGTCAGTAGAAGCGGTTGTCTTACTATCAAGGCATTGGGTCACTAAAGGGTATATTCTACCAGTAGCCTTCCATCTCTTGATCACTAAAGACTTAGGGTCGTGCATGTAAGTCAATGGGCTTTGGTTTCCTAGAGTGAATTTTCTTCCAGTAGGTTTCCACTGATATCCTACACTGTTAAAAACTTTTCCTGTAGCTTTCCAAGTATTGTTATCCTGTTTGTGTGTCTTAGCAGATTTAATAGGGGATTTATAAGATGATTTCAAAAACGACACAACACATTCATCATGATTACCAGAAATTAAACAACCGTTACACGTCTTACAAGTCGTATTAGAATTCGAATTAATTACAGTACGCTTAACGCAAATACTAGAATCAACACATTTTCATACAAATCAATCTTATTGGTCCTAAGGTGGTCTTCTACTTTCTTCCCTTGATCACTCTTAGCAGGCAAAGTCCTATCATTCCTTGTATTGCCTTTAGGCTTTGACCCGCTAGCTTTAGTGACATTGATTACTCCTGTAGAATTGACGATGGGAACATTAGATTGTTGCACAGTAGTTTGGTTTCTAGGTGGTGATGTGCTATGCTCAGAACTAGCCAAAGGTTTATCAAAAGTAACATGCTTCTTCAAATTCCTAGATGAGGATGTGCCATTTTTACCACGCATGTTGGGAATCTTAGGACATGTACCTATGGAATATTCTAACAACTCTTGTGACCGCTTGGTAAGAAAGCAAACATCCGATAGGGAGTTATCAGATGGTCTTACCATTCTATCTTCTTCAATGGTTTCACGGGTCATGTCAAGGCAGTTCTTAAGATGTCTAAGGTAATCACTATGGACTGGCTCATTGTTCTTAAGGGGAAGAGGAATAAAAATAGCCTCACATGTATACTTTTTACAATTACAAACCACATAATTGATATTGTCACTTGCATTCATTGGCAGTTTCCCTTTCACCTTTGTCTTTAGATTCTCAATTTCATTAAGCAAAGAGGTTATTTTTTCATTGGTTTTATCACGAGTGATCTTGATAGAATCATATAACTCTTTGTAATGTTGTTTAACCTTAGAATTTTCAGCTTGAAAACAATCATTTTCATGTTTAAGTAAGTTGATTGTGTTTTGAAGTTGAAAGTTATGAGAATCTGCAGACATTGGTTTATGGGTGTCGATCACAACATTCATGGGAGACTTCAATTGGGCAATTTGAGCCCTCAATAACCTGATCGTGTTCATGTGAGCTTGAATTTTTTTCATCCCTTTTTGCTAATTCACAATATGCATCAAATTCCAGAGCATCCGAAGATGTCTTGGCCTTTGATAATTTCATTTTTTTCTTCTAAATGTTGATATTTCAATTGTAAGTTAAGATTATCAACTTCTAGTTTAGAAAGATGCTTGATCATGTTGTCATGATCATCATTTTGAATTTTTTCAAGCAATTTCACATTCTCCCCCTCAAGCTCAACAACACGATTGTGAAGGTTATTCAAAGCAATAGACATTTCATGAAACTGACAAGCATTAAGAGAAGAATTTGTAGCAGTGTAAAACACATCTTGTGTAATACATTTAGCAATCAAGTTGTCATTCATGATGAGAATATTTTTTCTGGCAATTTCACTATGCTGAAGATCAATTGCTTTTTGTTTACACTCATTTTTCACATTTTTAAACTCTTCTTTCATTTCCTTAAGCTCAACATCAAGGGATTGTCGTAAGCCCTCAAAATGTTCTTTGATTAGTTTAAAAAATGGGATGACTTCAGTTAAGTAACACTCTTTGGTTAGCTCAAATCCCCGTTCACCCTCAGTGATTCCCGTTGGTGTGATTCTCTTTTTGCATGTTTTATCAAAATCAGTGAACATTTGACACAGGACATAAATGCCAATAAGAGTTTTACATTGCGTGGGAAGTGATAACTGAACTAAGTGCATCGGTGTATTGGAGGGATACACCATTGGGGCAGCCAATTTTTTGGATGTCTTGGCCTTAAGTTCCTCAGCTTTCATTTTCTCAACGTCTAAAGGCCAAAATACCTGTTCTGGTGTTAACTTAGTTTGAGGTGCAAAAACAGTCACTCGGTTTTGTTCATAATAATCATGGGGCTTAACAATGACTCGGTGTTTAATTTACTTTGGATCCTTCATTTTTTTATCAAATCTCTCTCTATTGGCAGAATCAAGTTCATCCAATTCTTTATCGGACCAACTATTTGGTGGTTCATGGTTGGGAGTAAGCATAACCTTAGCATCATAGAGGGCAGGTTGAGAGGCTCTAACACTCTTAAGGAAGTTTGTTTTAGGCAATCCTAAATCCTTATTACTATGCTTATCCCGTATTTTAATGTGCTTTTCCATCATTTGAGCTGTTTGACATGTTTGGCCTTGAATATACAACTTGTTTTGAAGTTTATTTTTCAACTGCTTAAGGTTGGAAAATTCGTTTAACAGTTTGTTTTCCTTTTCTTGAAATTCACCTTTTAGAAGGTTTAAACTATCCTGAATTTCCTGTTTTTCCTTAAAAGCACGATCAAGTTGATTTTCAAAAGATTTAATCTCTTGTTTAAAGGTCATTTCCTTTAAATTTTGTTCAGTGATGTAAGCATGCATTTGCAATTCCATTTTTTGTTCACGTTCAGTTAGCTCAAATCTTGCACGTTGTTCATAGAACCTTACTTGATCCTTAAGAGTATTAATCCTAGTGATTAGGGTGTCATCAGGTGCAACAGCAGTGTACTCATCCAATTCTCACATATCGTCATCAACAGAGGATATATTACTTGATACAACAGACTCGACGTTGTGCTTTACATATTGTTCATATGGGACAATATTGCTATTCCCCAAATTTGCACTATCTATCTCAACAACGTCAGTTTGTTGTACTTTGTTATATATCGTTTGTTCATGCATCACATCATTATCACTTACAACAGAAGACTTTCCACAAGATACGTCAGAAATACTGTCATGATCCGAATGTTGCTCAGTTGGGAACACATTAATGGTTTCCAATTTAGCCTCATTTGATTCACGAAGATTATTTTGTCGTATATCATTGAAGGTCTTTTGTTCATCGTTGTTAGCACATGCATCATATAATTTTAGTACCTCAGATATGATGGATGATTTGGATCGATCAGATTTTTTTGTGGGCGAGACAACAGATGATAAATTAGCCATGAAGATTGTCTGAGCAGTGGGTTCGTCATCAACATCTGAGTCGAAAGCATCGCAATCTTCTGCTTGGAAGATGTTTGGATCATTAAGAGCTAAAGCCTGAACTGGTTGTTCATCCACATCATCATCGAATGTCTTTCCATCATCCCCAGCAAGAAATGCCAATTCATCCTCATTAAGCACCACTCAATTCTCTTGAGCTTGCATGAGCAGCATTTTGTCCTTAAAGTAATCTGAGTTTTGAGGACATTTTGGTTGAGTGCTGTTTCTGGCAATGTAACTTAAACCCCCACAGTTGTAACATTTTCGTTGCCTTCCTTGTCCCTGATTCACATTTGCAACTCTGTTCTGAAAATTACCCCGCACAGCATTCCTTTGATTCCTATTCTGTCTTCCCTGAATGTTTTGCACCATTACTTTTGCATCTTCCATAATAGCCTGATTACGTGGATTGGAATAAGTTCTGAGTTGATTGTTGGAAGATGGGAGTGCAGCCCTGAAATGTTGAACTAGCAGAGACACTTGATTGGAAAGATTGTCAATCATCTTGTCAGTGCGAGAGTATAGTGAGTCGAGGTGAGTATTCATGGCAGCCGATGATTGTAGAGATGAGTTGTCCATTGATGACAAAGGTTGAGTAGTTGGCACCATACTAGTCATGAAAGCAAGTGAATCATTGGTGACAGTTGGATTGAGCTTCTCTCTTAATTGACGATCATAAGCAGCATGCTTCTCATGTTGTTGTAAATGAGCAAACAATTGCTCATAGTTCGTATTTCTCAATCCTTTGTTGAGCTTGACAGTAGTGACAAAACGATCCCACTCAGGTGACATGTTGTTCACAAACTTAGAGTTGAGTTGAATGTTGGGCATTGTCATTCTGATCATTCTCATGTCATTAACCAGCTTGTGAAATTTGACATAGTAATCGGTAATGTTTTCACCAGGATTCATTTTGAAATGCTCAAACTCATCATACAATTAAGATTCACGGTCTTCTTTGGTCAGCTTTGAGCCAGACAGAAGCATTTTGACATTGTCCTACACAGCTTTGGCTTCAGTGTTGAACTTGATTAGCTTGTACACATCTTTTGGTAACCCTTGTATTACTATGTTGGAGGCTCGAATGTCAGCATCATAGCGCTTCTTTTCAACATCAGTGAGATCATTGTAAGTGCGTGGTCTATCAATTCCCTGAACTACAGAGCCATCCTCAGCCGTGGAGATAGCATCTCTGGTTGTACCCATCTGCATAGGACCTTCATCAATAGATCGCAGAATGTTCTCACCATTTTCTTTACCCAAGCAATACAGTCTAATTCTTTGTGCCCATGATTCATAATCTGTCCTGTCTAGCATCGGAGGTCGGATGTCGGACCCAGCAGCTTGAATGTCATCTGATACAGTCGACATTTCAAAGTCTTTAAACGGAATTTTACAGCTTTTGTGACTTAAACCGAGAAATGGTTCTTTCTAGGGATTTTACTAAAGTCAACAAAAGAAACCAGAAGATATATTCAGCAGATTAAGCTAAGAGAGAGATACCAGATGAGTCACAGTTTGCATCAAGTGTTAAGTTGTGACAAGTCAAGTTGCAATATATCCAATTGAGATTAGTCAAGTCGCAAGGATTAACTCACAACGTCAGATCACAATTAGATTAATTGAAACGACTAAGGTTACAACAATTCACGAATTGCAAAATGATTAACCTATCACATGAATCTCATCACTTAGTAACTTGCCAAACAATTAGAGAAAGTCGCAACTGAAACCACCAAACCGCAGCGTAGGAGTTAGTCGCAACAAGATGCACAAATCGCAGGAGAAGTTAAACGCAAGTTGACCAAAATGCAGGGAGAGTTAACCGCAGGATAGGTAACCACAAAGAGAGTTAACCGCAAGGCACTAACCACAGCACGAAGCAAACCGCAGATAATCAAAACCGCAATTGTGGTGACCGCAAGAAAAGCAAACCACAAAGACTAAACGCAGACCACCTAAACACAGGAGCTAGTCGCAGTCAGTAAACCACAGATACTAATCGCAGACCACCTAACCGCAGGAGCTAGTCGCAGTTGACAATAGTCCAAAACTGTCACTTTCCTTGCGATTTGTTTGTATTCCCAAAATAGTAATCGCAGACAAACTAACCACAGAGATCAGGAGCAAACCGCAGATAAGCAATGAAATAATGGAGCTAATCTCAACAAAGAACTTCGACCTAAACCTAATCCAAACTTCCAATAAGCTTATGATATAGTATAACCAACTGAAACACAATGTTGTACTAACACCAAAGATCATAAAAGTACATCTCTAACACATTTAATAACACTAGAAAGATCAAGCCAAGATGTTTTCAATAAAACACTACTAACTCACAAACACCACACCAAATCCGAATATCCAAGGCCCTAAGATGAAACCTTGGATCTTTGATACCAATTGTAGGATATAATATCAAGTCACAAACATGTAGTACATGGTGTTGGTTGTGATTCATGGGTGTAGAAGAAGAAAAGAGAGAAGTATTGGAACCTTAGAAAGAATGAGAGAAAACTAGAGAGTATTAGATTGATATGAATGAAGGTCCAACCCTCTCCACATGTGGAGAGGGGTATATATACTATCCTAACAAATAAATGATAAAACGCCCACACCCGGGCTGTGGATCAGGCATACAGTGGGTAAAGACCCGTCCTTCTTCCACGATGTTACTTAATCTAATATTAACTAACTAATAACTAAACTAACTACGAGCTAACTCAATGCTATTACAATAATTAGGTGACCGAGTCTTCTATAGGAATAATTGTATTCCTAACAATACTAGATAGCATGCAATCTCAATCAACCAACCAACATAAGCAACATAAGGGACATAACGTGCCCACGATCGAAATATCAAACATCAATTGGGACGAAACGTGCCCACCGATCCAAGTTCACAATAATGGGTAAACCGTACCCTCTGATCAGACCATACAGAATAATAGTGAGTAGAATTACTACTCTCCATTTGGATAATGGGAGCATAGCTACCCTCCAAATGGACCACATAGAATCTCCACACAATAATCTCATAACATGCCATACACGTATAACAACACTTACAAGTCAATGCATTTATGACCACATAATCACAGTAACTCAATACATAATTTAACACAAGCATCATTCCCATCCCAAGTTAAAAACAAAGTAAAAATGGGACTATGAAACTCACCTCAAACTTTGCAGCTTTCAAATTATCAATCACAAATTAATACAACAAAATAAGATCACATTACACGCGACCAAGCTAAAAGCTATAGTCCATGTAACAAACATATGATGGATGTTTAAGGTTCATATAACCCACCATGGGTCTCCTAGACTCCATACTAACGATCGCCAAACACTAGCACTCACTAAATCCCTTGCATACACTTTTCCAGAAAACGCAGATTTTTGGGGTACTTCTACCCACATGAAATCATAACATTAAAAGCTCAACAACTCACACAAAACATTTACCATGTTCCTTCATTAGAATACAAGCTTCCCTCAGAAGGCCATGCACTAATAAGACACACAAGTACTCATTGAAAAACCAAACATAAAAACTATCCAGCTTTGGATCTAAACGAACACCAAAAGGTTTTGACAAAACAAGCATACTTGTACAACTTTTTATCACAAATCCTACGCGTAGGAGTCTAAGTACATATGAAACTCAACTTCCGCAGAAGGGCTAACCTATATCTCACTTTTTCATACACAATTCGCTATCAAACTTATGACCTAATTTTGTCCCGGTTTAACAGCTTTGACACCTTTTCTTACAAAAATCGTTTGAATGACTTCCGGACCTCGAAATCGATCGTGGCTGGACTTTTTGGAAAGATCTTTCACTGAACTACAATTTAGACTAAAAATTCATGTTCTAACTCATCTCCATATATTAAATATCTTTGTATCTCTACAGGCTTACAAATCTGTCCAAAACCTAACTCATTATCTAACATGTTTTAAGCGTCAATCACTTCACCAATCATTATAATATCACTAATTATTTGTCCCAAAATGTTTAACAAAATTAATTTATAGAAGATAACACAAACCCTAATCCATCGTATACTTGTTATATGTATTTTAATAATTAATTGAACATAGGGATTAAAGATTATACCTTAAACTTGAGTTTTAAGCTTCAAAAATAAACCCTAACTTTTTATCCTCTCCTTGTGCCTCTTGGTCGACCATGTATCCCAAAATAGGGGTTATGGGTTGTTTCTAATGATATAAGGGTGGGTTGTTGGGCCTGTTTGGGTTGGACTAGGATTACTTAATGCTAGGAATTGTATTTAGAATAAAATTTTGTTTCTTTTTTCCTTTGAAACCCCCTTGTCCGATTTTCTATATACACACACATATATTTTTTTTATTTAACTAAATATTACACTTAAGACCTTGTACTCTTGATATTTTATAAGAACTCATAATGAAACCTAACGTCTTACGCGATAAACCTTCATTTTACAACAAACTAGAAAAATCATCATTTTCAAAACAAAGTTTCCAAAAATAGAATTTCACACTCCTTAACAATATAATCCATAAAACCGAACACCACGTAACTTACTCACGATCACAAGATTTAACAAAACTCATTATGCAAAAAGCCCGAACACAAAACCACACAAATCATTTCCATATCACCAAGGTGAACGAAATGAACTTAACCAAAACAACATCACTCAATCACCATAATAAAACCATGCAAAGGGATTTAGTGCCAACACACACTCATATCATACATATATCACACATATACCACTCATATATCACACATATATCACTTCAATCACCTAAGTTACACCAATCAAATGTCAAACAAATCAAGACTATCAGTTAAACTGACCTGCTAAAATCACGGTTGTTACACATAAAGAGATTATAATTATCAAAACATATCACATTAGACACAAAGAACCAAACATGAGATATGAAATTCAACATCTTGATAATAATAAGGTTTACCCAAGTAGCGATTACAATGAGTAAAGAATAGGAATTATAGCAATCATACGAACCTCCAATCAACCGGTACACGTTCTAACCACACTAGAGAAATGCTCCAATACTTCTTGGTGATACGTCCTTTGTGAATGGTAGAGTGAATAGGGTCTTTCGGGTTTAGATAGTTGTAGAAAATCTGCCCTTATGGTGTAAGAGAGATTTTTCCATTTGGTTTGATGATCAAATGGTGATTTGATGCATTTGATGCATTGTTGATGCATAAGAAATACTTAGCCAAGAACTCTTATTTGTAATAGAATAATCCTTTGCCTCCAAGCATGTTTCTTGGCCACAAAGTGTAATAAAGTGCAGGAAAAATGAGTTATTAGAAGTATATGATCGGACTTGGTAGTAATGGTACTTAATTCCAAACTTAAATGCAACTTTAGAGCATATTGGGTGCAGCAACCCACGGTTTGGACATGAACCAGGTGGTTTGGAACATTCTGACCATCAAAATCAATCTAACCCAAAGGTTTGGACATGAACCCGCGGTTCAGATTTCTGCGCACCTTCATTTTGGACTTTGAGCCTTGGTTTGAACCACAACTTCAACCTTAGGTTGGAAATTGGTTTGCACATGTGTTTCAACCTTGTGTTAGAATAAACTCCATCTTTAACAAACATCTTTGCCACTTAATCTTGACTCTTTCCTTCTTCATATAACTTCATAATCTTTACTTGAACTTGGAAATAATCATAGCATGAATCTTTATCTTTGACGGAAAACTTCTCTTCGTGCATATACTCTTGATTTGTCGACTTTTCTTCATCTTTTCGTTATTTCCTTCGACATAGTTGTACCTGAACCTAAATGCATCTTTTGCACCTTTTAAGCGTAAAATATTCACAAATACAACCAAATAACATGCACAAACATACGAATAACGCTACTAAAATATGTACAAAATGAGCGTTATCAAATCCCCCACAGTTAAACATTGCTTGCCCTCAAGCAAATCTAAGAAAAGAAAAATTAAAACACTTAACTAAATGACAAAATAATAACAAAAATTTTAAAATAAATAAAAAATCTAAAAAATATCAAAAAATCTTTTTGGTTTTTTTTATAAATAAGCGAAAAATGAGCGCACACTCCCCCACACTTAAGGGTTTGCTTGCCCTCAAGCAAATCTAGAAATTAAGAAAAATATATATACCACCTGGTGTATAAAAAATGACTAACAAAAATATGATGCTAATTTACCAAGTACAAGTACGAGATACGATTCATCGTTTTAAGCTTTAGCGGTGAAAAACCGAGATGTTTGATAATACCCTATGGATTCTCTTGCTTGATAACATGGCTAAGCACCTCACGAAAAGGAATGAAAGTATAATTCACTCATCACTCATATATTTTCTTTTGTGTAGTATATAAGAAAATCACACTCATTGCTCAGTCATGATTCGTTTATTACCATAGGCTTGTACAAGAAACAAAACTCCACCGACATGGCGTAAGCACCAAGTGTAAACATCTAAAGAGGACTTTTATTCGGGTTGTAAAGTTTAGGCTTCGGGTTAAAAGGGTAGGGATAAGGCATGGAAATATTTATGAAATTGGTTTTAAAGAAAAATAAAGTCAAGTCAAAGTCCCATGTTGCTAGTCACAACAAACCACAAACCCGGAAATGATTAAAGTTACAATCTTCTCTTTTTCACATATCGATCACCAAATATATATGTATATCACGTCTTAGCACATTGGCTAATCGATATCTCAAACATACTTCATCTTCCTTCATCTTCATAATAATATAGAACATTGGCTATAACTGTCATCGTACATATTTTTTTTTTTCCTTTTTTTTCGATGACTAATTCTTTTCTTTTTTTTTCATTTTATTTAACATTTCTCTTTCATACATCACATCTCCCCCACACTTCGCATAAGCATCACCACAAAAATACAAAACATAAAGGTGATTAATCTTCATCTTTATCAGAATGGCACACACGGATGACAAAGTATGGCTAACTAATAATCATCAAAAACAATCCAACAATCAAGCAACTAGCAACCCACCATTTAGACTTTGACAAAGGGTAAGGTTAAGGCTTAAAGTGTAAAATCTTTATGTATTTTTTTATGTAACAAAAGAAAAGAATGGCTCAAATGGTGTACTAAGGGTATCTAGCGCTAAAAATGAGCGCTAACAAATGGGTTCATATGGGTGGTTAACTAACCGATGTGGCTAGCTAATATATCATTAGATGTAAACGAAAGGCCATCCGGTTTAATTCCTAAGGATGCCTCTTTATCACACGAATACACTTATATCACACGAATGTGATCTCACTGCGGTCCGGTAATGATTTGCAAGCACAAGTTCTAGAATAAATAAAATCATCGGCACTCTCATGGTTTTTTCAAATCCAAGAGAGGCCTTAGACAGGGGGATCCCATCTCTCCTTACCTCTTTACCATTTTCATGGAGGTCTTCACTCTAATGCTCAAGAGATAGGTTACTTAAGAGAAAAAATTCAAATACCATTGGGGATGTAAGAAGCTAGGTATTCTGAGCTTATGCTTTGTTGATGATATTATGTTATTTTGCCATGGTGATAAGGTATCTGCTTCAGTTCTTAGAAGAGCTCTGGATGAGTTTTGCTTAGCCTCTGGTTTAAGACCTAATATGGATAAGAGTACAGTCTTTTTTGGTAATGTTAAGGATGATGTCAAAATGGAAGTGCAGCTTGTAATGCCATTTAGTGAAGGTTCTCTCCCTGTTAAGTATTTGGGGATTCCTCTTGACTCTAATAGAGTTAATAGAAATAATTGCAACGTGTTACTGGATAATGTTAAAAGAAAAATTGATGGTTGGCAAAACAAGAGTTTGTTATTTACAGGAAGGCTTCAGCTTATTGCATCTGTTCTTAGTTCTCTTAATGTGTTTCGGGCTTCTATGTTTATTCTACCTCAAGGTATATGTGATGACATTGATAAGATGTTAAAGAGATTTCTTTGGAAGGTTGATAATATCAAGAGTAGTAAATATAGTGTTGCTTGGAAAGATGTGTGCATGATGAAAAGTGAAGGGGGTCTAGGTCTTAAATCTCTACATATTTGGAATGAGGCACTTATGGCTAAACATTTATGGAATGTGCTCACTGATAAGGATTCTATTTCGGTCAGGTGGGTCAAGTCTCAGTGGTTAAATTGTCATAGTGTGTGGGTTATTAAACCTAATCAAGATACTTCATGGAGTTGGAGGCAAATTCTTGCTTTAAGAGATAAAGTAAGAAACTTTGTATTGTGTAAAGTTGGTAATGGGTGTAAGTGCTATTTTTGGTTTGATAGATGGCATGAAAGAGGTCCTCTTTGTAACCTGATTAACTACACCTCTCTTATGCAAAATAGGGATGTTATGCAAGCTAAAGTTGGTGAGTTAATTTCTAATGGAATGTGGAATTGGCCTTCTAGCTGGAATAATAGATTTGCTGAGGTTATGGATATCCAGGTTCCTGAGTTGACTATAAATTTAGATGATAAGGTTGTATGGATTAATAAAAAAGGGAAAGAGAAGAATTTTTATGTTAATGAGGGTTGGAAAGTGATGAAGATCAGTTATCCTAAAGTTAGTTGGTATAACCATGTTTCGTTTTCACAGTGTGTGCCAAGACATTCATTTATCCTTTGGATGGCTGTCAAAGGGAGGCTCAAGACCCAAGACAGAATTTCTAGATGGCTTAACATTCAGGATATGAAGTGCCCTTTCTGTAAGCAGTGCAAGGATTCACATAGTCACCTATTTTTTAGTTGTCATTTTGCTAGAAGATTGTGGGAGAGACTGAAGCCTATGGCAATGCTTGATAATATTTCAAATTGTTGGCCTCAAATTATCTCTTACACTGTAAACAAGCCTGCTAATAATTCTATCTGGAGTGTGATTCAAAGATTGGTTTGGGGGGCTTCAGTTTACTACTTATGGCAAGAAAGACATATTAGATTGTTTGGAGGTGATAGTAGAACTGAGGATGTACTTTTCAAGATTATCACTGATGCTGTTAGGTTTAGGATCATGGGCTTGCAGCTTAATGTCACCCCTGATGTCATCAATGCTGCTAAGGTATGGAATTTTCCTATCAGTAAAAGTTATAAATTCAAATTTATCTTGGATGAGTTGTTAGCTGATAACATGATTTTGGATGATGATGTTAGTTAATATGGTCAAATTTACTAGAGTTAGGACTAGTTGGATTCACAATCATATGAGTGGTAATTATAATTGGAGGATGAGGATGAATGCTAGTTTTAGGAAATACAATAGGATCATTTTGATGTTTATAGAGTATACTAGAACCAGGGGATGGGTGACTGAGTTGATATGGAGGAATAGGAGTTACAGAGTTGTTACTGGTATTGGTTTTATAGATTTGGTTCTGGTGGAGTTACTTGGTGTTGATATACTCTTTGTCTGGTATCCACATGCTTGGTTGAGAGGCTATCATGGTCAGGTGTTTATTCTTGTCCTGACCACTTATAAGACTGCTACTACTAACCTCTGTACTCTTTTTCCCTGTTCATTCTTTTTCCCAAAGGGTTTTGCTTGGCAGGGTTTTTTAATGAGACGGAATGGGTGGATGATTAATTATCAGGTTTTCATACTGCATCATGACTGCACTAGAGGATGTGATGCTGTTTGGAAGGTTTCCATTGGTGATTGTTGGTCGTAATTTGGTTTATTTAATGATTTCTGTGAAATCTAGTTATGGTATTAACATTTACTCCTTTAGAATTGGATTTGGCAGGTTAGCTTACTTGTTGTTGTCATCATATGGTGATGTTTGGAGGTGCTTTGGTTGACTCCTTAGCACTACACCATGTATTCAGAGTATGGTGATGACACAAGTTCAAGTTCCCATTTCTGCTTTGTCTGTTCTATTAGGAGTTTATGTGGCATTTGTTTATGTATTAATTCTAGCTTATTTTTAGTTTTGTATTTGAGCTAGGGTATTGTCCTATGCCATTTGTTTTTTGTGGTGCTTAGTGTGGAGCTAAGGATGTGTCTTTGCCTTTTGTAACACTTTGTACCTTCTCTTGTTTGTAATGCCTTTATGGATTCCTTTTTTTCCTTAATAAAATTTACCTTGGAAAAAAAATCAAGCATAAAAGATGTATGCTAAATGAAATATGCTCAAATCCTCACATATTTAGTGGTAAAGGGCTATAAATGCCCTAGCAAAATGTTGTCGATCCTAAAAATGGATTGCAATATCAATCGGGACACATCTCGAATTTTTCAAAATTTACCGAATTTCACCATTGGGATGATCTAGTTATTCTAATATATTAACATATATGCATGAAAACAACTAGAAGATAAAGGCAAACAAGTATACAAGATTTTTCCATATTGGCCCAAAAATATGAAAATTAAAGATTAGTTTCATTTATCACTACTTACTTTCCCCCCATACTTAATTTACGCATTATACTCAATTTGAAAAATAAACTTCAAAACATGCAAAAGTAGGGAAAATTAAGAAAAGAAAAGACCGAGAGAAACGAAACTTCACGGGTTTAAGAAATCATGATCGAATCTCCTTATGATAAGATGTTAAGTATGCCAGATCAATCGATTTCTCTTCCAACCAAACATGTCCAAACAAGAGAGTAATGCCACAATCCAATCTCCAAGAGCTTATTAAATCTACAAAAAAAACGAAACTACAAAAAACGTAAAATTCTAAAACTCACTTTTGTAGGCATCACGGTTTCATTTAGCGTATGCAACAAGCCTTTTAAACCCCTCGATGGCCCGAGTGGACGAGTGAAGTCTCGTGAGAATTTCCGGTGAACACACCCACAAAGTTCGAAAATATTATTAATCTTTAAAAGAAATGAGTACTTACTTATTTACGACGTACTAAATTAACAAAATTTTAATATACGAAAACCAAATTTAAGTTTAGAAGTTTAAACATATCGAAAAAAATAATGTTGGGAATTACACTAACAATTACCACGGCTAAGCATAGAGATTACAACTGCTGAAAAATGCACTAGCAATGGAAACTCATTACCACTGCTAGTACATATTATTATCACTGTTGTTAGGATAATTGTTAGGAAACTTGTATAGATAAATATAGAATAGATTTTGAGTATATCTTATTCTATTAGTCTTATACGTATCTTGTAGAAGAGGACTCCTTGTGATACAAAAGGAGGTCCTAGGTTATGGTTTGAGATACGTTTTTCTTAGAGCTTCAAGGTTGTAACCCTAGTGATACAAAGATCACTCGTATTATTATTCTTAATAATATTGGAGCTAACAGTTTGGTTTACATATTATTCTCATTCATATACAACTGTTTTACTTACATACAAACTTCTAAGTATTACTAAGTAGATTCCGCATACTTGGTAGTATAACTCAAAGTATCATTCTAACACAAATCAAGGTGTGTTTAGATCCATCAAATAAAATGAACAAAATAAAGAAAAGGTAAACTTTTTTTTCAGCAGCATTTGCCGGTTCAGGACCAAACCAGGCGGTTTGGTTTTGGCCGGTTTCAAACAGTGGGGTCCAAACAGGACCGGTTAAGCCTGGACCGGCCGGTTTGGCTTGTAATTTTTTTTCCGGAATAGTTTTTCGCGGTTCAGTTTGGACTGGGTCACAGAAACTCACGAACCAGACCGGTTCAAATTGAACCGGCCGGTTTGGCGTTTGGGTTTTTCACAGTACGCGGCGAACCGCTCGGGTTCGAACCCAAACCGGCGGTTTGCAGCAGCTTTTTTCAATTTATTTTTATTTTTATTTTTAACAAACAAGTTTTAACTTTAAAAACTTTTATTGATTTAAAAAAAAACAAAACAAATAAGAAAAACAAGAAAAACACAATTGGTGGGGTTTTTTTCGCAAGCAATTCGAGCACAAACTTTGTAAGCAAATTTTAAAATGAGCATTTTTAGATGACATGAAACAAAATCCCAACACCAAAACACTTGATTTTGATGCCAAGATCATTAAGCAAAAGATGAGAATTAAGAGATTTTTGAAACAAAACGCAAGGAAAGAAATTAAGAAATTATCATGAGCAAACAAGCAAGCAAACAAGAGAAAAGAAACAATCATTCATGAGCAATAACAATATAGCATTCGAACAACTAGCAAACAAGCAATCTCTGAATATATCAAGCAAACAAACAAATGAACAATTCAACAAGAATTCAATTCAAACAATCAATCAAAGGATCACGCAAGAGAACAAAAACTTGATGGTGATGGTGCCAGAATTATGATCAAGCGAGGAATCAATATAATAAGTAAACGAACAAACAATCAAACAAAAAAAAGAATGAAAATCTAAATCCCCGGCAGCGGCGCCAAAAAACTTGATGCGCTCCAACAAGCTTTAAATTTATAATACAAGAATTACCGGTTAACTAGGAACACATACGAGCAAGTATACTCGTCCGTGTGTAGTAAGGGATTGGTAAGTCAAGGTCGTCCCAAAAGACTTGGTTGTACTCAAGTGTTGTTTGATTGTTTAAGCAAGTAACAAGTTGATGGTTATGATTGTCATGGATCAAACCAACAAGAAAAGCAATTATGAAAATCATGATGTAAGAACACAAAGAACATACTTGTATGGACAACTGATCACAAGGATATTATGAGGTTTAGTTTAGAAAGCATAGAACCAATTATAATAGTATACTGTTTTATAAATCAAATATACATAAGTCTCACTCGAATGGTCATGTCATGAGCCTTGTGCCTAAACCAACAACAAACAAAGAGTTCTTTCGACCCATAAACTTTGATGTCATTAATTAGTGAAGTTCCATTTGCTTGAAAGATAATTAGAACACATATTCAAAAGACTCCTTTAGAAATTTAAACTTTTAGTTGTTATGTTTATTAGTTCACTTGCACAATCGTCACAAAGTACAAGATCAAAATCATTCGTCGACTAATGAATTGAAATTTAATCACTATTGAGAATCCTTTCAGCCTTTAAACTCAATAATGATCAACCAAAACAATAAACAATGACAAGTTCCAATTTAACCAAATATGATGTCTTTCATTATAATCCAAACAAACACTATTTATGTCCAAACATCCTGTTAGGAATACGATTATTCATATGAAGACTCGGTCACCCCGAGTATAGTTTAGCATATTGTAGCTCGTAGTAATTATCATATTAGTAGTATGTAGAGTAGTATTAGTTAGTATTTGTGGAGTCGGGTCGGGTCTTTACCCACTGTCAGCCCGCTCTACAGCCCGTTTCAAGGGGTGTTTCTATTGTAACTATATATATCCTTTCCCACCCATGGGAAAGGGTTGAACCTTCATTTGCAATCTAACATTTCACCATTTTCTCTCTAAGGTTCCATCTCTTTCTCTCTCTAACTTCTCACTAGAAATCTATACTTAAATCAACCTAAACACTTAACCATCCATGTTCTCATATTAGAGTATACTACAATTGGTATCAAGAGCCATGGTTCTATCCTAGGATTCGTGGTATGCTCGGATTTATTGATTGGTTTGTGTGTTTAGCATGGTTCGAATATAGTTTATAGGTTTCACACTTGTTTGATCTCGTTAGGTGTTGTTGTTGTGTATTTTCTTGTACTTTTGTATCTAGAAGTGGTGTAGGCATCGAGTGTAACTTTTGGTTTAACAATATCATCATTATCATGGAGTTTTGAAGGAATTCGTGTACTATTTCTTGCTAGCGAGTTGCTAACTTCTGGTAGAGAGTTGGCAGATTTGTGTAGCGAGTTGAGGTTAGAGATTTGGCGGGTTGCTATTTTTGGACTTTAAGACAAAACGCTAGACAGTGACGTTTCTGTCTTATTGGTCTAGCGAGTTGTAGCCTAGTGAGTTGAGTAGCCAGCGAGTTGGCATAACTAGAGGTTTTATCTGTTTAGCGAGTTACTACTTCTAGCGAGTTGAGGCTTTAGCGAGTTGTCTTGTCGTATACTGTTCTAGAGAGTTGAGGTTCTGATTCTAGCGAGTTGAGGTTGGTAGCGAGTTGTTACAGGGTGTAGCGAATTAACCAGATCTAGAGGGTTGATATTTTCTAGCGATTTGGTCTACCTAGCGAGTTGAGGCTATTATTCTAGCGAGTTGTAATCACTGTTCCAGCGAGTTGATACTGATAGTGAGTTGGTGTACTTAGCGAGTTGTTCTGATTTGAGCTAATTGGTTCGCACGTTGCAAGCTGATATTATTTGTGACAAGTTGTAGAGTGGAGTCAGTGACTTGGGTCAAGAACTTTAGTGAAAATTGTGCGCTGTTGCAACTTAAGTTGTTACGACTAACTCGACAGTAACTTGACGTTGTGAGGATCATCTTACGACTCGACTTGGTATTTGTTGAGCGGTTGTAATTTGACTTGTTGCAACGTTACACGAAAGTCACCTGTGTTTGAAACCTGGTACTAACACTTACTTACTTTCCACAAGAATGGCAAGCACTTCTTCTGATGACATTCAAGCTGCAGGGTCGGACACTCGTCCTCCTATGCTGGACAGAACTGATTATGAATCATGGGCACAAAGGATTCGTCTATACTGCTTGGGTAAGGAAAACGGTGTGAACATCTTGAAATCCATTGATGAAGGACCTTTCCATATGGGCACAATTAGAGACACAATCGCAGCTACTGATGACCAACCTGCGGCAGTCGGTCCAGATTGACCTCGCACCTACAATGAACTTTCAGATGAAGAAAAGAAACGCTATGATGCTGACATCAGAGCATCGAATATCGTCATTCAAGGGCTTCCTAAAGATGTCTACAAACTCATCAACTTCAACACAGAAGCCAAAGCAGTTTGGGATAATGTGAAGATGCTTCTTGCAGGGTCTGAGTTAACCAGAGAAGATAGGGAGTCTCAGCTATATGATGAATTCGAGCACTTCAAAATGAACCCAGGTGAAAGCATCACTGACTACTACGTCAGATTTCACAAGCTAGTCAATGACATGAGAGCCATCAAGATGACAATGCCCAACATTCAGCTCAATTCAAAATTCGTGAATAACATGGCACCAGAATGGGACAGGTTTGTTACTGCTGTTAAACTCAACAAAGGTCTCAGGCATACTAATCATGAACAACTCTATGCATATCTCCAACAACATGAGAAACATGCAGCTTATGATCGGTTAATGCAAGAAAAGCTCAGTCCTACAACAACAAATGAGTCTCTTGCCTTTGTCTCTAACGTTCAACAACTCACTCAACCTTCAAATGATCAATCTCAACCACCTTCATCCAGGTCAACCTCAACTAATGGTCAATCATCAACTCCTTTACCACCTGCCTTAAACACCCACCTTGACTCTGGGTATTCTCATACTGACATGATGATTGATAACCTCTCCAACCAAGTCTCCTTATTAGTTCAACAGTTCAGAGCTGTACTTCCACCAACTAATAACCAACTCAGGACTTCGTCTAACCCACAGAATCAGGCAGTCATAGAAGATGGAAGGGTGGTGGTGCAGAATGTGCAAGGAAGACAAAACGTCAATCCAAGAAATGCTGGTAGAGATAATGGGCAGTATAGAGTCGGGAATGCGCTTCAAGTACAAGCTAGGCAGCCTAAGTGCTATAACTGTGGAGGATTGGGCCATATAGTTAGGAATTGCACTCTCCCAAAGCGTCCTCAAAACTTTGAGTACTTCAAGGACAAGATGTTGCTAATGCAGGCGCAAGAGAATGGAACTGCTCTGGATGAAGAAGCTTTGCTCTTTCTGGCTGGTGATGACAAGAATACGTTTGATGCTGATGTGGATGATCAACCTGTTCTGGACATGGCACTAAATGATCTGAACATCTTTCAAGTTGAATACTGTGATGCTTTTGATTCAGATGTTGATGACGAACCCATAGCTCAAACCATCTTCATGGCTAATCTGTCTACAGCTGCATCATCCCCACAGCAGTCTGGCTCTTCCATCACATCTGCTATCTCTGAGGTACCAAAGCTACTAAATTCTAATCTGAATTACTCTACCAATCCACAGGGGGCATGTGACTCGGTACAACCCAAGAATATTGACAACACAGACACCACTAATATGGGAAATACCAATAATATCCCATATGAACGGTATGTGAATGACAATAAAATGACTGTTGTACCAAGTGACATGCCGCCGGTTGATTCTAGAGAACTTGAGCTACATGAGCACACTATATACAACCCTGATGACTCCTTGATCACTAGAGTTAACATCCTTAAGGATCAGGTGGCCATATACGAGCAGCGTGCTAAATTTGAGCTTAATGAACGTGAGCAGAAAATGGAATGGAAAATGCGTGCTTACATATCTGAAAACAATTCCAAACAAGAAACATTGAAAAGGGAGTTAGTATCTTTAAAAAAACAATTGGATCAAACTGTCAAACAACGACAGGAAATTCAAAAGGGGTTGACTTCAATCAAACTCGAATACAAAGATAAAGAAACTAAACTTCTAAATGATTTCTCAAAACTTAAAATGTTGAAAAACAAATTGGAAGATAAGTTGTACACGCAAGGCCAAACCATTCAATCTGCTCAAATGATGCAAAACCATAGGAAACTAAGAGATGAATTTAGTGAACTAGATGCCTCTAAGACTAAAGCCAAATTTCTTAGAAATGGTATAGGTGCTCAACCTGTACTATATGATGCAAACACTATGCTTGACCCTAACCATGCCCCTCCTGATATGAAATCCTATGACGAGATTGATGAGGCTGAGGATAGAACTAGGGAAAAACTTGCTGAGCGACTAAAGGATCCCCTGTGCATTGCTAAAAATATTGTGTTTCACCATGATTATACTAATGACAATCATTCAGCTATTTTTGTTCCTAAAAAGAAAATCCTCCCTGACAAAGTGTTTTGGAATATTGACATGGAAAAAATGAAAGCTGAAAGAATCGTAGGTAACACACGTACTATCTTTAGGATTGCTGACCCAACCATCTATCCCCTGCACACACCCAGGCATCTAGTACCATATACTCTTCCTACACAGTGTAATACCCTAATTGCGTTATATGTTCTAGGTCAATTGTTTAAGGACTTTGAAAAAACATGTAAAACAAGAATTACACCAACAGGGATTACAGAAGGGGAAAGGGGTTTTGAGCAAACAAAACAGTGTTACCTAACTGAAGTCATTCCATTTTTCGATCTTCTTAAAGAACATTTTGAAGGCCTTAAAAATACCATTAATACTGATGTGACTCAAATGAAAAAGGTTTTTAAAGAGGTGGAAAATGAGGGTAACCAATTAGCTATTGATCTCAAATACAGTGAAATTGACAGAAAAAACATTCTCATCATGAATGAGAACTTGATTGCTAATTGCATTGCACAAGATGTTTTTTACAATGTTACTGGCTCAACACTATCTGCTCGGCAATTTCATGAAATGTCGATCACTTTAAATGTATTCCAGAATCGTGTGATTGAGCTTGAGGGGGAGAATTACAAACTAAATAACAAACTTCAAAACAACGACCATGATAACATGGTCAAGAGTTTTTCAAAACTAGAAGTTGATAATCTTAACTTGCAACTAAAATACCAACATCTAGAAGAAAACATAAAATTATCAAATGCCAAGACATCTTCGGATGCTCCTGAGTTTGACACATGTTTTGAATTAGCCAAAAAGGATGACGTAATTCAAGCTCACTCAAACACGATTCGGAAGTTGAGGGCCAAAATTGCACAATTAAAGTCGAACAAAGGCGACGTGACCAATACCAATTACCAGATGTTGATAGATTCTCAAAACTGTCAGAAACAAGGCATTATCAATGTATTACAACATGAAAATGAGTGGCTTCGTGCTGAAATGTCAAACGCTAAACAACGTTACAAAGAGTTATTTGAGTCTATTAAAATAACGCGTGACCAAAACAATGAAAGAGTCACTTCTTTGCTAAACGAAATTGAGAATCTAAAGACTATGGTAAAGGGTAAAATGCCCGTCATTTCATGTGATCATGCAATTTCCAATGTACATGCTTGTAAGAAATATGTGTGCGATGCTGTGAATGTCTCTCTTCCCCTTAGGAACAATAAGTTAGTTCATAGCAACTACCTTAGATATCTTAAGGATTTTCTGGCTATACTTAGAGAAACCATTGAGGATAAGAGGATACCTAAACCACTGGATGATGTTATTGTTGGTGCATGCTTCCTCACTAATAGAGCCCAGGAATTATTAGAATATGCTATAGGATCATGCCCCAAGAATGATAACAAGCCAGATAGGTCATTTGCATCGCACTTCAACAGTGGCAACAAACATGTTACATTTGATTATCCCCAAACCATGTCACAATGCACCATCATGATCACCGGTAAACAAGTTGAAACTAATCATACTAATGTTCCCATCATTGCTTCTACAGGAGTAAAGGGTGTATCTAAAGCTAGCAAGTCACAGCCTAGATGCAATACAAAGAATGATAGGACTTTGCCGGCTAAGAGTACACTTATGAAGGAAGTAGAAGAATCCTCTAGGAACAATAAAGTAATGCTTAATGAAAAGAATCGAGTTGAATCAAACATTTGTGTTAACAATGATGTAATTAATTCGAATTCTAGTGCTATCTGTAAGACTTGTAACGAATGTTTATTTTTTGGTAATCATGATGCTTGTGTTGTGTCATTCCTAAAATCCACTATGCAATCTCCTGTCATGAATGTTTCAAGTGCTAAAAGGGTTAAACAAGTCTGGAATAAAACAGGAAAAGTGTTCACTAATGTTGGATATCAATGGAGACCTACTGGAAGGAAATTTACCTTAGGAGAAAAGTGCCCGTTGACTAGGATCACTAACTCAAAAATTGTGCCTATTAAGAAATGGAGACCTACTGGTAGAAAGTTCCCTATAGAAGCACTTAGTACCACTCCTAGATCTAGTGCATTAAAAGGTGTAAATTCCAGTGATGTATCCGTGACATATGATAATCCAATATTTGTGTGTGCTAATCAAACGGACCCCAACTGTTTGTGGGGCTCCAGCTTTTTCAGTTATCCACCATTGTCTGGTTTCAAATGCAGGTCGTACAAATCGTCCTTTGGTATTTGGACTCAGGCTGCTCAAAACATATGACTGGAGATCGCTCGCGGCTCAAGAATTTCGTGGAAAAGGTCATTGGTACGGTCAGATTCGGGAACGACCATTTTGGATCTATAATGGGTTATGGTGATTACGTCTTTGGAGACAGTGTGATATCTAGAGTATACTATGTGGAGGGACTTGGACACAATCTATTCTCTGTTGGTCAATTCTGTGACTCTGATCTCGAAGTTGCCTTCAGAAAGCACACTTGTTTTGTTAGAGAATTAGATGGTGTAGATCTCCTCAAAGGAAGTCGGGGGACTAACCTTTATACCATCTCTATTGAAGACATGTTGCGGTCCTCTCCGATTTGCTTACTCTCAAAAGCCTCTAAGAACAAATCATGGTTATGGCATCGTCGTTTAAACCACTTGAACTTCGGTACCATCAATGAACTCACTCGTAAGGATCTTGTTCGAGGCTTGCCCAGACTTAAGTATGAAAAAGATCATCTATGTTCCGCATGTCAACTGGGCAAAAGCAAAAAGCACACCCATAAACCCAAAACAGTCAATTCCATCATGGAAGTCCTCCATACTCTTCACATGGATCTATGTGGACCAATGAGGATTCAAAGTATCAACGGAAAGAAATATGTGCTTGTTATTGTTGATGATCACTCTCGTTTCACGTGGGTAAAGCTTTTACGATCAAAAGATGAAACTCCGGAAATCATCATCAAACTCATTAAACAATTGCAAGTTCGACTCAACAAAACAGTTCGGTTCATTCGTACTGATAATGGAACGGAGTTCGTGAACAAACAACTTACTCAATTTTATGAAGGTGTCGGCATTAGTCATCAAAAGAGCATTCCACGTACACCTCAACAAAATGGAGTTATAGAAAGACGTAATCGCACCTTGGTTGAAGCTGCTAGGACTATGCTCATCTTCTCCAAAGCTTCTATGTTCCTTTGGGCTGAAGCAATTGCTACTGCATGCTACGCACAGAACCGATCCTTGATACATCCTCTCTACTGCAAGACTCCATATGAACTGGTTCATGGCAGAAAACCTGATCTTTCGTTTCTTCGTGTATTTGGTGCATTGTGCTATCCAACAAATGACAGTGAAGACCTTGGGAAACTCAAGGCCAAGACTGACATTGGTTTCTTCATTGGCTTTGCTCCAGAGCGAAAGGGATACCGAATCTACAACAAACGTACCAGAGACATAATGGAAACAATCCACGTTACTTTCGATGAGCTGACAGAGCAACTGGTTCCTGGACAATCAAGTTCTGGACCCGTACCTAACTTTTTGTCTCCTGGACCTATAAGCTCCAGGCTTGTACAGAATCCCACTCCTGCTACTCCTTTCATACCTCCTACAAGTGATGATTGGAAGAAGCTGTTTGACCCCATGTTTGATGAATACTTTGAACCTCAAAATGTGGATGCTCCAGAAGCCACAGTCGTTCCACAACCAGCTGGGGTAGCTAATGTCCCAGATGATAATGCTGGACCATCCACTTCGTTAACATGGGATCCTGAAGCTCCCACCATCAGTCGTTCAATTACCACATCTAATGGTCAATCGTCATCTGTACAACGAGTAGCAGCTGTGGATAATTCTTTTGAAGTTAATCCTTTCGCTCCACCTGATAATGAGCTGTTTGTTAACATCTTTGTTCCTGAATCGTCAAATGATGCTACATCCTCAGATGAATCTAACACGGCTACCTCAGTTCCCTATTCTCAACCTCATGAACACCATAGGAAATGGACAAATGATCACCCAATTGACAACATTATTGGAAACCCCTCACGTCCGGTATCAACCCGTAAGCAACTTGCTACAAATGCATTGTGGTGCTTCTTCAATTTTGTCCTCTCTAAAGTTGAGTAAAAAGATTTCAAGGATGCAATGTCTAAACACTCATGGTTCACTGCTATGGTGGACGAAATTCATGAGTTTGATCAACTTGATGTGTGGGTATTAGTACCGCCTCCTGAGTGTGCTATGATCATTGCTCTCAAATGGATATTTAAAGTTAAACTTGATGAGCATGGAGATGTACTGAAGAACAAGGCTAGGCTTGTGGCAAAAGGATATCGTCAAGAATAGGGTATTGACTTTGAAGAATCCTTTGCACCAGTTGCTAGAATTGAAGCCATAAGAATATTTCTAGCAAATGCTGCTAGTCAAAATATGGTGGTTCATCATATGGATGTTAAGAATGCATTCTTAAATGGCGATCTTAAATAGGTGGTATATGTAAGCCAACCCGAAGGATTCGTGGATCCTGAACGTCCTAACCATGTGTATCGCTTGAAGAAGGCTCTTTATGGACTTAAACAAGCTCCTAGGGCGTGGTACGACACCTTGTCAAAATTCCTTCTTGCCAACAAATTCTCCAAAGGTGCTGTTGATCCTACACTCTTTACCAGAAAAACGGGCAAAACATTTCTTCATGTGCAAATCTATGTAGATGATATCATATTTGCCTCCTCTGATCCCAAAGAGTGTGATCGTTTCTCCCAAGAGATGAGTTCTGAGTTCCAGATGTCCATGATGGGTCAAATGTCCTTCTTTCTAGGCTTGCAAATATCTCAGAATCCCAATGGCATCTTCATCAATCAATCCAAGTATGCTAATGAAATTTTGAAGAAATTTGGATTCGATTCCTATGACGCAGTTGATACTCCTATGATTGGAAGATCAAAACTTGATGAAGATGATGTTGGGATCCCGGTTGAACAAACCAAGTATCGAAACATGATTGGTTCCTTAATGTATCTTACTGCTAGTAGACCGGATCTACTATTTGCAGTTTGCATATGTGCTCGGTATCAATCCAAACCTACCAAGAAACACCTAGAAGCTGTCAAGAGAGTCTTTCAGTATCTTAAAGGAACAATCCACATGGGCCTACGGTACCCAAAGGACACTTCTATGGCACTCACAGCCTATTCGGATGCTGACCATGCGGGATGTCAAGATACTCGTCGAAGTACATCTGGGGGTGCTCAGTTCTTGGGTAATAAGCTAGTTAGTTGGTCTTCAAAGAAACAAATGAGTACATCAATATCCTCCACAGAGGCTGAATACATTGCCATGTCCTCGTGTTGTGCTCAGATCTTATGGATGAGATCTCAACTTTCGGACTATGGCTTCGTATGCAACCAGATTCCCATGTATTGTGACAACAAAAGTGTGATTGCACTCTGCTGCAACAATGTCCAGCACTCAAGAACTAAGCACATTGACATTCGACATCACTTCATCAGGGAGCAAGTTGAGAAAGGAATTGTGGAACTTTACTTCGTGAGGACTGAGTTCCAGCTAGCTGATATCTTTACCAAAGCACTTTCTAGGGATCGATTTCAATTCATCCTCCCTCGCCTTGGTATGAAGAGTCTCACTCCTGAGGATCTCATAAGTCTTCAGGAAGATCAGGAGGAGTAAAGGGATTGCTTCACATATCCTTTGTACATAATATTAAAAACAAAAAGAAAATAGAAAAATATAAAACCTTCAAAAACCATAAAAATCAGAAAATCATAAAAACCAAAAATATTCTTCTCACGACATGTCTCTTGTCTAATCAGTATTATGTACGCTTCTAGAAATGTCATTTAATAATGACACGGAAACATACATATGCTGGAGCAAGAGTTCCTTTTATTAATAATGTCTTCTAAAACATGTCGTCTCTAACACTATTCTTTCAAAATGGTTTGCTATTACTTCAGATAGCAACCCGGTCTTTATATTGGGGAAAGTTCGTCGCCAAAAAGACGACTGTTTCTAACAAAGGCATGAATTACTTTACATTCGTGCCTTTTCCAATTTGATGTACGCTTAAGTGCATAATTTCTGGTAAAAGAAGAGAAGTCTTCTTTGCATCTCAAATATTTTTCCTTCAATGATTCTTCGGGAAAATATTTGTTCCAAACTTGGTGGTACCATGGCTTTTGAAGATCAAACAAACTCAAAATGTGGTTTAAAATCTGCCACTCAATCGATGCTATAAGAATTAATACTTTATGCAAAATGCTTAATTTTATATGTGTCATCGATTGAGGGGGAGAACGATTTCAAAAACTATATATCATCAAAACAAGATCTTTGTGCATAACTCAAGTGGATTGAATGCAATTGTTATGTGTTAGTATATAAATTTTTCATGAGTCTCTCGCTAAACTCAACATTATTTATAAACTCATCACCTCTAACACATAACATACTCCCTCAAGGTTTGAGGGGGAGCAAAATGTTGTCTCAAAATCAGTCATTCTTAAAAATGTCACATCTTTCTCCAAAAACTTTAAACTTATTTAAATCACTTGGGCTCACAAATCTCAATTGGTTTGAAATTTTTGATCGGGGGAGAAGATGTGATTTAAATATGAAAAACTGATTAAAACGTGATGTTTTGAACCCAATAACAAAAATGTGCTCTTCCCTATGTGCCAAACTCTTTTGTATATCAATGCACATATTGAGGGGGAGCAAAATGGTTTGTGAAAAAGGATCCTTGCATCTCATATGAGTGCTTCTCAGTCTTGACTCATGAATTGACGAAACACAAATGTCCTGAATCGAAAGGACTAGTCCTGGACGGGTAATAACTTCAAGCTAGTTTAACCAGTGATGTAAGCGTGTCTCGAAGAGGACTAGTTTAAGTAGAATGTACCGTTTCGAGAAACCTTGGGTGAATCTGATCGGGCCGGGTAATAACTTCAAGCTAGTTTAACTAGTGATGTAAGCGTGTCTCGAATGCCCGGTCATGTTCACTTAAGGTAGATCAATTCAAAAAGTGCAACTCTTCCCGACATGTGCAAATTTTCAAATCAATACATATGAGCACATGTTAAGGGGGAGCATTTGAAAATGACAAAACTCTCAATGTGTTCACAAAATGTGTTTCTCTATCATAAACACGTTGAGAGAATTTTCAATGATTTGGTATATGGCAACATAGGATAGTCATGAAGTTATAAGGTGGCTAAGGTTAGGAAAACCGTCCTATGATCCGCCAAAGCCGGAGGGATCTACCCATGGACAATACCAAATAGATAGTATTAGAAAGTTCGTAGGTATGATTATGAAAAAAGGAGAAATGTGAGAATGGAGAAAGAAGGGGTTGAAGAATTAAAAGGAAATGAAATGAGAAAGGGTGAAAAGAAATAGCCCTCCAATTATTCAACCTTAGGACAGAAACCGGGTTTAATTCATAATCTACTGATGGTTGCTAAGGCAACATCGGTATTGAAGACAAGACGTCATGGACCCAGTGACGCAATGCACTAAACCTTCTAGCCACTCAAGTTCTCTTAAAAGAACTTGTTTCATTCTCACGGGGAACCGGCGTAATCTATCAACGTATCTCTTAGAGATGGTTGATATTGAAACAGGAGACCTCTCCCTAATCTCCGCATAGGAAAACCAAATGCACTTATTGAGTCTAGAGCCTCGAGATGCATAAAAAGATCTCATAGGAACACGTGCTACTTATACCCTGGTTGTTCAACTTTAAGGACACCAGTGGTAAACTATGAGTCCTACGCAGATCTTAGCAATCTGCCTAAACATTTATGAGGGATGTTGCTTTAGTAACTCCCAGTGATTGAATGGAAATTCCTGCCAGGGTCAACATCAAGCAGCCCTGAAAGCAGGTCACTTAGGTAATTCTGTGAGGACTACGCTTAGTGGTCGCGATGGTTAATAACGGTCAACAGTCGTGGAGTGATCTCCAGCGACTCACCCAATCGTTGATCTACTTAGGTAGGTCGTGTAAATCCTTTCAGGGTTTGCCGATTGGGAACGGTCTTGGTAAGGAATTAGAAGGAATCTTCACACTATGTTGTTGACAATCTCTAATTCCAAACCTATAAGTACCAGAAGATTTGTTGCTAACTGTCTACTTGCAGGAATTTCTGACGGTTGCGGCTGATTGCTGAAAAGATGTTGATCCATCAACACATGCTCACACTTCAACTTCACAATCTAAGAAATCATGATCATTGATTGGGCCTCAAATATGCTTCCACAACTCTGATGTAAAAGATCATGATCCTGAAAAGTATGAGCATGTCATCACAAAGATGTTCGAATCACATGGAGACGTTACTGCTCATAGATGACCCTCTGACAATCATTTGGATGATGAAGCTGTTACAATTTCCAAAGATCATCCACCATATTGAAGGTGTCATCTAGAGTCTACCACTTAATGCACAAAGATCTCAACAATGAAGAATCAAAAGGCTACGAGCTACGAAGAGGTCATCAAAGATCTGAATGCTATGATTCAACACTTATTTTCCGGGGTGACCTCCCTTAGGGGGAGATTGTTAGGAATACGATTATTCATATGAAGACTCGGTCACCCCGAGTATAGTTTAGCATATTGTAGCTCGTAGTAATTATCATATTAGTTAGTATATAGAGTAGTATTACTTAGTATTTGTGGAGTCGGTCGGGTCTTTACCCACTGTCAGCCCGCTCTACAGCCCGTTTCAAGGGGCGTTTCTATTGTAACTATATATACCCTTTCCCACCCATGGGAAAGGGTTGAACCTTCATTTGCAATCTAACATTTCACCATTTTCTCTCTAAGGTTCCATCTCTTTCTCTCTCTAACTTCTCACTAGAAATCTATACTTAAATCAACCTAAACACTTAACCATCCATGTTCTCATATTAGAGTATACTACACATCCTTTTATCACAAGTTCTCATAAACACCAAACAAGCATAAAGAGATTATCATTATCAAAACACATCACATGAAACACAAAGAACCAAACATGAGATATGAAATTCAACATCTTGATAATAATAAGGTTTACCCAAGTAGCGATTACAATGAGTAAAGAATAGGAATTATAGCAATCCTATGAGCCTCCAATCAACCGGTACACGTTCTAACCACACTAGAGAAACGCTCCAATACTTCTTGGTGATACTTCCTTTGTGAATGGTAGAGTGAATAGGGTCTTTCGGGTTTAGATAGTTGTGGAAAATCTGCCCATATGGTTTAAGAGAGAGTTTTCCATTTGGTTTGGTGACCAAATGGTGATTTGATGCATTTGATGCATTGTTGATGCATAAGAAATACTTAGCCAAGCACTCTTATTTGTAACAGAATAATCCTTGGCCTCCAAGCATGTTTCTTGGCAACAAAGTGTAATAAAGTGTAGGAAAAATGAGTTATTAGAAGTATATGATCGTACTTGGTAGTAATGGTACTTAATTCCACACTTAAATGAAACTTTACTTAATTCCACACTTAAATGAAACTTTGGAGCATATTTGGTGCAGAAACCCGCGGTTTAGACATGAACCAGGCGGTTTGGAACATTCTGACCACCAAAATCAATCTAAACCCAAGGTTTGGACATGAACCCGCGGTTTAGATTTCTGTGCACCTTCAATTTGGACTTTGAGCCTTGGTTTGAACCACAACTTCAACCTTAGGTTGGAAATTGGTTTGCATAAGTGTTTCAACCTTGGGTTGGCAATAAACTTCATCTTTAACAAACATCTTTGATACTTAATCTTGACTCTTTTCTTCATCATATAACTCCATAATCTTTACTTGAACTTGGAAATAATCATAGCATGAATCTTTTTCTTGTACGGAAAACTTCTCTTCGTGTATATACACTTGATTTGACGACTTTTCTTCATCTTTTCGTTATTTCCTTCGACATAGTTGTACCTGAACCTAAATACATCTTTTGCACCCTTTAAGCATAAAATGTTCACAAATACAACCAAATAACATGCACAAACATATGAATAACGCCACTAAAATATGTACAAAATGAGTGTTATAAAAAGTCATCGTCAGAGTCATTCATATTATCATACCCCTCGTCACTCATATTACCATAACCCTCGTCATTCATATTATCATAACCCTCATCCCCTTCCCCATATTCTGATGATAACTCATCATCAGGAGACTCCTTATGACATGTCCACTTATCATAACTAGTAAAGAATCCCTTTTGCATCAGATGTGAATAAATTGTCCATTTATTTTGGTCATGAAAACTGTTGCAGGTTTTACAAGGGCAGGGAGGTTTTATTGACTCGTGTTTGTGATGATAAGCATATTTAAGAAATTCATTCACTCCCGATTTATATCTAGGTTCGTTTATCCGATCTGAAATATGCATCCAAGACTTATCCATGTGCTCTAGTAATAAAAAAGACCCTAAATCAGTTTAACAATCATAAGACTACTTATACTACATATAAACAATCACAAGACTACTTATACTAAATCCTTAATATAAACAATCACAAGACTACTTATACTACATATAGATAAAGAAGATAAAATACTAAGTAACAAAAACCATAAGGCAAATACTGGGTTTGATGTGTATGCAGCAACTTAACTGAAAGATGGCCGAGTTATAATAACAAACTTGTTAAGACTGGTTTCTAAAACCTTGTTGTAGACTTGTAGTTTTTAGGCGATGCACAAAGATGAAGATTACAATGAACAGATGTATATTTAATATCCTTCAACACGTATTCACATTGCAACACTTAGTTAATCCATTAAACTTTTATTTGTAGATAGGCCAGTACTGTGCAGAAACCACCAGAAAGATTGCAAATTGAATGCATTATATAATAGTATAAATATTTCAATATTCAGAATATGATATTGCTGTTAAAACGAACAAAGATTGCATTAGCAAACAAGATAAACGTGTCAAACGATATTCAGAATTTGATATTGCCTTGTAATCATATTCAAAATAAATGCATAACTTTCTTTATTCAAAATAACTTTCTTTATTCAAAATAAATGCATAAGCACTCAGATAAGCAATCCCGAGCCTCCTTTTATAATTTCAAGTGATTTGAAGGTTTCATACTGATTGCTTTCAGCAGTCCAGTGTCTAAACCATCATGGTTGTATATTCTTCTCAGATCTTCAGTATAAAAACATGTTAAGTGTTTATAATTACGTTTTGAATAATGTGACATGAAAAACTCAGAATTATTTTCAGCTGTAATAAAAAGATAGGACCATTTTTGTGTCTAGAAATTACTGATTATTCATAAATTCATGTAAAAGGATCCTTAAGAAATCGAATTAGTTTCAGATCCTCCTATATTGATTATTTAGACCCATAAATTATGAGATAATTTGTATCAGTTTCATCATACCCAAAAAAATTGTTCACATGTAAATGAAATATACTCAGATCATATATTTCGAAACGCAATGCAAAACATTACCTAACATAATTTTCTTATCCCTGATTTGTGAATTCCACTAAGTGAGTTACTTTGAGAACTACACGAAATGTAATCGCACGTGATTAATTATCTACTGTATGTTGGATAGATCAAGGAAGAACTGAATGCAGAATTAGTAACTGTCAATGATGCTTATGGTGATAGACGGCACGTTAGCTGATCCATAAGTTGACAAGTTATTTTTACTATTCAGATATATAATTTAGTATGTTAAATTAAAAACTTGTTTGGCTAATAATTTCACTCTAGTTTTATCAAATATATCATATGCATTGTTGGACATCTCCTTAATTATTGTATAGTAGGAAGATAGAACTCCCTTCCAATATATGGCTGCTCCTCAGTCTTAAGGTTAATGTATGCATAGTGATACCAGATACAACCTTGAATAGCAAACATTATGTTAGCCTTCTTATTTGTAATTGTAAAATGTTTAGCCATTTGTTCATTTACCATACTAAGGTTATTACATTTTAGGTTCATCCACCTAGTTTGACAATGTTTCATGTTTCTACTCCATTTAACATTGTTGCCTAATGCGATGCTGAAATCCTATTTACATCACTACACTCCAAATGAGTATCAATTTCAGTGAGATAGCAAGGAATACCCTATAATGCATAATACACGAGCTCGGTCCTTACTCACACATAAAATAAAAGAAACATATATACAGGACTAGGTTATCAAAGATGTTAATGTAGTGAGTTCAGTGAGGTATGTCTGACTTCATTAACGTACTCATTAATAAGCCATTAGAGATTAATGAAGAATTAGGCCTATGAAGGAGCAGAAAACCATTTATTAACTTTAATTATGAAAAGGGAGCTAAATTGAAGTCAAAAGAGTATTGTGTGAAAAGTTTGCCTGAACATTAGCTTCTAGACACATGTCTGCATATCTAATCAAACTACAACAAACACAAGGAGAACAACGAGCAAGTAAACCTACATAAGTATTACTCGCTCACTGTACATCATAACTACTCCACAAAGCCGAAGTTCCTAATAACGTATGGCCATTAAAAAAGACATTCAACATGAGTAATTTAAATCACTTGGCAACTATCTTGTCATCTGCCTAATGGATATTAACACTATGTTTACCATAATTGCCTATGTTAATACAAATATCACCTAAAAACGTTATTTATATTTTATGATCTTTCTTAAGTTTTGTTAACGACAAAAGGTAAAGTTTATTTTTAGCAAATCATAAATAGAGTTTAGAAGTCTTTTACTTAACATCACTCAAACAACATTTACATGTTTTCATAAAGTGCTTTCAAATTGTAAAATGGTTAAGTATTCTTTAGTACAATTTCATATGTTAAAAATGTCATATAAGTATATTTAGTAAGTTTTCTAAAAGAGTGTGTCTTATTAGGATATAAGTAATCAAACACTTTTTAGTAAATCATTCACTTGCTAAACATCTTTAACAAACATTTTTAAGTCTCTACATAAACTCTTTTACAAGAATACTTTCTTTTTTAATTATATCTAAAATTAGAAATAATATATATACTTACATCATCACTTGCATCACACATGTCCCTTCAAGGAAACATATGTGTAAGAGACATGTTTTATTTTGTGTAGATTCATACTCAAAGATCTCAAAGTTGACTTTGTGAGATCTTGAGAAAATTGAGTTAGATTGTGAAATATTTTGTGCAGGATTCTGTCAGACATGCTGGCGGAACCCTCGGGTATAACGGACGGAACCAAAGGATTGGTTCCGCCGTATCCGTGGGTTGGTCTGGAATTTTGCCTATAAATAGCAACTCACTCTTTGTGTTTTTCTAATCACTTACAATCATAACATACTGCATATACTTTCATTTCTCTCTTCTAACTCAGTTCCATTTCACATTTGTGAGTCTTTCTTTGTAGCAAGAAGATCACGACTTCACAAGTTTCAACACAACGTTGCAAGATACTTAGTGTAAGCTAGTAAAGTTTATACATCATTGTATTGTATCCACTTGTAGTGATCGGTTAGTATTTTAGTCCTCAAAATACTTAGTGTATCGGGAGTTGTTGTACCCTTGTAAAAGAACTATCGGGAGTGGTTGAACCCTTGTGAAAGATCTCGACATCTAGCTTAGTGTCGGAAATAGTGTGTAAGCGACGTGTAAGGTTTTCTCCGCCGGTTAAAGGAGCTTGTTGACTAGTGCAAGAAACTCTCGAGTTGGATACTCGGGGCATGGTGTAGGGCAAGGAAAAAGAGTCCTTGTAGCCGAACCACGATAAACATCTGATAATGCATTTTTGAGTGCGTATCAAAAATATACACAAAGTAGACGTGAGTGGAATTTACCGATCAACCTTTAGGAAAAGGAAGACTTGCAAAGACTCGTGAATACAATATATATATATATATATATATATATATATATATATATATATATATATATATATATATATATATATATATATATATATATATATATATATATATGCGTGTGTGTGTGTGTGTGTGATTACCCGGGTCGTATGCCAACGAGGTGTGAATGGGCGATATCGTGTGAGATTCGAGATTAAAATGCTTGTAAGGAATAGTTTTGATTATTTGGTATTGTTCAATTACAAGAAATGAAAATTAAAACTTAAAACTTGCTTAGAATTCTACGGGAATGAAAATTAGGAAGCTAGGGAACCCTAAACGTAATCTAATTTTAAAAACGTAAAATTTATTTAAATAAAACGCGAGAGCGCAAAATAAAACGTGAATTTTAAGCTACGCTAATCCTGCGGGGGTAAAAATGATTTTTCTACGCTTCTAATGATGAAAGAAAATTTTTAGAAAAAGAAAAATATTTTTTTTCTTTTTATTTTTTTTTATAATGATTTAATTACTAAATAAACTAAATTAAATATTAAAAATACTAAACTACTCCTAAAAATTCTGAAATTTTTTTGAAAACTAAATATACCTAAAATAAACCTAAGAAAAATAAAAACATGAAATAAGCAGTTGTATTAAGCAGAAATTAAGCAAAACAGAAACATGAAGTAGTAATAAGCAATTTAAAACGAACACTACATTAAATAGATAAATAAGGAAAGTAATCACACAAAGAAAGAGTAGCACAGATGGTAGTGGGACGTGTGTTGGGTGTCTGTTTATGCAACCTGGTGACCAGGGTTCAAACCTGGTGCACCACCCTTTTTTGTGATTTATTATTATTTTTTATTATTTTTTTTCGATTTTATTTTTATGAAAATGAGCAGAAAAAATAATCTTTTTATGAAAACTCAATTTTTGGAAATCAGAAATAAGCTAAGATACCCGTTAATAATCTATACAGTTTTGAAGGAAATCTAGAAATCGAAAGGGAACTAATCACCTAAATAACCAAAGAAACTATCGAAACTAACTATTGTAAAGTTATAAGCTATAAAAAGCTCACACATAAATAAGCTACTGACTAATAAACTTAAATAAGAAACAACGAAGCAGCTGAATACACTCTTGTGGCTTATCAGTGAATAGAAGGTATGAATGATCAATCGAAAACAACTAACTGTTAACACCACGAGCTCAAATAAGCTAGGCCTAGAAGGGAACATGCAAAGGCAACCTAGGGGAAATTAAGACAAACTAGTAGACATGAATAAGCAGATTAAGCAACAAAAATAAGCTGAAGGTCCAATAAGTGCAAACCTAACCCATTTAGAGAAGCACAACCAAACAGGCCTGCAGGTTCAGAGGGGCAAGTTCCCGGGCTTGCACAAGCTTGAAAAAAAATTCAAAAATTAATCTAAAAATATAAGCATGTTCACAAGCTGGAAAATAAGCCACAAACTAATTTTCAAGATAAATGGACAAGGAATGAGCAAACTAAAAATGCAATCTTTGTGGCTGTTGGGGTAATTTTGTAACAGCAACAGTGGGTCAAATGGGTGACTTTAAGCAAAGATTTAAGCTAGCAGATGGAAAAATAAAAGCAAATGAGCTGTAAAATAATAAAGTTAAACTAGGATAGGATGCATAAGAACAAGAATCAAGGAATTTGAACAACTATTGAGGCAAGAAACTAAGATGGGAAAAAGCTATGTTGGAGCAATATGCTGCTGATGTGCAGGGCTGCAAATGGGTCAAATTGGTGATATTTGACCCACAACCTATAACTACCAGGTACAAAATGCATATACTACCTATTTGTGAGCTAATGTAATCAAAAGTAACAACTAAACAATCCTAAACTAAGATCTTAGTTATACTACTCTAAAATCAGTTGCAATAAAAAAATTTGAAAGACATTCTAAAATACCTTGAACCTACTTACTTATACTTAAAAACTTTCAACTAAACTATTCTAGGGCTGATCTACATTAAAAGGTTTGTAAAGAAAAAAAAATTGGCCAAGAAGAGTGCTAATGCCAAACACTATCTAAAGTGACACTGATGGGATTTTGACAGAGAAAGGTTTTAAAAAAAGACTAGAATTTGGATTTAAGCCATAATTCACTTGACTAAACAAGAACTATTAGTAGATAAGCAATGGAAACAGTCGAAATAAGCAGTTAAAAAAAAGCAATGATAACAGAACTTTTTTAGATTTTCATTGAACTAAGTTAAGAATACAAAGACTTAAATTAAAACTAAAACATTGAAAATTAATACTGAAAACCTAATACTTGACTAAACCTACTTCTACTACTACCTATTTAACTACTGCCTTTCAATGGCATACAACATAGCTATTTATACTAAAACTAAAAATTAGGTTTTCTTTGCCTCTTTTGCTTGTTCTCTGTTTCTTCTGTGAGATAAAGCAGTATTGGATTACTTTGTGCTTCTTTGGAGCAATCCCAGCCATTAGATTGAAAAAGAGATGATCACATCCTTCTATCAAGTTTTGGCACCCAAAGTAGGTAGTGTGGATGGGTGAGGTAGGTATGGGTTTGTGAGGCATTGGAGGGGGTGATTGTGGGTAATACTTTTGAGGTTGTGGCAGGAGATGGAGTATTGCAGTGATATGGCGTGGAGGTGGGGATGTGTATGGTGGGTAATAGGGTTGAAGGAGAAACAGAGGTGAGTTTGACTGTTTGTTTGACCTACGTGTTTTATTGTTTTGAGTTTGGGTTGGTTTTGGGCTTGGGTGGTGTATGGACTTAGGGTTTGGATGGGCTTGAGATTTTTAAGTTAGTTTTGGTTTGGTGGATTGGACTTGGAATTTGACTTCTAATATCAAAGGTCCGTTTGGTTATTAGTAACTTAGCACAAGGACCAATCATGTAATTTCTGAAAATGGAGGGGGTTGAGTTGTAATTTTTCCAAACTTGATTCAAGGGGTCATTCTTACCAAGTTCTAATAATTCAAGGACCATACATGAGATTTCCACAAACAAATTTCCCGGGGACCATTTTTGACAACCTTATAAACTTTAAGGACTAAAACTACCAAACTTTTGAAACTTTTTACCCAAAGATCGTTTTTGACAACTTATGATTTCCAAAAGACATTTGTTGATTTTTCTTTGAAAATAAATGCTCAGGGACTAATTCTGACAACTTTTGAAAGTTGGGGGACTGAAACTGCCAATTATGCAAACTTTGTTCATTTTTCGTTTGTTTTCAATCATTTTGCATCTGAAACATATAAAACACGACCTTTGGGATATTTTCCGTATTTTGATGCATTTTTTAGTGTTTTTAAACGTTTTTGCAGTTCAGATTTGACTAAAAATGATGAGTATTTACACACTCATCAATCCCCCACACTAAACTATTGCTAGTCCCTAGCAATCTTTTCTGAAAATTTAATGGATTTGAAGTCTCTTTTACCAAAAGCCATTACTTCTGGAGTAGCCAAATGTTTCGGTTCAAGTAAGAACTATGGTACACCGATAACCATATGATTTTGAGCAAACCATAAGCTTCCAACGGTTTTGATTTGTCTTTACCAGAAGTTGTTTGCTTCTGGACTAGCCAACTCTTGATGGACACAGTCAACATCTTGGTGAGTTGATTACCAATTATGGTATTCCACTGCCTTTACCACAAGCCATAATCTTGCTGGCTAGCCAACTCTTCTACTTTTTAGGATATGGTGAGTTGAATACCATACAATTTTCGGAAAATTGTCAGCCATCAACGGATTTGAGATATCTTTACCAAGAGCCGTTTGCTCCTGGATTAGCCAATCCTTTTATTGGTTAGACATGGTGGACTAATAACCACAAAAAATTTTGAAGCTCAAGTGAAAAAAAATTTAAAATTTTTGCCAAAAACGGGGGTACTAGATGGTAAAATGTGATAAAATTCGCTAGAATTGCCCCCTCCCCCCCCCCCCCCCCCCCACACACTTAGAATTGAATATTGTCCTCAATATTCAAAGTCCCGGCTATTATGCCGACTCTTTGAACGTAAAAGGGCAACATTACAAGCTAAATGTGGAAACACCATTTTTCACTTTATTTTATTTATTATATATACATGGTAACAATAGCAGGGCACTCCCCCATACTTAGGGTGAAAACCCCGTATGCATGCTACTGTTTTTGTTTACCGAGTCGCTAGCTTGACTCGACCCCAAATTCATTGGTTCTTGGGGAAGCAAGATGTGGAAGAGACAATCTCCATCGGACTTTCATTCAAGATGTTTAGACAAACATTTGAAGCACGTGAAAGTTCCACACCGATGAGATAAGTACCCGGCTTTACCTAGAATGGTAAATGGAAATGCCGGGGTCAAAGATAGTGTCCTCATTCCCGAAAGAGTGAAGAAGAGAGGAAGTCACCAGGTAGGTGAAGAAAAGAAAGAAAATCATGATAACAATCATGACTAGATCTTCACCCTCAAGATCAGGCTCAGTTTCCTGAGTTTGGATTTTATCGGTAAAGCTCTTTGGTTTGGATAACATATCGGGAGGGAGGGTGGAAAAATTTGTCATAGGAATACAAACTCTCATGATTGAGACTCTTTCCCCCCGATCATGGTTTTTCTTGTCATCCAAGTAATCATACTCCGGAGGAGTCATGATATGAGTAAGTTCATCGGAGAACTCCTCGTGACGAGAATCAATCACATGATGCGAATCTGTGAACTCATGTTCCACTGTGGACTCATCACAATCCTCATTCTGAATATCAGAGAGTGGATTATCAAAAATCAAAGTGAATTCGGATTCGAATTCAAATAGAGGATTGATGATAGTAGTTTTGAATGTTTCAGGAACAAAAGTGATTAACATTCTCTTGTGGACTGTTGGGATAAGAATTGAGTGAATGATCGTGATATAAGAGATTTTCAATTTCTCCCAGATCGGCTTCGAAATCAAAGAGACCATCATCACTTCCAGATGGAAGTGGATTGATGTGAGTGAGTTCATCGGCGAACTCCTCAAGAAGAGGATCAACATCAGAATGTGGAAGTGATGCCTCAACATATTCAATGTCTCCATAAGATTCATAATCATCGCTAAAATCGGAGAAAGTCTCAAAATGATCTTTTGAATACTCAAGAGGGAAGGAAAATCACACAAATGATCAAAAGTTCCCTGTGACTCTCTTGTGATTGGGACAAGGTCCTCAACACTAGACTTTATGAATTCGTCCGATTCCTTTTCAGGAACAGTGCTAAGATGCTCATCCCCCATGCTCAGAGAGTGAGTGTGAACTTCGGGTGTGATAATAACAGACTGAGGGAGTTGAGAAGGACTAGCAGACATGGGTTTTATAAATTTCATTTGTTCTTCTGCTAGTAATTCCATCATAGTCTTTTCTCCCTGTGATTTTTGGATTGGCGGGATTTTAATTGATGTACTCGATGAATCTTTTTGAATAATAACAACGTTATCTTCATCATCATCATCGTCATCAAATAGAGCAGCATTGCGAAGATTGGCACGTATTTTAGCTGCTCGTTGCTTAGCCAGTAATTCTTCCATGCTTTTTCCAGAATCTCATTCTTCAGCAAGTAATTTTGCCATAGTTTTCCCACGAGAATTTGGAATGAGTGGAAATTGTGGGGGTGTGGATGTGTCAAAACTGGAAGGTTGACATTGAAAATCATCATGAGGACCCCCACAATATACACAAGAAAAACTGGGGGCATTTTGAAATGTTGTGCTATTCAACTCCTCCTTAAGTTCTCTTAATATTTCAAGAGCCTTTAGACAAAGGTCTTACTGAGTTTCTTGAGGAGTTGTGTGAATCATTTGGTACTGTGGAGGTTGGTCATGATACGGATAGTCATAATTGTTACAAGGAAATGGATTCCTTGTTTGACAATCCGAGCTAAAGTGAGGACCTCCACAATACTCACAAGAAACATTCGGTGCATTTTCAAATGATGTATTATTGAAATAGCACGGTTCTTGTTCAAAGGAATTCTGAGGAGGGTAACTGAAATCGTTTTGAAAATTTGGAAACGCGAATGTATTTTCGATTTCAAAAGTGCAACAAGTACAAAGTCCATGGGTAAACCCACATTCCTTGCAAAAACATCGTTTACAAAGTGAACCATCTTCTAAGAGATCTCTACAAATATAACAATGATGTGGATCAAACGAAGATAGTTGGGGTTGTGGAGGGTGGTCGGGAAGACTTTGAGAATCATTGAATGCATTCGGATTTGCTTTGCACCATTTACAAAATTCGTCACTAATATCACTCCCGCACCGCCTACACGCGCACTTGTAACAACGATGATTGTCATCCACTGGACCTTTACAATGAAAACAATTGTAGTCGAGTGATGACATAAGAATTAAACATTAACGAGGGATGAGAAGAAAGAATTAAACGGTAAAGAGGATAAGAAGATAAGAATTAAACGTATAGGAGACGAAGATTATTTTTGGGTTTTTCGAAAAACACATCAATTAAAACGAAACCAACTCAAAAAGACAATTGTGAACTTAAACCAATAATCACAATGTAAATGGCTTCTTTGTAAAAGGTACACCAATTCACAAGGATACAATGGCAAGTTTAAATCTTTTGTTTGGGAACTTATTAATGTTCACACCCCCAGTTGGTAGGTGTTCTGCCTTGGTTCTCGGCGGTTGTTTTTGTTAGCCTTGCTATTTTATAAAAGATAACGTCACACATAAAGAAATGGACTAGATATCATACAAATAGTACTTTAGGGACTATTATTGTAATATAGGCAAACATGTGATGTAATGAGCCTATAAATACCCCTCATGACTCTCCATGAGGGGTGTGGGAAAGTGTGTGTATTGTTTCATTTATTCTTTGTTAATATAAACCCTTTTCTCCACCTTTCTCTCTCTACTTTCTCTCTCTAGAACAATGTTGTATTTTGATCAACCGCGACCTCCGGAACGTGTTTCTTGGTCATAACAAGTGGCATCAGAGCTAACCGGGGGCGAATCGTGGTGTTTTTGGGTGAAAAAATCGTGTTTTTGGGTGAAAAATCGGATCTGGTACTGTTCATCAAAATTTTGTCGAGTTTGAAATTTTTTTCGAGTTAGAAAAATGTTATCGAGTTAGCATGTTTTCTTATCGAGTTTGGATTTGATGTTTATCAAGTTTGGTGTTTGTCGAGTTAGGAGACAATTTTTATCGAGTTAGGGAGCTGACTATCGAGTTAGCTTAGCGAGTTAGACGCTTTATCGAGTTAGAAGCTGTTTTTTGCCGAGTTAGGCATGGCTCATCCTTATCGTTCATCGAGTAAGGCCTCTCTTGGTTACTCCTAAGTCGAAACTCTGCCCAAATTTTCTCACATTATCAAGTTAAGACTTCACTTATCGAGTTTGAGTTTCTCATCGAGTTAGTAAGTTTTTACCGAGTTAGAGAATTTGAAATCCTTACCGAGTTTGACAGACTTACCGAGTTTGAATAAGGTTATCGTTTGCAAGGTTACCGAGTTGGAAATGTTACCGAGTTAGGAAATGTTACCGAGTTTGGAAATGTTACCGAGTTAGGGACAACTATCGAGTTAGCAAAAAAAAAAAAATTGAGAGGAGACTAAACGTTCAATTTTTACGCGAGATTTTAATTTTGGTATTACGTTGAAAATTTTGGCCCGAAATTCAAATTTTTAGGCTAAAATTCAAATTTTTTCGGTGAAATTTTGCGTAAAAATTTTCAAAACTCAAATTTTTCTGGTAACCTTAGAATTGCATTTCATAGTGATTTCCAAATTATGGGCGAGAATTTTTTTCCAATTTTTTTTTGGAGGGAAAATACGAAATCACTACGAATCACCCGAAATAGAATTTCAAGCTTCACCAAAACACACCACGAATTGCTTAAACAATCCTGATCAAGAATCACATTCAAATGACAACGGCTAGTATTGGATTTTTGTGATTATGGGGATAATTCTTTATCACTTTTCTGGGTTTAAAGTTCATTTCAAGGGCATGTGTACTTATTTATCTCAAAGTCTAGGGGTGGATGGATGCATGACTTTCGAAGATACTTGTTTGGGCAAACACTAACGATAGTGATTAAGACTTGGATTATCTAGTTATACCCGATGTAAGGAGTTACATTGTAGTGCTCACGGGTTATAACTATCACTTAAAGGAGGTATGTTGTAGTGCTTAGTGTCACACGAAGTTGTGGATAATCAAGAGGTGATATACGTCTTATACTTGATGGCTGGTTGGTTGAAGAGTATATAGTACTCAGAGATTCGATGGTGTACGAACTCTCTACACCGTTCTTAGTCACACCATAGTACAAGATTAAGTAACATATCTACGGGATGTTTACTTTATTGTCAGATTTGTTATATTGGATTGTTTCTATAGTCATTGGTCATTTACTAGCTGGTTGGAATTTGAAGAGGTCGCTTAAAGGTTGAAGAGAAGAGAAGAGATTGTAGAATAAAGAGAGTCATATCCTATCAGCATATTCTCACAAATTATGCTTTCATGGTCTATCTACATTGCATCAGAAGTGTAAAGTACGGGTAATTTTGGCATGAACACACAATAGTATGATGATTTCGATACATCGCAACCATCAGGAGGGAGAAGAACATGCCAAAAGAAGTAGTGTTTCATCTCTAGTACGTTGGTTGATCGAGGGAATTGTGCTTACACTAGAACCGAAGAAGTACTAATGATGTGTACATCGGAACGTATTACCAACCTTCTGTGCAATACTATGTGAGTTATGCTATGATGCTCCCAGAACGACAACCATGGTGCAAACTCATTAGTATCTACCTTATCCGCTGCGAGATGAGAAGAGAGTTGTTAGTTCAGGAGGGAGCAGAAGAAAAAGAATAAAGGCTCACTAGTTAGGAGGGAGTAATAACCTAACTAGACCATTACAGTTGAAATTCAGAGCTACAAAGACCTTTGCCGTCAGTGTCAAAGATCATACGCCGAGATCGTCGGAAGAGAGAACTTCAAGTCTGCCTCAGTATCTAGACTACAGAGACTCTGCGCTTCAACAACGTCAACATAGTTTACTATTGTTGTAATTTACATGTTTATGTGTTTATAGGTCTCATTGTATCCATTCATGTGTGACGATATCTTGGAGGGAGATTGTTAGCCTTGCTATTTTATAAAAGATAACGTCACACATAAAGAAATGGACTAGATATCATACAAATAGTACTTTAGGGACTATTATTGTAATATAGGCAAACATGTGATGTAATGAGCCTATAAATACCCCTCATGACTCTCCATGAGGGGTGTGGGAAAGTGTGTGTATTGTTTCATTTATTCTTTGTTAATATAAACCCTTTTCTCCACCTTTCTCTCTCTACTTTCTCTCTCTAGAACAATGTTGTATTTTGATCAACCGCGACCTCCGGAACGTGTTTCTTGGTCATAACAGTTTTTTTATGTTTCTTTTATTTAACAAGAAAAACGGAAAATTGTTTTTGTATTTTTTATATGATAGATATATATACAAAAGAAAAAGGAAATATTTTTTGGGTTTTATATATTTTTGAAAGCGATAACTTCTTGACGAAGGTTCTACAAGTTACTAATCGCTGAAATCATAACGATATTGTCGCAACACAACCTCCCCGGCATCGGCGCCATTTTGATAATGCGTTTTTGAGTGCGTATCAAAAATAAACACAAAGTAGACGTGAGTGAAATTTACCAATCAACCTTTAGGAAAAGGAAGACTTGCAAAGAATTGTGAATACAATATATATATATATATATATATATATATATATATATATATATATATATATATATATATATATATATATATATATATATATGATACCGGGTAAGTGATTACCCGGGTCGTGTCCCAACGAGGTGTGAATGGGCGATATCGTGTGAGATTCGAGATTTAATGCTTGTAATGAATAGTTTTGATATTTGGTATTGTTGAATTACGAGAAATTGAAAATAACAAACGAAAATAAAATAAACGCAACTAAAATATGAATATAAACAAGAAATGAAAATTAAAACTTAAAACTTGCTTAGAATTCTACGGGAATGAAAATTAGGAAGCTAGGGAACCCTAAACGTAATCTAATTTTAAAAACGTAAAATTTATTTAAATAAAACGCGAGAGCGCAAAATAAAACGTGAATTTTAAGCTACGCTAATCCTGCGGGGGTAAAAATGATTTTTCTACGCTTCTAATGATGAAAGAAAATTTTTAGAAAAAGAAAAAGATTTTTTTGCTTTTTATTTTTTTTATAATGATTTAATTACTAAATAAACTAAATTAAATATTAAAAATACTAAACTACTCCTAAAAATTCTGAAATTTTTTGAAAACTAAATATACCTAAAATAAACCTAAGAGAAAATAAAAACATGAAATAAGCAGTTGTATTAAGCAGAAATTAAGCAAAACAGAAACATGAAGTAGTAATAAGCAATTTAAAACGAACACTACATTAAATAGATAAATAAGGAAAGTAATCACACAAAGAAAGAGTAGCACAGATGGTAGTGGGACGTGTGTTGGGTGTCTGCTTATGCAACCTGGTGACCAGGGTTCAAACCTGGTGCACCACCCTTTTTTGTGATTTATTATTATTTTTTTTTTTCGATTTTATTTTTATGAAAATGAGCATAAAATATAAACTTTTTATGAAAACACAATTTTTGGAAATCAGAAATAAGCTAAGATACCCGTTAATAATCTATACAGTTTTGAAGGAAATCTAGAAATCAAAAGGGAACTAATCACCTAAATAACCAAAGAAACTATCGAAACTAACTATTGTAAAGTTATAAGCTATAAAAAGCTCACACCTAAATAAGCTACTGACAAATAAGCTTAAATAAGAAACAACGGAGCATCTGAATACACTCTTGTGGCTTATCAGTGAACAGAAGGTATGAATGATCAATCGAAAACAACTAACTGTTAACACTACGAGCTCAAATAAGCTAGGCCTAGAAGGGAACATGCAAAGGTAACCTAGGGGAACTTAAGATAAGCTAGTAGACATGAATAAGCAGATTAAGCAACAAAAATAAGCTGAAGGTCCAATAAGTGCAAACCTAACCCATTTAGAGAAGCACAACCAAACAGGCCTGCAGGTTCAGAGGGGCAAGTTCCCGGGCTTGCACAAGCTTGAAAAAAATTCAAAAATTAATCGAAAAATATAAGCATGTTCACAAGCTGGAAAATAAGCCACAAACTAATTTTCAAGATAAATGGACAAGGAATGAGCAAACTGAAAATGCAATCTTAGTGGCTGTTGGGGTAATTTTTTAACAGCAACAGTGGGTCAAATGGGTGACTTTAAGCAAAGATTTAAGCTAGCAGATGGAAAAATAAAAGCAAATGAGCTGTAAAATAATAAAGTTAAACTAGGATAGGATGCATAAGAACAAGAATCAAGGAATTTGAACAACTATTGAGGCAAGAAACTAAGATGGGAAAAAGCTATGTTGGAGCAATATGCTGCTGATGTGCAGGGCTGCAAATGGGTCAAATTGGTGAGATTTGACCCACAACCTATAACTACCAGGTACAAAATGCATATACTACCTATTTGTGAGCTAATGTAATCAAAAGTAACAACTAAACAATCCTAAACTAAGATCTTAGTTATACTACTCTAAAAACAGTTGCAATAAAAAAATTTGAAAGACATTCTAAAATACCTTGAACCTACTTACTTATACTTAAAAACTTTCAACTAAACTATTCTAGGGCTGATCTACATTAAAAGGTTTGTAAAGAAAAAAAAATTGGCCAAGAAGAGTGCTAATGCCAAACACTATCTAAAGTGACACTGATGGGATTTTGACAGAGAAAGGTTTTAAAAAAAAACTAGAATTTGGATTTAAGCCATAATTCACTTGACTAAACAAGAACTATTAGTAGATAAGCAATGGAAACAGTCGAAATAAGCAGTTAAAAAAAAGCAATGATAAAAGAACTTTTTTAGATTTTCATTGAACTAAGTTAAGAATACAAAGACTTAAATTAAAACTAAAACATTGAAAATTAATACTGAAAACCTAATACTTGACTAAACCTACTTCTACTACTACCTATTTAACTACTGTCTTTCAATAGCATACAACATAGCTATTTATACTAAAACTAAAAATTAGGTTTTCTTTGCCTCTTGTGCTTGTTCTCTGTTTCTTCTGTGAGATAAAGCAGTATTGGATCACTTTGTGCTTCTTTGGAGCAATCCCAGCCATTGGATTGAAAAAGAGATGATCACAGCCTTCCATCAAGTTTTGGCGCCCAAAGTAGGTAGTGTGGATGGGTGAGTTGTAATTTTTCCAAACTTGATTCAAGGGGTCATTCTTACCAAGTTCCAATAATTCAAGGACCATACATGAGATTTCCACAAACAAATTTCCCGGGGACCATTTTTGACAACCTTGTAAACTTGAAGGACTAAAACTGCCAAACTTTTGAAACTTTTTACCCAATGATCGTTTTTGACAACTTATGATTCCCAAAAGACATTTGTTGATTTTTGTTTCAAAATTAATGCTCAGGGACTGATTCTGACAACTTTTGAAAGTTGGGGGACTGAAACTGCCAATTATGCAAACTTTGTTCGTTTTTCGTTTGTTTTCAATCATTTTGCATCTGAAACATATAAAACACGACCTTTGGGATATTTTCCGTATTTTGATGCATTTTTGAGTGTTTTTAAACGTTTTGCAGTTCAGATTTGACTAAAAATGATGAGTATTTACACACTCATCAACATCCGTGTTATAGTTTGATCGTTTCTTACTTTTATTCTTGCATATTATTTATTGTTTGGTAAGTTTTAGTTGTCGATTACACATAAAAGTTTTCAAAGAAAATCAAGTTAAAATCCGGTAAACTATTCAACCCACTTCTAGTTTTCCACAGCCTACATTGTGGGTCTCACTACTCAAGCTTAGAACTTATGCAACTAAACTCATCTTAAGTACATTACTTTCGTGTGCCACAAATACTATTAAGGAACTTTAATTATTTCGCTATAGAAGTATAGAACTATACAAAATTCATAACTCATAAGCTTATATGTCATTACACCCACAGAGGTTCACCTGCGCATAAAGTGCCATTTGCAGCCGACCACCAAAGGTCCAAAAGCTTGCAAGCAACTCCTAATTCACAATACGCGCATCATATTCAATGTTTTCGGAGTATATAAATCTGTGTCTCCTATCGTTCTACAAGACTCACTTTTTGGATTCCAGAGCTCATCAATCCGTGTCTCCTATCGTCTACTTGACTCACTTAAACACTTACACAATTATCCACTAAAACAGTTTTTTACCAAACTAGCACATTATCCACTAAAACACTTACACATTTCAATAATAATCACTTAATTAGGGTAATTAGCAGTTAAAGGAACAAAAGTTTCATGAGAGCATAATTTTAAACAACCAAGCCCTAAATTTAACATAACAATCAAATGAGAGCTTGAGATCCGAACCGTAACATAAATGAGCTTGAGATCCGAACTGTAACACAAATGACAGCTTGAGATCCGAACCGTAAATCTGATTTCAACCGAGCAATGAGAACGAAGATGATGTCAGAAAACAGTGGGATTGAAACAATGTTTGGATAATGAGAGCGATGAATTATAGTGATTATTTTACATGGTGAATTATAGTGATGATGATGATGAACAGTGTTTGGATATTGAAACAGTGAGATCTAATATATTCCAAATGAGATCGGGTCAGGTCCAAAAGAGATGTATAGTAAAAAAATTGAGATAATTAATTTTTTTATTAGTTAAAGTATACAAATGTATTTTGTCAATTTCAAATAATTTATATTATAATTTTCTTTAAGTTGTGTGTTATTTTATTTGAGTAACAATTATTTAGAGACAAGAAGAGTAGGTAAGTATACTTTTTCTTCCCTTTAAAACAAATACCCGAGCAACGTACGGGTATTGCACTTGTTTATTTTGACCAAGCTGGTGAGATATTAACCCTTCAAAGTTAAAAAAATAATATATAGTGTTTTCTTATCCTAGTATTATTATATGAGTTATTTTGTTATAAGTTATTTTTTTAAATGTTTGATATACAAGTTATTTTTTCATCTTTTTTTTTTTTTTTTTTTTTTTATAGAAAACTGGGTTGACCCGGTGGTCGAACCGCTTGAAAAAATAGTTTTTTTTAATAGATACCCGGGTTAACCTGGCGGTCAAACTGGTAACCCGATGATCCGGTGACTTGACCAGGTCGATTAAAAAACCCGGTTTTCAAAACATTAGTTTCAAATAATATGTTTAGGGGAGAATACATCAAAGAAAGTTAAATATTTGCAATTTTTCATATTTCTCCACAATACAAGTTTTTTATCGTAACGTTTGATAGTGTTTACGATATTTAGATTAATATCCGAATATGCAAGTTTTAATAAGTACATATCTAAATGCCCTTATTCTTAATCATTTTATAGAATTAGTAATATGTGAAATGGTGACCAAAATTTAGTCACTAATACTTAATGACGAAATTTCTCGTCACTATTCGTGTAATTTAGTGACTAAATAGTGAGTACTTATAAGTTTCGTCACTGACTTTCTACCGATGACCAAAAATAATGACGAAAAATTATATCGTCACTATTTTCATCTAAATAACGACGAAAATAAAATATCGTCACTGAAGTTTGGTCACTAAAGGCTCTTTTTCTTGTAGTGTTGGGTCCATATGATTATCAGTATTACCTTATGCTCTATATAATGTTATGAATAATAAAGTATAGGGTTATGGGGTTTACATTGTCTAACATGATATCCAAGTAGATCAATCCTCTAACCAAGTCGGCCTAAAGCCGACGCCTCTATGACAATCCTGTCAAACTCTAGCCGTCACCAATATCCCTTCTCCAAAAGAACCCTAGTTAAACCCAAAAGTGTAGTCGCAATTCTTCCTTTAAAAGATATTAAAAAAAAAAAAAAAAAAAAAAAAAAAAAAAATACCAACCGTGTTTTTACATCCATGTGTCCCACTCCAAATCTTTATTAAAAAAAATAATAATAAAAAAAAATTGTTTCGCTTGTAGCATCCCACCTAAAGATGGCACCCGTGGGTAATGGGCACCACCTACCCATGTAGTTTTTTTCTCACTCATCACCCACCCGTCACCCATCAATGGGTACAAATTTCTACCCATGCCCTTGCCCGTGGGTATTTGTTACCCATTGGTTAGTGTTATGTAACAAAATTACAAAACGATGATATGAAAACTAACTATAAAACTGCGTAATAAGATACCAATCAATTTGTCAAATACAACTTTGATTATTTGATTTCATACTCTCTTTTTAGTCTTGAAACTCAAACAAACTTTTAGATTAATGTGTTTTTTTGAGACTTGGTGGTAACTGTTAAATGTATACCTGCAACATCATAAATATTTTAATTAGTATAATTAATTTTAACATGGTTTTATGGATATACCTACCGGTATTTTGACGGGTATACCCGTGGGTATTTTAAATGGGTGTCATGGGTTTACCCGCGATGGGTATGCCTCACCCGTCACCCACCCGCCACCTACCGATGGGTAAAGATTTTCACCCACGACCCACCCATGGGTGAAAATTGACGTGTTTACCCACCCATTTATGGCGGGTACCCGCGGGTTGTGGGTTTTTTATCGCCCATTGCCATCCCTAAATTCCCACCTCATCCAAAAAAGAAAAGGTTAATTACCAAAATAGATCGGGCAATCATGGTCAATTTTGTTCCTGCCCCTAGATCCAAAAATGTTTTTTTTAGCCCGGGGCAACTTGTACAATTGGGCAACTGTCGATGTGTCACTTTTCTGCAAGTGACATGTGTCGCTTGTCTGTCAGGTTTTTGGGCAACTTATGAATTTTTTAAGCAACAGCCGTCATTTTTTAGGCAACTGGGGACACTTATCATCATATGGGTCGAGTTGCCCAGTTGCCCGGTCTAAAAAAGACATTTTTGAATCTAGGGGCAGAAACCGAATTAACCATGGTTGCCCGGTCTATTTTGGTAATTATCCCAAAAAGAAATTTATATAATAATAACAATAATAATAATAACAATAATAATAGCCCACCTAAATAGCATCACAAAACTTTCGACCAGAGTTGAGATCCATGTAGAACACATACATGTCATAGAACCTATCAACCAATCATAGTCACTCATTTATATTTTTCATTTTTTTTAAAAAACAACATATCTTGCAAACGGTAAATCTTCAAGCTACAAAAAAAAATACTATCGCGACGCGAATTAAATCATCTTTCTCTAGATATGCATTGTTATATACTTTCGATGAACTTTTTTTTTCGACGAACTTTTTTTTTAGAAAAATTTCGTCCAGAAAAATCATATATGATTCGTAAAAATCACATATGATTTAATTTTTACAAATCACATATGATTCTTACGAATCATATATGATTTGTAAAAATCATATATGATTCGTAAGAATCACATATGATTTTATTTTAATGAATCACATGTGATTTTTACAAATAATATATGATTTTTCTGGGCGGAAATTTTGAAGAAAAAAAATTTATTCGTTGAATAAAAAAATTCGTCGAAAGTATATAGCAATGCTTGTCTATAGAAAGATAATTTAATTTTCGTCGCGATGGTATTTTTTTCGCGTAACGATTTACGGTTTGCGAGATATTTAATTTTTTAAAAAATGGTGAAAGTTTATTTATTTATTTATTATTATTATTATTTTTTTTTTGATAAAAAAATTAATGGCTAAGATTGCTTAATTGGTTTTATGGTAAAAATTAGTTCTACACGAATCTTTTGGCATCGACGATATTACCTTTTTTTTCCCCTTTGCTTATTTGCTTTTGCTTTGCTAATTTTGCATTCGCTACAGTTTGAAGATTTGTTTTTTTGTTATCGGATAAGATTTATCAGTATCTTCTACTCTATGTCATGAATAATAAAGTATAAGGTTACGGGGTTTACGTTGTATAACGATCTTAATGCGAACATAGTATATGATGAAAAGGTGCCCAAATACTTAGATGACACAATAGCTGTAGTTATGTTTAATCCACGTTGCCCACATTATGTTACGCATTATGCTAAATATTGTAGAAAAATTCAATTCACAGAGATATCAATCCAAAAATCTTATAAACCAAGAGAAATTTCACGAAGAAAACTTTTATTTGTTACATATTCTGTTTGAATATACAACTTGGGATTGAGTTCTTGTTCTAACTCCGAAAAAAAAGAACTGAGAAGAGTGATCATAGTGGTTCTAGTTGCAATTTTCACGAGCAATTCCAACACGCAAGTTGGCAGTGTCAAACAAAATCCTTAAGTTCTGTTGTTGCAAACTCGCAATGACATTCAGCACCGAGTTGACGTTATTTGTAGATGCCATTGCCAAGCAAGCAAGGCTCCCAGCACTACTATGTATCAACGTGTTTTCCATTGGTAGAACTATGTTCAATCCTGTAAAATGCAGTGTCACCTTTGGGGCTAAATCTTCATGTGTCACTGTGAAACATGTGTCAAACGCTCCTAATGAAGTAAATGGTCCTTGAGTTTGGTTTCTGAATGCCTCTTTGATAGCATTATAGGCAGCAGGCACAAATTGACTTATTACTGTACCAGAATCGATGATTGTTCCCCCACCAGTTGTTGCGTTTAACGCTAGTAGCTCTGGAGCTATAGGTACCTTGACTCTGCCCACACTTACACCAGTGAGATTCACAAAGTATAATGAAGGTCGACGCGGGTTTTTAAGAAGTGGTGTGTATTTAATACTTTTAGGTTGGCCAACTGGGCCGAGCCTAAGTGTCCCCGAAAAATAGTAAGATCTAAAACTAGGCAAGCAATATGAGAACACACCGCCGTAAAATGTTCCAGATTGGGAAAGCAAGGAAAGAGCTCCACGACCCAAGCCCAACAACCCTTGAGGAGCGATTGATTTACCCGAGACGGCACCAATGCACCCAAAAAGATAGCTAGGTAGTGTGTCATTAGCCAACATAAGAAAATCACGTGACAATGTCGCTGAAAATGAAGAATCGCCACCATATGATTGGTTAAACAAGCAACTACCTGTTGTGGGTTCAGTAGTTGGGCATGAAAGCCCACGGACTTGTGTGCACTCAGAAGTGCCACAATCCACAGGGCCATAGCTCTCCGACGTGTTTGGGGTGAACACATTGGACGAACAACCGGTGCATCCACTGCATGGGATCCATGCAGTGTCTGCACTAATGTCCAACACCATAAACATCATCTGACCAGGTGAGCCAATTTTCACACGTACCACATAGTTACCAATATTTACGACTTGTCCTGGTGCAATTGGCACGGGAGTTGCAAATTGTGTGGTAAGTCGGGTTGATAAGTATGCTAGCCTTTGATGGTCTTTGGAGGCCATGTTGAGGACCGTAGTGGTCCATGATGAAGTTGGTTTTTGTGACTCGAATGGTGAACATTTTCCATACATATGGATAATGGAAAGATCTGAGTTTTCCGATTCCAAAGATGGACATGGATCAAAGGCTCGTGTGGCAGAAAGAAAAGCTAAGAAGAAGATAGCAAACATAGTTGAGTCCATGACTTTGGAGTTTGGATAAATTTGCTCAAACACAACACTATCTTTACTCTATGTAAGAAACCAATTAGGATGTGAATTGACAATAATGCCTATGGGTCCTTATTATTCTTCAATTCTTCCTGGATTATTGGCAAGATGTTCAGTGATTTTTTAGGAAGGCAAATTATGTCAATCAGTACAAAGGTTGTCGTATTGCATTGGTAAAACTTGAACTATCTTCAAAATAATGTTTTATATGATATTAATTGGAGTCTATTTACCCGTCACTAATTTATGTCATAGTTTAAATACTGGATTAGTAAACACACTTTCTTAAGGCATACATGCATGGTTTCTACTAATATAACTTTCCACCTAGAATCACTAGTTTAGCGTTTAATAATCAATATAAAACTTGGGTTACATTGTTAGGTGGCCTTTGGTATGATACTTTGGTTTGGGTTTTATCTTTGAAAATACAATAAACAATTGTTTAGTTCATTCTTTCAATAAATGAAATGATTGATAGGAATAAAATTCTGATAGTCTATACAGGGTATTTTTTTGGTAGGTATTGGGGGGTTATGCTAATTTTGGAGGGCCTTTTTTTTCTTTGTCTTTTTTCTTCTCTCTATTATATATGAGTGGTGATTCACACACTTCAATTATTGATTAGGATACTTTATTTCATGCTTTAAACAATTGCTATATGATAGAATGCTCACTATATTTGTACTTTTGAGTATGTCAATCAATAGTTGATGTGTGCACATCATCACTCATTATATACGAGACCATCTTCATCTCAGTCCATATTTTTTATTATTTTATTATTTAAATAAACTTTTTTATTTAAAATTTATTATAAAATATTTTTAAATAAATATAATTTCTCTTTCTTAAACTCACATCAAATCTAAATTTTATACCAAATCCAAACTCACTTATAAACCAAGCGAACCCTAATTAACTTTTGAATTCCAACACTGATATAAAATATCCTAGGTAAAGGGTCCAAAGAAAAGTCGAAAAAACAACTTGGCACAGGGCCATCGGTGGTCCAAAATCCTTTATCTTATTCATGAATTCCTAGTTTATACCAATTTAGGAAAACTCGTCTTATCTACATTCTTTAGCTAATCAGCCCTAAGATTTATTAAAAATGAAAATAAGCATGCAACGATCGTCTACGTTATTGCACGAAAACTTTTTTCATCGAGATGATAAAGAAATGTTGTGCAGGCATGGCGTAAGGTGTTAGGTTATGTGCTACAAGACGTCGTACAAAATGATGATATATAACACATATGTTAATCGTTTCAAAGTAGAAATGAACTCGCTTGATATGAGAAGGTATGTGTTGAAGATGTATCCATCCTAAATGCATACTCTATTAATCTTTTCAGGTTCTTAATATCAATTTCATGTATCTTATAGAGTTGACAAAATTACAACTCTAATAACAATGGCGATGGGAAGTTATGTAATGAATTTATGACAATAACGGGTCAACTTTATAACACGGGGCTCGGTCGGTCACGAGTACCAAAAGGCCCGGCCCACTTTCTAAAAAGCCAAGAATTTCTTCTTTTTCCCTATTTTGTTCTAACGATAGATAAGATAATTAAATTTTACTAACATACAAATTGTATCAACATGCTATTTAATACTATTAAAAAAAACAAAAAGAATTATACCAACGATAGGAGTATTGGATACGTAGTATTATTTTGTACTAACATACAAATTGTACTAACAATAGATAAGATAATTATTTTGTACTAACGAATAACGATAGTAGTATTTAATTTGATATAGTTTATACTTTATAGTACAGAACAAAAAGAATTATACCAACACTTATTAGATAAGATAGTTAAATTTCACTAACATACAAATAGTATCAACATGCTATTTAATATATTAGAAAAATGTTATTTTTTTGCAAGACGTTGATAATCGAAAATACTGACAGGCTTAAACAGTTCGTTTCAGTGTCAAAAAAAAATAAATAAAATAAAAGTGTTAAATAAGATTGTCCACAAGTTTTAGAGAACGATGTCATTTCCTTGTAAAAAAAAACTATTTAATATCAGTTTTGATCAAAGTTACAGGCGAACAACATTTAATTAAAGACCATAAAATGATCATACATGATATGGGGTGACCACATGAGTGGAGCTATGTAGAAACTAAAGAGGGTTGTGGCCCTCTTACAACTTTTGTTTCTTTATTTATTTTTATCAATTTTCATATGGTAGAAAAAATTTATTACACTTAAAATTCCTACATCATTAGAATTACAATCAGCGACGAACTCACATGAGCGCCGGGTGTGGCACAGACCACACCTGATTTTAGGTCATGCAATTTAAACTCTTTATGAGATATATCTATTTTTGGAACATGCAATCCCCAACTTACCTAATTATTTATAAGGCGACTTTAGCAATCATAATTATAAAAGAAATTTGTGCAACAACCTATCAAGAAGCTTAAGTCTTTCTCGATTACAATCTTGGCCTCTACTGCAGGAGGGACGCTTCGCGAGCCGGACTTTTAGTGAGGAGGCCTTTTGGCAAATCCGCCACTGGGTGACACGATAATATAAACAAGAACTGATTTTTATAACCAAAGGCAACGAATGAAACACGAGGACATTGTTTGGAAACATTGAACAGAACAAAATTGCAGAAGGGGTCAACTTCAAATTATTAAAAAGCAAAGGACAAAATTATAAAATGATTAATTTTAGTTTGGGCCCCAAAACTCACGAGTTTTCTGTTTCATTCCCATACAAACTTTGGCATGTGAATTGTGAAGTTTGAAATCCACATAATAATTGTATCCCTTTCCTAGCAACTTAGCAAGTTGCATATAGGGCATGTTTGCCACACAAATTTATCAGAGCTTATCATAGCATAAGCTTATTATTTTTAGAAAAATAAGCTACCATTAAAAATAAGTCTTGTTTGACTGACATAGTTTGAAGGAGCATGTAAAAAAAATAAGCTACCAAATGGAATGTTGGTTGAAGGAGCATGTAAAAAAAAGCTCCAGCAACCCGATCCAGCTCCTACTAGTGGTAAACATGCTCCAGCAGCGCGAACTTTATTAGTTTATGGAAGCTTGAACCTTTAAAATAAGCTAGCTTTTGAAGTAAACTTTATTGACATACAAGTTTTTTAGAGTTTTTAATTTTCATAAAAGCATACAAAAATTGGAAGTGATTTGCACACTTTTATAAATGATTAGGATACTCTAAATTAAAGTATCTTGACATTTATACTATCACATTACTTTTGCTATAAATTTCAAGACATTTTAATTTATAGTGTCTCAATCATTTATAAAAGTGTTCAAATCACCTCCCTAAAACAATAGAAGTTCATTAAATGTAGCTCTTTGGAGCTTGATCTTATGAAAATTTCCCCTTACATAAATATCCATATGCATTTATAGTGAGAATTATATATTTGCCCTCTTTTGTCATGTTATAGTTATACGCTTCAGCTCCATCTACTTTACCAAAGATGCATGAAGATAAAAGCTCCAACTTCAGCTTATGGGGATTTACGGGGGCTTGAGTTTTTAAAATAAGTTATCTTATAAAATAAATATTATTTGTTACACAGACTTATGAAAGCTTTTATAAGCTATAAGTTTTCATAAGCTCGTGTCAATTAAAACAGTCTTATGGAGGCTTATAGTTAGTCAAGTTATTTAAATACCTTTCAAAATATAATAGATTTAAATTTAATTTGATGTATTATGCTATTTTACATTAATAATTTTTTGGCTCCAACTAATTCGCCAACAGCTTTATAAAAATATAAGCTCCAACTTATAACTTATAATATAAGCTTCAGCTTCAGCTCCAACTCATTTCGCCAAGTATACCCTATACCGCTAGCGGACAAATCTTAGTTATTGCAATCTTTTAAACTCCGCAAATAAAAGCAAATAAACGTAGGTTGATAAAAAAAATAAGTTTTCAAATATTTTTACTTAAATTTAAAATAGAAAAGATAATGAATACTTGTCATGAATCGTTGCATTATAACCTTGTGTAAAGGTTGTTCTTTTAAATGTTATAAGCATATACGATATTATGCATGAGTCTCGTGTATGCATTTATATTTCACATTAACACATTCTTTCATTTTAATATTTATAATATCTTGCATATACAAAGTTTTTTATATTAAAATTAATTAACAAAAACTACGACAAGTAGCAGCAGCAAAAACAACAGGCTACATTTTTTTAAAATATGCAAAGTCCGGGTATCTTTGCTAAATTAAAAAAGTTATCAAATATGAAAACCGAAAATTTTTTTAGGTCTATAAAAATTGAAATTAAAATTATATTTGTTTTAAAAGTTTCGGACCTAATTATAAATGTTACGAGGCAGGCAGAACCCGTGTTACGCACGGGCTGAGAGTTTAATTATTAATCGTGTATTTTTTTCTGTATATTGGAGAGTGTATACTTAAGTATTGTTTAGTATGTTGTATGAAATGTTTTAACTTTCTTGTATAAAAATTTAAAAATGTTTGATGTTGTTTTGGTTTTGTGGTGTTGTATTTTATAAATGGGTTTTTGGTTATTAAGTTGTTATTGCTTTGTTTCTTTTGACCTATTACTTATTTGCTTGATTAAAAAAAAAAAAAAAAAAAAAAAAAAAAAAAAAAAAAAAAAAAAAAAAACCGGTTTCGTTTCTTTTGGTCTATTACTTAGCCCTACAATACTTGTCCATTAGATGGTTTTTGCATGGTAATATGAAGCACACGGGGTCTCTCTAATTGGTAACAGTTTAATGTGCGTTAAATATTTTCTTTATTAAGTGATGTGCTAGATGTGTGTACAAGTTTTAAATTTATAAACACGATTACCGGATCTAGAAATAACACATACGAGCAAGTGAACTCGTCCGTTATAGCAAGATTGAGTTGGTAAGTCGGGATCGTTCGCAGGGATTTGTGAGTGAATCTAAACGTAAGTTTAAAATTAAATCTCTAATTCTAGCGATAATGATTATAAGATAATTCAAATGATTAAAAACTACACTTGCTTAGACTAGTTAACTACTCATAAGAAAAGCATGATTGTGATAACTTCCTTAACATGTTGGTAATTAGAATTAGTTGGTGTTCTAATCTATTGTTTCTACAAGTTAAATCTTCGTCAAGATTTTAGTTTATAAAAACAAGCATTAGGTTTGGACCAATCAATTCAAGGTTCATAAAGTTGAATTAACAACCTTAAACACAAAAATAGTTTCTTTTTTAATCAAATACTCTTAAGAAATGGTCAATACAAAAGGTAACCGAATCATAGACAACAAGGTTACAATTGATTATAAACTACTAAAACTTTCGACCAATTAGGCATTTATAACCAATTCGATTTGATTAACAAAAAGTATTCTCATTACAATTACACCTTAGTTCCTTTGTTTAGTCAAGAATAATTATGGTGAAAAACAATCTTTCATAGACAAAAAATTATAACTAGTTGAATGATAACAACCCTTTCGGCCAATGATATTATAAGCAACTAGTTAAACTTGACTCAACAAATGTCACTATGAAACTTTAGTCTAATTGGGTTTTAGAATTGACTTGAAATTGAATTAAAACATGTTGACCTTTTGGACTTCCAATGCTTCCTGAACTTTTATGGACGAATTTGGAACTTTTGAGACTAGTAAAGGATTGCTTTGTTATTGGTGTATTGAGTTGTAATAGTTGTGTCTTGAAATGAGATTACAAAGCCTCTATTTATACTACTCCTCAAGCCTAGGCTCATCAATGCAACAACTTGGCCTCCAAGGTGAATAGAAAGACCTAGAATAGTAGAGAGAAGGGCCTAGAATCGGGTAGAATGAGATAGAAAACATCTTGCAAAATTTTAATGAGCTGATCAACCATTCGGTAACGGGCTCTGACCGATCGGTTGGTTGTGACCTTTGCGACTAACCGGTCGGTTGGATTCATAACCGATCGGTTGGATGTAACAATTTCCCCTAACCGATCGGTTGGATGAATACCGATCGGTTGCTTGAGTTCTGATAGCAACAAACTTGATCTTTACTTTGGCTCTTCGTTCTTTGTCTAAACTTGATTATTCCTTATCAACGTTCTTTGGAATGATGAAAACTTGGATTCTTCTTTGTGAAATACTTGAACGAATTGAATCTCGAGATGAGAATGACATTTCCTTCATTTTCTTCACTTTTTCTTCCTTTTTCCTGTTTTTGACTACAAATGCTTGCAAACACACTTTGATACGATTGTGGGACAAAAGCATATAAAAATAACCGAAAAACATACGAATAATGATGAGGCGAAAAATGAACCATTTTTAGGGGGTCATTTAAGCCCGGATTTGAATTTATTTGATCAAATATTGCCCTAAATCGTTCCTTTTGTCATTTTAGGTACTTTTGGAGTGAATTCTGGAAAATGAAGCATTTTGGACGTTTTTGGAGCATAAAAGTGAAGAAAACGGCAAAGTCTTAATTTTTCTTGCTGGAACAGTACCTGACGGCGTCAAGAGTCTTCATGTGACGGCTTCAAGAGTAAAATAAGAATTGGAAGTGGTGACGATCCAGAGAAAACGTGACGGCTTCACGTATGGCCGTCAAGGTTCAAGATATGGTGACGGCCCAGAGTAATATTACACATGACGACGTCAAATCTGGATCTAGGCAATCCGATCTCATTATGGGCGGCGAGTTGACGGCGTCAGAAATTCCTTCTTGACGTCGTCACCCTATAAAATCTATATATAGTTTTGCAATTTTCATTCATTAGAGAGGAACAAGTAGGGTATAACTTTGGAGAAACCCTAGCATGAATTTTACTGCTCTTTCAAGGGTTTTTACCCTTTGAAACCTTTCATGTTCAATTGAGATAAGTAATCTTTCAATTCAATCAATATGTCTATGTGTTGTTTGAATATATCTTACACTTGTCTTGAATTTAACATGCTAGGCTAGATCTCTTGTGTGTTTGCTCAGATGTAGTGAAACCCAGATGTTGATTATGGGTTGATTGTTTATTTATAGTTGTTACGGATGAATGATTTCGATGTTAGGCTTAAGAAAACTGGCAGACTTCCATAGGTAACATGCTTGAACGTCTTAAGAAATATGAACCAATGCGTACTAGGTTATTATGGTTGTATTTAATGCATGGGCGAATTCTAATGATCCCATGTTAGGAGCTTCTAGCAGGCTCGACATAGGAGTGAAGTAAGAGCTTATAGAGTTGGGGAAGTACATACGCCACCCCACGAATGGTATTAAGGAATATAACCCGTCATCCATGCAATTGTAACAAACTATCAACCTGTAAAAGATATCTAGGGAGTAATGAAACCTAAGTAAACACAATTCTCCCTATTATTTTTCACACCACTAGTTTAATTAGCTTTATTTTCATTTCTGTTATTTTATTTTGATTGCATCTTAGTTATTGGGTTAGTTGATTAGCAACTAATTCCGCCCACTCTTCGAAAAACCGAGATTTTTAATTACTTTAATAAAATATAAAAAAAAATACAAAAAGAATCATCCCTCACCTCTAGATCTAGTTTTTAGGCTTTCTAATCCTAGCGACACTATTCCTGAGTTGAACGATCAATCCTCCAGTACTTGTCACTATACTATACTACAACGATTAGGTACACTGCCTGGTGGGGGTTGTAAGCTTCTCGAGATCCCTCGAGAGGTAAAGCCTGGTGCGATTCCCACGTATCAAGTTTTTGGCGCCGCCGCCGGGGAATAGTTATTGTCTAGGTTAGGATTTCTTTTTATTAGTTCTACTTGCTAGATTCCTTTCTAGTAAGATTTTATTTTTATTTTTAGGTTTTCTTTAGTCTATCTTTTTCTTCGTGCCTTTGTTAGTAAATTAAATTCATTGATTGTTCTGTTGACCATTATGGAAAACGCGAATCCACCACTTTCCCCTAGAGAAGTGGCTTTGTTACGTGAACAAATCGAGAATGAGATTAGGGAACTTAGGGAGCATAATAGGTTGATTAATGTTGAGCTCGACCATCCATTTAGTGACCTAGCGACCGCCTTGTATTCAAATAAGGACCTAGGAACTAAAGATTTTGAGGATGTTGTTGAGGAACTTGAGGAAAGGGGAGATAGATCCAAAGCTAGATGACTATTTCAATCTATACCCCACTAAAGAGGAGATTGCGTACTATAATAATCTTATTGATAATCCTCGACCTCCTTTCACTAGAATTGAGCCTAAGATAAAGAGAGGCGATCCTAAGAGTGCAAAGATACCATGTATGATTGGGTATAAACATATTGACAATGCTTACATTGATTTTAAATCCCCAATCAACATTATGTCCTCACGTGTTTATAATGATATAGTGAAAACAAGACTTGGACCTAGCAAGGATACTAAATACCCCGGGGGAGTTTGTAACTTTGTCGGGAGAGTTAAAGGTCTACATGTCTTTGTTAGGAACTTTACTTATGTCACTGACTTTATGGTTGTTGAAGACCTAGCTAGTGTTATTGATTCTCGCTTATCCCATGTTGTGTTTGGTAAACCATTTGTTGAAGAGTCCAAGTTAGAATATGATGAGATAGAAGGGACAATCCGATTTGCTAGTAAAACCGATAGGATCACATATAGGATGCCTAATAGAATGAAAGAATTTCGTTTTGTGCCTCGATTTGACATGGATAACATTGGTGCTTTTGAGGACATCAATGAAGAGGATAAGAAAAAGGGCATGGACTATGTATGGGAGAAGAAGAGCCTTTTCTACAAAGATTGCTTGACTCTAGAACGGAAATATAAAGTTGATAAGGAATTTGCCAATAGCATCATAGGAGCAATTGAGAAAAAGGTGGTTGGTCTCTACAAAGAACATTTACAATCGGTAAATGAGACCGACAATGAGGTCACGTAATTACCCATGACCTTGAGTCTAGCTACAAGACTCGTAAAATAAAGAAAAGTGCTTCTTGGGAGGCAACCCATATTTTGTGTGATTTTTATTTGTTTGATTGTTATTTGCTTCCGTATGCATGTCTTATTTTTATTGTTGGTAGATCATGTTTCAAATTAAATTGTGAAAATGCTTTATTTTGTCGTTTAACTTCGTCTTAACTTCATACAAAGGTATTTCACAAAAGATAAGTGTAAGGGGAAACCCCAAATTTGTTTTAAGAACGAAATTGATCATGATTCTCCACAATAATAAATGAACATGTATATTAGCATTTGTTAGAGTCAAATGCTTGTATCGAGTCATAATGATATTTTGTAGGATTTTCCAGGAAGTAGGACATAAGTTTTTTCCAGAAATTTTCCGGAAACTTAACGTAAAGATTTCTGAAGGTCACTTCTGACGGCGTCATGAGTTAACTCCTGACGGCGTCATGTGTAAAATTCTGGAAATTTTGCTAGTTTTGTTTTTCTAACGGATTCTTAAAGTTTTTGTTAATTCTTTAGGGCATGTTTGGTTGGGGGAAATGATATCAAAGAAATGGAAATGAAATCATTTCCTGTGTTTGGTAGCCGAGGAAATAAAAAGGTGGAGATTTGCAAATCTTTGGGAGTTGAGTCTATGTACAAAATCAAGGAATTCATTTCTTATGCTTTTGGAGTGGAAACCATTTCTTAGGGAGGATAATAATAATAATAATAATAATAATAATAATAATAATAATAATAATAATAATAATAATAATAATAAAAATAAATAAATAAAATGTTATTTAAAAAAATATTTTATTTTAAAAAATAATTTTTTTAGAATTGTTATTTAAAAAAATAAAAAAAATATATTTTTTAAAATCAATTTTTTTAGAATTGTTAAAAAATCAAATTTTTTAAAACAATCAAATTTTTTTTAAAAATAATTTTTTTTAGAATTGTTATTTAAAAAATAAATAAATAAATAATTTTAAAAAAATCAATTTTTAAAAAATAATTTTTTTTAGAATTGTTATTTAAAAAATATAAAAATAATTTTTTTTTAAAAAAAACTCAGTTTTAAAAAAAAATTTTTTTTTAAATTGTTATTTAAAAAAAATACTTTAAAAAAATCAATTTTAAAAAAAAATAATTTTTTAAAAAAATAATTTTTTTAGAATTGTTATTTAAAAAAAATAATTTTTTTCATTTCTCGGGTCAAGTCTCTGTTGTTACCAAACACTAGAATTATTATTCAATTTCTCTGGTAATTCATTTATGTGAATTCCATTTCTGAGCTTCATTTCATTTCTCTGAATTTCACCCTATCAAACGTGCCCTTAGTTTTATAAACTCTAGGAAATCTGCAAACATTCATTCCATAAGCATTATATCTTAATTTGTTATCTAGGACTTGTTAGTATATATAGATTGCCGCCGATTTTACGCGAGGTTGCCTTGTTGGTTTTCTCAGGTTTAACAGGTTATATAAGACAAGAAGATGATTTATATTTCTGGAAGGGAAGCTTTGATTGTTCATTTTTTTGGAGGAAGATCTAACCTTGTTACCACACTATCCACACCGAACGAATCAGGAGAGTATTTGATTTTATTCTTTTACCTATTTCACTTTTACATTCTTTAATTGAACATTGGGGACAATGTTCATCCTAAGTGTAAGGGGAGGGTAAATGATGATACCTTATAGGATACACTTTCACTTGAGTTTGTTTGTTTGATGGTAGGTGTGTAATAAAACTAAGAGAAATACTTGTTAGTGTAATTTTAGCGCCAAATTTAAAATTGTTTACAACATTTAGGAGTGAAAATTTAGCCTTAGCAAGCGTCTCATGGATAGGAGTCGTATGACTAGCACGAAACCGTACCATTCAGAAAAATTTTCCACCCAAATATGTGAGGTTCGCCTTTAGATTTGATAGGAAAAGCATTTACTATTAGTGCTTATGAGTGTACCGGTAGCATTTAGATTCTAGAACTTGCGTTAGTGATGCATCCCGAGATCGCTAGTGAGACTACATTCGTGTAGTAGGATTTACTACATGATAAGAGGCATTAGGATCACCCTTGTGTTTAAACCCGTATCATAATTACTTGACCATTTAAGTCATATTACTTGGCTAGTAAAGTCAATTGATTTTTCCCACACCTTAGCGTTGTACTCATTTTTAGTACACGAAACCCCTAGTACACCCCTCCGAGCCTATCTTTTCGTTTCTAACTTTAAGCATCTTACTTAAAGGAAGAATTTGTTACAACCCACTTAAATGTACACCCAAATCGCCTTAGCCTTCCGTGTATGCACTCATTTTTAGTGTATTATTGTTACATGTTTAAACCCTTAGTTAATTATCTAATTGATTACATGGTTGCTAAGTCGAGTCATATCCTTGTACATATTGTTTTGGAACGATTGGGACTCATGGGTAAAGTACTTGTGTTATGGAGTAATGGGGAAGAAAATCATATTACCCCCATATGTGCGTTAATCTTAAAAGTACTCCAAGTGTTTTGATTATCTTGATTCGAGTTATTAGATTGGTTTATTGTAAAGTATGTAAAAATTCAAGTGTAAGGGGAATGTTCATTCCCTATGATGTATTATTTTGGATGGTAGGGTAAAAGTGTATGCAAAAAAAAAAAGAAAAAAAAATCGAAAAATTTAAGAAAAAGAAAAAAAATTAGAAAAAGAAAAGAGAAAAAAAACATACGGACTACCATCCCGTTTCATTCTATGTTTGTTTTATTTTTTTTATTTTTCATTTATTAGCTTAAGTCGAGTCTAGTCTTGGCTTAGCAACGCCATATTGTACATGTAATTAACCAAGATTATTAACTCGCCACCAGTAAAGATTGCCTATATCCAACAAAACCGTGTATTCCATATCCCTACACCTAACGTTATAACCCTTTAAAAGACCTCTTTGATAGTTTATCCTAGGTGCTTACGCCATGTGGTAGAGGTTTGATCCTTTCCCAAGCCTATGGAAATCTATTTTGTTATGACAGGTGATTGAGGCTAAACCGTCAACCAAAGTCAACCACGGATGTGGTCAAGATGATCAAACAGCCTAGAATCAATTCTCCACGGAAGTATAGTGTTTCCACGGGTCGTTATGTCCCGACGAGGTGTGGATGGTATTCGAAACGGGTTTGTAATCGGGTGAATTTGGACAGGAAAAGGTTTTAAGTGAGTTTGAATGATTACACTAAGGAAATACGAATGAGAACGATGTAAACAAACTATATTAACAATAACGCGAAACCAAATTAACCTAAAACGTAATCTAAGAATTTTAAAATCAGAATTTGCTTATACGTAAGTAGAAAAATAAGCCAAATGGCTTAAATAGAAGCTATCACTTTATTTATGTTTTTGGTTTTTCTTAATTTCACAAACTACTTTTAATAACGTAACCTACATTAAAAACGTAAAAGTTATTTAAATAAAACGCGAGTTCAAATTAAAATAAACGCGAGTGCGCGAAATAAAAAGTGAAATTTGAGCTACACTAACCCTACGGATGTAAAAATTATATTTTTACAATTCTAACGATAAAAGAAAATTTTAGAAAAAAGAAATTTATTTTTTTGACTTTTATATTATTTTTTATTAATTAATAACTATTTAAATACTAATAAAACTAATTTAAATTATAAAAATACTATATGAACAGTAAAAATTCTAATTATTTTTATAAAAATACTTGAGACTACTACTAAGCTGGGAAAAATAGGAACATGCCAAATCAGCTTATAAATAAGCTGGAATTGAGCTGATAAGCTTATTTAAGCTTAATAAACTAAAGACTAGTATAAATAAAATAAAGGAAATCATAAGCATTAAGAACCACCTAGCCCAGATGGTGCACCCTTATGGTTTGGCGTTGACCAGGTCAACCCAAGAGGTCCAGGGTTCAATCCCTACCAAATGCACTTTTTCTTTTTATTTTTCTTTTTGATTTTTTTCTTTTGCAGGAACATTTTAACAACAAAAATAAAACAACTTTACAAAAGACAAACTTTTTGCAAACCACAAACAAGCACTGTGTGAACTTATTATTCACACAGTTGGCTTTTTTAAGTTAGAAGAGGAAATTTGAAACTAAAAATAAACTATAAATAAGCTATAAGTTAAAACCAAAGATGAAAATAAGCTGAGATAAGTTAAATGAACTTAGAATAAAAAGTAACAATAAGAAAAGCACAAGTATAAGCAGAAAATAAGCACTAAGCAGCACCCCCAAAACCTGAGCACCAAACAGGCCTAATTTGCCTATTTACAGCCAATGTGGGGCCTACAAAAGTGAATAAGGGTCCCAAGTAGAACTTGATCCTAAAAGCCAGCCACAAGGGCTTTCCAAAAAGCTAATAAGCCCTCAGTAAGGCCCACAAATAAGGCAAGGTAGAGCTTGTGAATTGGGGTGGTCAATACTGACCAATCAGTATGCTAAGTCTGGATGGGGTAACTTGTAGACACCAAAAAGCTAACAAGCATGGAACTGAGATCCAATTTAGACTGAGATCTAAAAAATCACACTAATAAGCTTTCCAAAACACTTAAAATTGGGGCATGGGTCCCACTAGTGAAGACATAAAGCACCAAAGAAACTTGGGCATTGCCCTGGTGCAGGGGAACTTTTTGAAAAACAGACCAAAGTAAGCAGCAAATTCAGCACTTAAACTTACTAGATAAAAATAAATAAAAATATCATGACAAAGATTAGCAGCTAAATATTTATAATCTAAAAGCACAAGGGATGAATCCTACAATTGAGCCCTACAGAAAATCCACAATTTATTCAAAAACCACCAAAGCTGCCATTTTGACTTTTTCCAATTCTTTAACACAGTTGACTTAAGTGAATTTTAATCCTTCCTAGATTACTGAAAAGGTTGAATTATGATAAAATAAAACTGAATTAAGCAATTCTAATGAGTTTCAAACTCAAGTGGAGATTATCCAACTTAAACCTCATCACAGTTAATTTAAACTGTGGCAACAAGTGATTCTTGACTTTTTAAGAAAGAATACTGAGTTTATTACCACAACTAACATATATAGACCTCATGTGACTTGTAAGAACTGAAGGCATCCACTGGAACACTCTGTAACACACAGGAACAGATCTAACCAAACACTCCCTTAAATATGTGAAAATGAGATTTTCAAAGCTTCAAGCTCATTTAGATCATGAACCTAATTCCTATGGTCACATTATGATAAAGCAGGCTTAAATGAACTCCTAAATAACAACAATAACAAACACAACACCATAATTCATTAACAAGATAAATTGACAATATAAAGTGAATAATGAGCCACAATAGATTCTAATGAACAACCCTATGATTTCAAGCAATAATACACTTAATAGACATCAACTAAACACAAAAGGACCAAAATTAAGCAGTACAAAGCAGGACTATAGTAAATGCCAAAATTTAGATTTGAGCTTACAAAGGATTTCAGGATGCAAAACTAGGAACCAATGATCAAAAACCATCACCTACACTCCCCAAGGAGTTCTAATACCCTGAGCAATCCATCTCCTTCATCTCTTCTTCTCTTTTTTATTTTTATTTTTATTTTTTTATAATTTTCTGTATTTTTTCTATTTTTGAGGGAAGCTGAAACTTGAATTAGTATTGGAATTATATAAACTAAAAACTTACTTTATTCAAATGAAACAGATTACAATACTGAATTTGAAAGGAAATTAAATGTTACAACTGATTGGACATAAATTTAAATTAAGCTAAAAACTACCCTAAAAAACTAACACTGCTTCCATTCCATCACTCTTTCTTTTATACTTGACTTGTAGGGTTTCTGCAACCTTCCTTGTCTTTTCCCAGCTTGCATCTTGACCTCAGGATCACTAATCTTCAATCATGGCCGTTTAAAAGAATTGGCGCCAAAATGCTCTTGGCGTTTTCCTTTGATTATTAAGGCCAGAGGTGATGTTTTGGAGCCTTGTGTTTGTTTGGTTAGGCAAGGGGGAGGGATGAGTGTGACAGAGGAGAAGGGCTAGGGTTTGTGATGATGGTTATGGCAGAGAGTTGTAGGGATGAGGTGGAAAGGGTGGAGGCTGAGGTGGAGGTTAGTCAAAGAAGGAGGTTGACTGGGGGTTATAATAAAAACGGGTGAGTAATTTTATTATTTAGGAGTGGGCCGGTTTTGGTTGGGCTTTTGGTTTACATGGATCAGGGGGTGTAATGGGTTAAGGGTAAAAGGGTGGGTAATGGATTAGGCTTGGTTTGGTTTAGTTGTTGGTTTTCTTATAACTTAAAGGTCCGTTTAGTATTTAACTAGGTACAAGGACCAATAATGTAATTCAATGAAAGTTTAAGGGTCTGGTTTGTAACTTTTTCAAACATAATAGAAGGACCAAACTTGCCATATCTCAATAATCAAAGGACCAAAAGTTTTAAATTTCCAAATTTTGAAATCCCAGGGACCAAAGTTGTCATTTTTCAAACTGCAGGGGCCAAACGTGTAATTTTTCCAAACTTTTCACCCAAAGTCCGTTTTTGATCACTTTTGAATTTTTAAGGACTTGGGTTGACTTTTCTTTCAAAATGAATACGTAGGGACTATTTTTGACAAATTTAGAAACTTGGGGGACTGAAATTGCCAATATTGCAAACTTTGATTGTTTTTCATTTGTTTTTGCTCGTTTTGCATTTAAAACACATAAAACACAATCCCTGAGATAATTTAAGTATTTTGATGACTTTTCGATTGTTTTTGTGTGTTTTGGCAGTTTAAATACGATAAAAATGATGAGTGTTTGCGCACTCATCAATCCCCCACACTAAGCTATTGCTAGTCCCTAGCAATCTTTTGAGAAAAACTTGATGGATTTGAAACTCTTTACCAAAAGCCATCACTTCTGGAGTAGTCAGGTGTAAGAACTGTGGCACACCTGATAACCGTGTGATTTTGAGCAAACCACCAGCTGTTAACGGATTTGAGTAGTCTTTACCAAAAGCCGTTTGCTTCTGGACTAGCCAGCTCTTGATGGAATAGTCAACATCTTGGTGAGCTGATTTCCAATTATGGATTTTCCACGGCCTTTACCACAAGCCATAATCTTGCGGACTAGCCAACTCATTTGTTTTTGGGGAGTTGAAGAACCATACAATTTTGGGCAAATTGCAAGCTATAAACAGATTTGAGATGTCTTTACCAAGAGCCGTTTGCTCCTGGACTAGCCAATCCCTTTTGTCGCTTAGACAAGGCGGACTGATTACCACAAAAAATTTTGAGCTCCAGTGAAAAATTTTTGAAAAATTTTGGTCAAAAACGGGGGTATAAGATAGTAAAATGTGATAAAATTCGCTAGAATAGCGAAATACCCCCCCCCCCCCCCCCCACACTAAGCATGAATATTGTCCTCAATATTCAAAGTCCCGTCGATTATGCCGACTCTTGGAACGTAAAAGGGCAACATTACAAGCTAAGCGTGGAAAACACAATTTTGTTTTTCACTTTTGTAATCATAGCATGGGGGACTCCCCCACACTTAGGGTGAAAACCCTATAAGCATGATGTGGAAGAAGCAATCTCAATCGGACTTTCATTCAAGATGTTTGGACAAACATTTGAAGTACGTGAAAGTTCCACACCGATGAGATAAGTATCCGACTCAAGATAATGATACATGAAAATGCCGGGATCAAATATAGTGTCTTCATTCCCGAAGGAGTGAAGAACAAGAGAAGTCACCCTATAGGTGAAGAAAAGGAAGAAAATCATGATAAAAAGCATGATTTGATCTTCTTCCTCGAGAGCAGGCTCCGTAGCCTGAGTTTGGATTTCAAAGGGTAAGCTCGTAAACAACCCGGGAGGGTGGGTGGGATTTTGCAAATTCTCATGATTGAGAGCATCTCCCCCCGGGCTATCAAACTCCGGAGGAGTTATGATATGATGAGTGAGTTCACCGGAGAACTCCTCATGAAGAGAATCGTTCACAAGATGTGAATCTGTGAACTCATGTTCCGGAATAAACTCATCACAATCCTCATTCCGAATACCAAAGAGAGGATTATCAGAAATCAAAGTGAATTCAGAGTCGAATTCAAATAGAGGATTGGTGAGAGTAGTATTGAATGCTTCAGGAACAAAGTGATTATTATTCTCTATTGGACTGCTGGGATCAGAAGTGAGTGACGGATCATGATAAAGGAGACTTTCAATTTCTCCCAGATCGGCTTCAAAGTCGAGGAGACCATCATCACCTTCAAATGAAAGTGGATTGATGTGAGTAAGTTCATCAGCGACCTCCTCAAGAAGAGGATCAACATCAGAATGAGGCAATGGTGCCTCAATATACTCAATGTCTCCATGAGATGTGCAATCATCATTAAAATCTGAGAAAGTCTCAAAATGATCGTTTGAACACTCAAGAGGTGAAGGAATATCACATACATGATCCAAAGTTCCCTGTGACTCTCCTGGGATTGGGACAAGGATCTCAACACTAGACTTTATTAATTCGTCCGATTCCTTATTAGGAACAGTGTCAAGATGCTCATCCCCCATGTTAAGAGAGTGAGTGTGAACTTCGGGTGTGATAGCAGTTGTTTGAGATGGAATCTCAACTGCTGGGGTATCAACTGATGAACTTGATGAGGTTTTATAAAATTCAAGGATATCAAGTGTATCCTCATCATCACTGTCATCAAGAATAAAACGGAACTGAGAGCTAGCTCTGGCTGCTTTTTCTTTTGCAATTGATTCCCTAATAGATCTTTCATAAGCATCTTGGGAATTTATTTTAGCAGCCTGCTCATCAGCTAACAATTCTTCCATCGATTTTTGTTTTGGATTATCTGGGGTATGTGTTATTCCTCTCAAGTCTTTCACTAAATCTAAAAGATCAATGAGAAGACTTTGAGGAATTGGTGGAGATGGAGGTTCGTCATAATACGATGTGTCAAAATTGTCACAAGGATATGGATTACATGTTTGACAATCTGAGCTGAAGTGTGGACCTCCACAGCACTCACAACAGTAAAACTGTTGAGTTTGGCTTGGTGTATTTTGATACGAAGCATCATTGAAATTTGGGTAATATGATTCTTGCTCGTATGAATGTGATGGGTAATCGAAAAAATTTGAAGAGTCGTTGAATGAGTTTTGATTAGGATCATAAGCAAATGAATTACTCGACCCACAAAACAAACAACTCCCGTTTTGAATGTCATTACCACATTGCACACATGTACACCAATGACATGGAATACCGAAAAGCGGCTCACCACAACCGACACAAGGAACAAAATCTGGAGGTGGGACAAGTGGTGTGCTCTTAGAGCTAGCAATTTCCACCACTTCCGTTATGGTCTCGGGTTTTGGTTCTTGATAATCGTGAAGATTGGGCAAGTCGTTCTTTTCAGTCACTGCCCTAAGCTCAGTACGTTTGCTTGACAAACATTTAACCGTAAACCGTGAAAGGTTAGGGTCAATTCTTGACGGTTTAGGAGCAATTGTGAGCTTAGGTTTTTGAACAACTGTAGGTTGGACGTATTTAGCACTTCCATCGTCAGAGGGAAGTACAGGGTCCTTTGTCACCTCGGTTTCTTGATTCATTTCCCTCACCGGAAAGGGAATAGGAATCGAAGGTCCACCATAATCACTACGACATCTCGATATTTTTGACAAGGCCATAAGTTTTTCAATTTTGCTCTCAAAGGCCCTTTGTTCAAAGAAATCGTCATCGAGAGATGCCATAAGAATCAATTATGGGACAAGTGGAAGAAGGTAGAATCAAAAGGATAGAGGGTAACGGGATGAAGAATCAAAAAGGTAGGAGGGTAAAGATGGATATTTTTGGTGTTTTTGGAAAACATTTTGTAAGAAAGAAAATCTTTTTGTGTTTTTTGTGTTCGTTGAAAACTAATTTTAGAAAGTTTTCGGGAACTGTTTTTATGAAAATATACACAAGGATGGTAAATATACAATGGATGTATACCCAGATTCACTAATCTGTAAAACCGTTTAGAAAAGGCAGCGGCGCCAAAAATTGATTGAGGCTAAACCGTCAACCAAAGTCAACCACGGATGTGGTCAAGATGATCAAACAGCCTAGAATCAATTCTCCGCGGAAGTATAGTGTTTCCCCGGGTCGTTATGTCCCGACGAGGTGTGGATGGTATTCGAAACGGGTTTGTGATCGGGTGAATTTGGACAGGAAAGGGTTTTAAGTGAGTTTGAATGATTACACTAAGGAAATACGAAGGAGAACGATGTAAACAAACTATATTAACAATAACGCGAAACCAAATTAACCTAAAACGTAATCTAAGAATTTTAAAATCAGAATTTGCTTATACGTAAGTAGAAAAATAAGCCAAACGGCTTAAATAGAAGCTATCACTTTATTTATGTTTTTGGTTTTTCTTAATTTCACAAACTACTTTTAATAACGTAACCTACAATAAAAACGTAAAAGTTATTTAAATAAAACGCGAGTTCAAATTAAAATAAACGCGAGTGCGCGAAATAAAAAGTGAAATTTGAGCTACACTAACCCTACGGATGTAAAAATTATATTTTTACGATTCTAACGATAAAAGAAAATTTTAGAAAAAAGAAATTTATTTTTTTGACTTTTATATTATTTTTTATTAATTAATAACTATTTAAATACTAATAAAACTAATTTAAATTATAAAAATACTATATGAACAGTAAAAATTCTAATTATTTTTATAAAAATACTTGAGACTACTACTAAGCTGGGAAAAATAGGAACATGCCAAATCAGCTTATAAATAAGCTGGAATTGAGCTGATAAGCTTATTTAAGCTTAATAAACTAAAGACTAGTATAAATAAAATAAAGGAAATCATAAGCATTAAGAACCACCTAGCCCAGATGGTGCACCCTTATGGTTTGGCGTTGACCAGGTCAACCCAAGAGGTCCAGGGTTCAATCCCTACCAAATGCACTTTTTCTTTTTATTTTTCTTTTTGATTTTTTTCTTTTGCAGGAACATTTTAACAACAAAAATAAAACAACTTTACAAAAGACAAACTTTTTGCAAACCACAAACAAGCACTGTGTGAACTTATTATTCACACAGTTGGCTTTTTTAAGTTAGAAGAGGAAATTTGAAACTAAAAATAAACTATAAATAAGCTATAAGTTAAAACCAAAGATGAAAATAAGCTGAGATAAGTTAAATGAACTTAGAATAAAAAGTAACAATAAGAAAAGCACAAGTATAAGCAGAAAATAAGCACTAAGCAGCACCCCCAAAACCTGAGCACCAAACAGGCCTAATTTGCCTATTTACAGCCAATGTGGGGCCTACAAAAGTGAATAAGGGTCCCAAGTAGAACTTGATCCTAAAAGCCAGCCACAAGGGCTTTCCAAAAAGCTAATAAGCCCTCAGTAAGGCCCACAAATAAGGCAAGGTAGAGCTTGTGAATTGGGGTGGTCAATACTGACCAATCAGTATGCTAAGTCTGGATGGGGTAACTTGTAGACACCAAAAAGCTAACAAGCATGGAACTGAGATCCAATTTAGACTAAGATCTAAAAAATCACACTAATAAGCTTTCCAAAACACTTAAAATTGGGGCATGGGTCCCACTAGTGAAGACATAAAGCACCAAAGAAACTTGGGCATTGCCCTGGTGCAGGGGAACTTTTTGAAAAACAGACCAAAGTAAGCAGCAAATTCAGCACTTAAACTTACTAGATAAAAATAAATAAAAATATCATGACAAAGATTAGCAGCTAAATATTTATAATCTAAAAGCACAAGGGATGAATCCTACAATTGAGCCCTACAGAAAATCCACAATTTATTCAAAAACCACCAAAGCTGCCATTTTGACTTTTTCCAATTCTTTAACACAGTTGACTTAAGTGAATTTTAATCCTTCCTAGATTACTGAAAAGGTTGAATTATGATAAAATAAAACTGAATTAAGCAATTCTAATGAGTTTCAAACTCAAGTGGAGATTATCCAACTTAAACCTCATCACAGTTAATTTAAACTGTGGCAACAAGTGATTCTTGACTTTTTAAGAAAGAATACTGAGTTTATTACCACAACTAACATATATAGACCTCATGTGACTTGTAAGAACTGAAGGCATCCACTGGAACACTCTGTAACACACAGGAACAGATCTAACCAAACACTCCCTTAAATATGTGAAAATGAGATTTTCAAAGCTTCAAGCTCATTTAGATCATGAACCTAATTCCTATGGTCACATTATGATAAAGCAGGCTTAAATGAACTCCTAAATAACAACAATAACAAACACAACACCATAATTCATTAACAAGATAAATTGACAATATAAAGTGAATAATGAGCCACAATAGATTCTAATGAACAACCCTATGATTTCAAGCAATAATACACTTAATAGACATCAACTAAACACAAAAGGACCAAAATTAAGCAGTACAAAGCAGGACTATAGTAAATGCCAAAATTTAGATTTGAGCTTACAAAGGATTTCAGGATGCAAAACTAGGAACCAATGATCAAAAACCATCACCTACACTCCCCAAGGAGTTCTAATACCCTGAGCAATCCATCTCCTTCATCTCTTCTTCTCTTTTTTATTTTTATTTTTATTTTTTTATAATTTTCTGTATTTTTTCTATTTTTGAGGGAAGCTGAAACTTGAATTAGTATTGGAATTATATAAACTAAAAACTTACTTTATTCAAATGAAACAGATTACAATACTGAATTTGAAAGGAAATTAAATGTTACAACTGATTGGACATAAATTTAAATTAAGCTAAAAACTACCCTAAAAAACTAACACTGCTTCCATTCCATCACTCTTTCTTTTATACTTGACTTGTAGGGTTTCTGCAACCTTCCTTGTCTTTTCCCAGCTTGCATCTTGACCTCAGGATCACTAATCTTCAATCATGGCCGTTTAAAAGAATTGGCGCCAAAATGCTCTTGGCGTTTTCCTTTGATTATTGAGGCCAGAGGTGATGTTTTGGAGCCTTGTGTTTGTTTGGTTAGGCAAGGGGGAGGGATGAGTGTGACAGAGGAGAAGGGCTAGGGTTTGTGATGATGGTTATGGCAGAGAGTTGTAGGGACGGGTGGAAAGGGTGGAGGCTGAGGTGGAGGTTAGTCAAAGAAGGAGGTTGACTGGGGGTTATAATAAAAACGGGTGAGTAATTTTATTATTTAGGAGTGGGCCGGTTTTGGTTGGGCTTTTGGTTTACATGGATCAGGGGGTGTAATGGGTTAAGGGTAAAAGGGTGGGTAATGGATTAGGCTTGGTTTGGTTTAGTTGTTGGTTTTTTTATAACTTAAAGGTCCGTTTGGTATTTAACTAGGTACAAGGACCAATAATGTAAGTCAATGAAAGTTTAAGGGTCTGGTTTGTAACTTTTTCAAACATAATAGAAGGACCAAACTTTCCATATCTCAATAATCAAAGGACCAAAAGTTTTAAATTTCCAAATTTTGAAATCCCAGGGACCAAAGTTGTCATTTTTCAAACTGCAGGGACCAAACGTGTAATTTTCCAAACTTTTCACCCAAAGTCCGTTTTTGATCACTTTTGAATTTTTAAGGACTTGGGTTGACTTTTCTTTCAAAATGAATACGTAGGGACTATTTTTGACAAATTTAGAAACTTGGGGGACTGAAACTGCCAATATTGCAAACTTTGATCATTTTTCATTTGTTTTTGCTCGTTTTGCATTTAAAACACATAAAACACAATCCCTGAGATAATTTAAGTATTTTGATGATTTTTCGATTGTTTTTGTATGTTTTGGCAGTTTAAATACGATAAAAATGATGAGTGTTTGCGCACTCATCAACAGGTAGTGAGAGATGTTTTCCATTTCCATATTGTGATATATACTTTATTACACCCGAGAGATGTGAGTATCTAAACACTATTTGTGAGGTGATAGTGTATGACCTCCGTGCTTGTCTTTGGTCTTTAGTGGAACGATTATTTGTTCTAATTACTTTTATATTAGTGTTAAATGACCCCTAACTTGTATTTTGATTAGAATAAAAGCGCATTTGCTTGATGACAAGCAAATCTCAAGTGTAAGGGTATTTGATGAGGCGAAAAACGAACCGTTTTTAGGGGGTCATTTAAGCCCGGATTTGAATTTATTTGATCAAATATTGCCCTAAATCGTTCCTTTTGTCATTTTAGGTACTTTTGGAGTGAATTCTGGAAAAGGAAGCATTTTGGACGTTTTTTGAGCATAAAAGTGAAGAAAACGGCAAAGTCTTAATTTTCCTTGCTGGGAACAGTACCTGACGGCGTCAAGAGTCTTCATGTGACGACGTCAAAAGTAAAATAACAGTTGGAAGTGGTGACGGTCCAGAGAAAATGTGACGGCGTCACGTATGGCCGTCAAGGTTCAAGATATGGTAACGGCCCAGAGTAATATTACACATGACGGCGTCAAATCTGGATTTAGGCAATCCGATCTCATTATGGGCGGCGAGTTGACGGCGTCAGAAATTCCTTCTTGACGACGTCACTCTGTAAAATCTATATATAGTTTTGCAATTTTCATTCATTAGAGAGGAACAAGTAGGGTATAACTTTGGAGAAACCCTAGCATGAATTTTACTGATCTTTCAAGGGTTTTTACCCTTTGAAACCTTTCATGTTCAATTGAGATAAGTAATCTTTCAATTCAATCAATATGTCTATGTGTTGTTTGAATATATCTTACGCTTGTCTTGAATTTAATATGCTAGGCTAGATCTCTTGTGTGTTTGCTTAGATGTAGTGAAACCCAAATGTTGATTATGGGTTGATTGTTTGTTTATAGTTGTTACGGATGAATGATTTCGATGTTAGGCTTAAGAAAACTGGCAGACTTCCATAGGTAACATGCTTGAACGTCTTAAGAAATATAAACCAATGCGTACTAAGTTATTATGGTTGTATTTAATGCATGAGCGAATTCTAATGATCCCATGTTAGGAGCTTCTAGCAGGCTCGACATAGGAGTGAAGTAAGAGCTTATAGAGTTGGGGAAGTACGTACGCCACCCCACGAATGGTATTAAGGAATATAACCCGTCATCCATGCAATTGTAACAAACTATCAACCTGTAAAAGATATCTAGGGAGTAATGAAACCTAAGTAAACACAATTCTCCCTATTATTGTTCACACCACTAGTTTAATTAGCTTTATTTTCATTTCTGTTATTTTATTTTGATTGCATCTTAGTTATTGGGTTAGTTGATTAGCAACTAATTCCGCCCACTCTTCCAAAAACCGAGATTTTTAATTGCTTTCATAAAATATAAAAAAATACAAAAAGAATCATCCCTCGCCTCTAGATCTAGTTTTTAGGTTTTCTAATCCTAGCGACACTATTCCTGAGTTGAACGATCAATCCCCCGGTACTTGTCACTATACTATAATACAACGATCAGGTACACTGCCTGGTAGGGGTTGTAAGCTTCTTCAGATCCCTCGAGAGGTAAAGCCTGGTGCGATTCCCACGTATCAAATAACGCCACTAAAAACATGCACAATTTGAGCGTTATCAAATCCCCCACACTTGAACTTTGCTTACCCTCAAGCAAATCTAGAAATAAAATATCATCCACATGGTGCTTCAAAGATGTTTTGGAAAAATGTGATGCAAATCTTCCAAGTACAAGTACAAGTTAGATCCATCATTTTGAGCTTAGATGGTTGAAACATTGAGATGTTTGACAATACCCAAATGATTTTCTTGCTAGATAAGCATTACTAATCACCCCACGAAAAAGGAATAAGATATAATTCACTCGAAACACTCATTTTTTGATGAAGTATAAGAGAAATCACACTCATTGCTCAGTCATGATTTAAATATTACCATAGGCTTGTACAAGAAACATAACTACACCGTAAAGGTGTATTCACCAAGTATTCATATCAAAGAGGGCTTTTATTCGGGTTTAAGGCTAAAAAGGGATAATAAAGACTTTTGTTCAACTATCTTATGTAAAACAAAATAGATCGCTGGCGCGAATTCTTGTATCAACACAATGGATGGTCACCAAGGATATTCTTAGATTGCTGGCGCATTGTTATTTCAACAAGAAATCGGATAGTCACTATATGTTATACACTTGATAATTTTACTTGAGTCAAGGGTAGGAATAAGACATGGGATAAATTTATAGAGTGTAACTGATAAAGAATATACAAAATAGTCAAAGTCTACTAACCGAATGTTGCTAGCTATTCTAGAACCACTATCATGTACTCTTTAGAACTCCATTCTTAAGCGATCAATACTTAACACTATAGCTCATTGGCTATTTTATTCGATATATACATTTTTTTTAACTCAGCATGAACATAAAATCACTTGTCACCATTCTATTTTGATGACTTATTCTTAACTTGCTTTGATTGCTGCTTCCGGAATTACCACTTTCTTCATACTTCATGATTTCCAGATAACATCTAACTTGTCATATAGCTAGCAACCAACTAATATTTGACTAAGGGTAAGGCTAGGCTAAAAAGTGTAAAATCTTTTTGTATTTTTCTAGATTTAATCAAAAGAAAAGATAGGCTCAGAAGGTGTGACTAGGGGTATCTAGCATTAAAAATGAATGCTAACAAAAAAGGGTTAAATTGGTGGTTAACTAGTTAATGAAACTAGCTAAAAATTAAAAATGGAAGGCTATTTGGGTTAGATCCTAAGATTGCCTCTTATCAAATATGCATACTTATATCACAAGAAATGTGATCTCACAACGGTCTCGAAATGATTTACCAGCACAAGTTCTAGAATAAATAAAATCACTGGCACACTCATAACAAAAGATTCAAGCATAAATAATGTATGCTATATAAGAAATAGGCTCAAATCTTTACAATTTAGTGGAAAGGGTTACAATATGTGCTAGCTAATGTTATCGATCCCAGAATGGATTGCAATATTAATCAGGACACATCTGAAATTTCAAAAGTTACCATTTTTACCAGTGGATGGATCTAGTTATTCTAATATATTACCCTAAAAGTGTGAAAACAACTAGATCACCAGGGCAGCAAAATTTAAAATTAAAATCGAAATTTACGGAATATTCTTATTTACCTATTCACCCCCCCCCCCCCCACACTTAAGCTAAGCATTGTCCTCAATGTGATAAACGAACTTCAAGGTATGAAAATAGGGAAATAAGAAAATGAACCGTATTTTTCCTTTGTGGTTTTTTTATTCCAAGTGTCCAAGTTTTCTTCATCATTTCCTGTATCAATCATGAAACAAACAAACAAAAGTCTATATGTTTTATTAAAATTAGTGAGACACCCCCACACTTAAGTTCAATCAAGTGGTTTAAACTTTGGGGTATAATCATTGAAAATAAACTAAGAATATAAGAAACACACAGGTTGCCTCCCGAAAAGCGCTTGTTTTATTTACGAGTCATCAGCCTGACTCAAACTTTGCAAGAATTATGTTGATGCGGTTTGGGATTTCCTCTTAGGATATTTTGGTACGAACAATACGTTTTCTACCACAATTCCTTCTCCAGTTTCATCTATATCTTCCAATTCGACTTTTTCCCATGATCTAGGAAGAGCATCATAGATAAAACCTTTTTCATGGGCCCATGGTTTATTTTTCATATGAGGTGCCATGAATGTGATAGCTTCGTATTCAGATTCGGATGGATATTCAATAGAAATTTTGCTCATTTGCTTCTTATCATAATACAACTTAGTGCGGTGACCATTAACAATAAAACTTCCACCATGCTTGTCATAGAGTTCGACATATCCAGATGGAAATCCATGTTTCACTATATACGGTCCCATCCATTTGGGTTTGAGCTTAGGAGCTTTGAACTTGTATTTCATATTGAAAAGCAGAACTTTATCTCCAGCTTTCCAGCTTTGAATCTGATTCTAAGCTTTCGGTCATGATAAGCTATGGTTCTAGCTTTGTATAGCTTAGAATTTTCGTAGGCTTGGTGATGAGTGCTCAAACACTCATCATTTTTGGTCTAATCTGAACTGCAAAACATACAAAAACACTCAGAAATGCATCAAAATACCAAAAATATTTCAAAATTGTGTTTTATATGTTTTAGATGCAAAATGAGTAAAAACAGATGAAAAACGTACAAAGTTTGCAAAATTGGCAGTTTCAGTCCCCAAACTTTCATAAAATGACAAAACTAGTCCCTGGATATTCAAAATATGGAAAATTATCACCAAACGTCCTTTTGAAATCATAAAATGTCATATTTAGTCCTTTGGTGAAAAATCATAAAAGTTTTGGAAAATTACAATTTAGTCCCTGGAGTTTCAGATTTTGGCAGATTTGGTCCCTGGTGGGATATTTTTGAAAGGAAAATCATTTTTTGCCCTTGGAAAATCAAAGTGTGTCAAAAATAGTCCTTGGGTGAAATTTTGAGGAAATTACATGTTTGGTCCCCGTAATTTGGAAATGTGCATAATTGATCCCCGGGAATTTTAAAAGTGGAAAATATAATTTATGGTCCTTGGGATATTTTATCATGGCAAAATTGTTCCTTATTACATCTATGGGATAACTACATTTTCAGTCCACCACTTTTGCAAAATTACACAATTGATCCTTGTTGTAACATAAACCAAACGGATCCATTTTACTTTTTGTTACCCAACATCCCAAACACCAACCCACCCAATTCCCTGGCCTGGTCCAACACAAAACCCTCAGCCCACAACAAGCCCAATCCCACATTTTAAATAAATCCACCCCTTCCCTGCTCGTTGACCAGTCAACACCCTTCACCCCTAACCCATCGTCCCTAACCTCCATTAGCATCCTTAATCCCAGGCCTCATGTCTCCCCCCTCCTCCACTGTATCACCAACTACAATTAATGCACTCACCTACATTCAACCCCCCTCCTCTCCTCATTAAATTCCCACACCAAACCCAAACCTGCCAATCCCATATTTTGCCGCCAAAAACAGTTTGAATGGTCAAGATGGTTTCAAGCCAATCCAACGGTCCACAAGGTGTGGGAAAAGTCCAAGTAACTCTCCAGGGCTTATAAAAGAAGAAAAAAGAGAAGAAATGAGCAAGTAGTGTAGCAGTAGTGTAGTGTAGACTAGTTTAGGTTACAATTTAGTTTGAATCTTAGTTTTATTGTAATTTCTTAATTCAAACACTCTGTATTAATCATCTTTACTATATTGTAAGCTTATTTCAGTTATTAAATCCAAGTTCTCAATATCTCAACTCCAAATTGTATTTTTCAAGTTAAATTTAAATTTCTTGTTTAAGGATTAAAAGTTGTTGTTTCTAATTTGTCTTAGTTCATTTAGCTTATTCTTAAGCTTTCTCAAGTGCCTGAGCACTCAATTCAGTTGTAGTTTCAAGAATTAAAAAAAATAAAAAAACTTAGAATAAAATAAGTAAGAAAATAAAAGAAAGTGGAATTCAGTGTGAGAAAGGTTTTGAGCAGGGTGTATAGTGGAATTGCAAGGTTTTGGGACCTAAAGGAAGATTGTAGGACTGGTTGTTCATTGGTTTGTGGTTTGCATCCCACATGAGCTTACTGTAAGCCTTCTCATAAAATTCTTGTCATTTACTGTAGCATAGGCCATTTGGTAACTCATTTCAGTTCATTTATGCTTAACTAAGTTAGAAGATGTGTTAGATTCAGTTTCATGGTTTCAGATTTCATTTTGCTTTGTTAAACCAAAAATAGTCATCTGTTAAGGGGTGTTTGGCATAAGCTTTCAAACTTTGTTGGTGTTGTTATTTTAGCCTCAGCCCTTTTTGTTCATTGTTCTTAATAGCAAAGTAGTCCAAATCCACTTCTGTGTGGTTTGTTTTGAAGCAAAAGTCAAAATTCCTTTTCCAAACTCATAACAGTCCACTGTTGATGTTTTAATGGTCCATAATTATGTATCTTAGCTCATAAGTGAATAACTTAGCTTACCCTAGCCTTGTTTTAGCTTATTATTACCATTTCAGTTATCAAAATAGGATCCAAATCTCAACAAAGTCAAAAATTGGTTTTTGTTAAAAAGTCAAAAGTTTACCTTTCAGATTTTCACAAAAGTTCAAGGAATTAAATAGAATTTTGTGGTTGATTTCATGGCTTGAAACTTGTTGTTATTTGATCTCTGCCAGCTCATCTTTGAGTTCCCAACTCCCTTTCATTTTTACAAATTTTTCTGTGGGTCCCATTCCACCCCAAAGTGAGTTGCAGGGCTGCTTTATGCCCTGTGCAGCTGCACATCAGTCCCACACCACCACCTTTGTGGTGGTTTTCTGATCACCTCAGTGGTCCTCAGGCCACCACCTTGGTTCACTTGAACTCACCTCCTACCAGGCTTGGTATTTTGACCTGAGGTTTGACCTAGATACCTGTGGACCCCACTTGTATCAAGCCCTCAAGTTTGTCCCTGTTTCTGGTTGGAGTTAAGTTTCCATGTGCTTATTTTGAAGCTTAATTGCTTATTGTGTGGTCCACCTCTGCTTTTTCTGGCTTATACTTGTCTAATACACTCAGTTGAATCAGTTTTACCCATTGTGGGTCCCACACATGCTGGTTTAAGCTTATTTTCCATTTTGGTCAACTGAAGTCAACTGTCACCATAATAAGCTTGTACTTTGCTTATTTTTAATCTCCTAGAAAGTTGTTTTTGTAAAAGTTTCTTATTTTCAGTAGTGTAACAAGTTTCAAAAAGAAAATTAACAAAAATCCAAGTTTTAATTTAAGTGATAGTTTCTATTTAATGTAATTTAATTTTAATTTTCATTTTTATATTTTTATTAAGAACTTAGCTATTTTATATTTTTATTAAATTACTCATATATTAAAGTATTTATAATAATTTTTTCAGATTTTTATTTTGTCATTAAGTATTTATTAGATTTAATCTTAGTTTTATTTATTATTAATTAATATTAAGTTTAAAATAGCATAATTAGTTTTTATTAAGCACAACTTAGTTTTTATATTTTTCCTAGATTTTATATAATGTAAAATAATTTTATAAATTTTCTTGTAATTTTTACTGTTCATTTAATAATTTTTATAATTTAAAATAGTTTAATTAGGTAATTAATATATAATTAGTAATTAATTAATAAAAAATTCACAAAAAGACAAAAATACTTATTTTATTTTTAAAACTTGTTTTTAGTTATTTTATAATTTTAGGAATTTTATTTTCATTTTTCTAGTGTTTAAATAATATTATATTGTATTTAAGTATTTTAAATATTAATAATTAGTAATAAATAGTATTTAATTAATACTAAATAATTAATTAGTGTTAAAATTTATTTTCTTTTTCTAAAAATTTTCTTTTATCTTTTAGTTTGTAAAAAAGTCATTTTCAACCCCTGGGTGTTTTCAGATTTCCGTTTTTACTTTTTATTTCGTACGTTTACGTTTTATTTAAACGTAACGTACGCGTTTTAAGTTTTAAACGTTTCTGGTTTTTCTTAGCTTCCAGTCTTATTCACATAGTTTATTTAAGCTATTTCCTTGTAGATTCCTTAATGTAACCACTCTCAAACCCTTTTCCGTCCAGATTCACCCGATCACAGAACCGTTTGTTAGCCATTCACACCTCGTCGGGACATAACGACCCGGGGAAACCACTATATTCCACGGAGCATTGACTCTAGGCTGTCTGACCATCTTGACCACATCCGTGGTTGACTTTGGTTGACGGTTTGGAGCCAATCAAAATTTGGCGCCACTGCCGGGGAGGTCGTGCGCGTTTATCTAAACGGTTTTTCTGATTAGTGACTTTGGAATTCGTTCCATTGTACATTTTTCCATCCTTTGTTCATATTTTCTTATTATAAAAACAAAACCGTTCCCGAAAACTTTTTAAACTCAGTTTTCAACGAACACAAAAACACAAAAATATTTTCTTTATCATTTGTATAAAATGATTTCCAAAAACACCAAAAATATCCTTCTTCACCCTCCTACCCTTTTGATTCTCATTTCCTCACCCTCTATACACATTTGATTCTTTCTATGTCTCATCCTCACCTTCTTGTTTGTCGATGGTGTGGTGGTCCTTATAACGTTGGAAATTGCCCCGGTTGTAGCATTGTGAGTTCGAGAAATGGGTTTGTCTATGACCAAAGTCCCTACAATGAAACAACCAGCTTCTTTAACCAACCCCCATACCCCGAGATGAACACATATTCATGTGATTATTGTGGAGGCCCTCAATACAGCTCTGATTGTCAAACTGGGAATCAGTTTGTCTATGAACAGGTTCCTTGTGACAATCATGAATTTGGTTTTAACCAGCCCTCACAATACACAACCCCTCAACCACCTCCTCAAGACGAGTTAGCTAGAGCTGAATTGATTAATAAAATGATGATCAATCAAATTCAATTCAACCAGAACATTCAAGAGGAAATAAACTGTCTTAAAGGTCTGATTCACATGAGACAAAATCCTCCTGTTAACTCATTTTATCTTGAGGATGAAAGTGATGAGGATGAACCCTTTGAAGAAGAAATCTCAAAGGAACCTTCAGATATCTTGATAATGGGGGACAAGGAAGTCCAAGTCAATCCTCTTGAGGAAATAAATGACCTTGTTCCAATCCCAAAGGTATCTGAGAAGCCTTCCGATTCGACTTCTGTTGAAACTGCTTTTGTGGAAACACAGGGAGAAAAGAGTGGGACAGATTTATTAGCAAATGAACAAATGGAAAATTCCATGTGTGCTAGTCCTTCTCAACTCCCTCAGCTCACACCCGAATATTCCACAAACTCTCCCATAATGGGGGATGAGCATCTTGACACTATTCCTGAAAAGGAATCGGACGAATTCATAAAGTCTAGTGTTGAGAACCTTATCCTAATCCCAAGTGAGTCCGAGGGTATTCTTGATCATATGTGTGATATGCCTCCTCCTCTTGTCTTTCCAAATGAAATTGTTAAGACTTTCTCCGATTCTGACAGTGATTATAGTGATGTCGATTCTTTATATCCTAAAGACATCGAATTTATTGATGCATCACTTCCCCGTTCCGAGATCGTCAACCTAGAAGAGGATGTTGACCACTTTGTTTCCACAACATTCAATACGACTATCACGAATCCCTTGTTTGAATTCGATTCTGAATTTACTCTAAATTCAGTTAATCCAATCTTTGATAGTGATGAGTCTGAAACGGAGACTATAATGGACAAGGTGCATATTCATAGCCCACAAAGTACCGCAGATGTCCCACCTCCGTATATCATTCATGAGTTCTCTAGTGAACTCACTCATATCATGACTCCTCTGGAGTGTGATTACTTGGATGACAAGAAAAACCATGATCGGGGGGATAGAGTCTCAATCATGAGAGTTTGTATTTCTACGACAAATTTTCCCACCCTCCCTCCCGATATGTTGTCCAAACCAACGAGCTTAACCTTTGAAATCCAAACTCAGGCTATTGAGCCTCCTCTTGAGGAAGAAGATCAACTCATGATTTTCATCATGGTTTTCTTCATTTTCTTCACCTATAAGGTGACTTCTTCTCTTCTTCACTCCTTCAGGAATGAAGACACTATATTTGATCCCGGCATTTTCATATATCATTATCTTGAGCCGGATACTTATCTCATCGGTGTGGAACTTTCACGTGCTTCAAATGTTTGTCCAAACATGTTGAATGAAAGTCCGATTGAGATTGCTTCTTCCACATCATGCTTCCCCAAGGGCAAATGAATTTGGGGTCGAGTCAAGCTAGCGACTCGGTAAACAAAAACAGTAGCATGCTTATAGGGTTTTCACCCTAAGTGTGGGGGAGTCCCCCATGTTATGGTTATTTTTGAAGTGAAAATACAAAATGGTGTTTTCCACGCTTACCTTGTAATGTTGCCCTTTTACGTTCAAAATGTCGGCATAATAGCCGGGATTTTGAATATTGAGAACAATATTCATGCTAAGTGTGGGGGGTATTTCGCTATTCTAGCGAATTTTATCACATTTTACTATATAATACCCCCGTTTTTGGCCAAACTTTTTCACTGGTGCTTAAAAATTTTTGTGGTAATCAGTCCGCCTTGTCTAACCGACAAAAAGGATTGGCTAGTCCAGGAGCGAACGGCTCTTGGTAAAGACATCTCAAATCCGTTTACGGCTTGCAATTTGCCCAAAATTGTATGGTTCCTCAACTCCCCATATCCTAAAACGCGAATGAGTTGGCTAGCCCGCAAGATTATGGCTTGTGGTAAAGGCAGTGGAAAATCCATAATTGGTAATCAGCTCACCAAGATGTTGACTATTCCATCAAGAGCTGGCTAGTCCAGAAGCAAACGGCTCCTGGTAAAGACAAATCAAATCCGTTGACAGCTGGTGGTTTGCTCAAAATCACACGGTTATCAGGTGTGCCACAGTTCTTACACCTGGCTACTCCAGAAGTGATGGCTTTTGGTAAAGAGCTTAAAATCCATCAAGTTTTCAAAACAGTATTGCTAGGGACTAGCAATAGTTTAGTGTGGGGGATTGATGAGTGCTCAAACACTCATCATTTTTTGTCTAATCTGAACTGTAAAACATACAAAAACACTCAGAAATGCATCAAAATACCAAAAATATTTCAAAATTGTGTTTTATATGTTTTAGATGCAAAATGAGTAAAAACAGATGAAAAACGTACAAAGTTTGCAAAATTGGCAGTTTCAGTCCCCCAACTTTCATAAAATGACAAAACTAGTCCCTGGATATTCAAAATATGGAAAATTATCACCAAAGGTCCTTTTGAAATCATAAAATGTCATATTTAGTTCTTTGGTGAAAAATCATAAAAGTTTTGGAAAATTACAATTTAGTCCCTGGAGTTTTAGATTTTGGCAGATTTGGTCCCTGGTGGGATATTTTTGAAAGGAAAATCATTTTTTGCCCTTGGAAAATCAAAGTGTGTCAAAAATAGTCCTTGGGTGAAATTTTGAGGAAATTACATGTTTGGTCCCCGTAATTTGGAAATGTGCATAATTGATCCTCGGGAATTTTAAAAGTGGAAAATATAATTTATGGTCCTTGGGATATTTTATCATGGCAAAATTGGTCCTTATTACATCTATGGGATAACTACATTTTCAGTCCACCACTTTTGCAAAATTACACAATTGATCCTTGTTGTAACATAAACCAAACGGATCCATTTTACTTATTATTACCCAACATCCCAAACACCAACCCACCCAATTCCCTGGCCTGGTCCAACACAAAACCCTCAGCCCACAACAAGCCCAATCCCACATTTTAAATAAATCCACCCCTTCCCTGCTCGTTGACCAGTCAACACCCTTCACCCCTAACCCATCGTCCCTAACCTCTATTAGCATCCTTAATCCCAGGGCTCATGTCTCCCCCCCTCCTCCACTGTATCACCAACTACAATTAATGCACTCACCTACATTGAACCCCCTCCTCTCCTCATTAAATTCCCACACCAAACCCAAACCTGCCAATCCCATATTTTGCCGCCAAAAACAGTTTGAATGGTCAAGATGGTTTCAAGCCAATCCAACGGTCCACAAGGTGTGGGAAAAGTCCAAGTAACTCTCCAGGGCTTATAAAATAAGAAAAAAGAGAAGAAACGAGCAAGTAATGTAGCAGTAGTGTAGTGTAGACTAGTTTAGGTTACAATTTAGTTTGAATCTTAGTTTTATTGTAATTTCTTAGCTCAAACATTCTGTATTAATCATCTTTACTATATTGTAAGCTTATTTCAGTTATTAAATTGATGCGTGGGAATCGTAACAGGCTTTACCTCTCGAGGGATCTCGAGAAGCTTACAACCCCCACCAGGCAGTGTACCTGATCGTTGTAGTATAGTATAGTGACAAGTACCGGGGGATTGATCGTTCAGCTTAGGAATAGTGTCGCTAGGATTAGAAAGCCTAAATACTAGTTCTAAAGGTGAGGGATGATTATTTTTGTATTTTTATGAAAGCAAGTAAAATCTCGGGGTTTGAAGGATTTGGGCGGAATTAGTTGCTATTCAACTAACCCAATACTAAGATGCAATCAAAATAAAATACTAGAAAAGAAAATAAACTAATTTATACTAAAGTTGTGAGCAGTAATTGGAGAATATGTGTTTACTTAGATTTCACTACTCCCTAGACATCTTTTACACGTTAATTACTTGTTATAATTGCATGGATGACGGATCGTATTCCTTAATACCATTCATGGGGTGGCACACATAACTCCCCAATTCTATGAGCTCTTATCTCCTCCTACACCATGCCCAGCACAACTATAGGGATTGTAAACAGTGGCTCATGCATTAAATACAACCAATAAAGACCTAGTGTGCCTCGGTTCATGTTTCTTAAGACGTTCAAGCATGTTACCATTTGGAGATCTGCCAGTTTTCTTAAGCCTAACATATAAATCATTCATCCAAGACAAAAATAAACAAGTAATCAACACATAATCAATATCTAGGTTTCATTAGATCTAAGCAAACACAAGATAGATCTAGCCTAGCATGATGGAATTAAGATAAGAACATGATATAGACAACCAACACATAGACATATTGATTGAATTAGAAGAACACTTATCTTGATTAATCATGCAAGGTATCAAGGGGTTGGAACCCTTGAAAAACCTGTAAAGTTACACCAAAATCGTACTTAGGGTTTCTCCCAAAACTTCTCTTTTTAATGTGTGAAAATTAGAAAACTATATATAGAAAAATAGGTATGACGGCGTCAAGACAAACAATGTGACGCCGTCACCTCGCCGCCAAAACTCTCCTCAGACTGCCTAGATCCACTTCTGACGCCGTCAAGACTTAAACACTTCCAGGCCGTCATGACTCTTTTACTCTTGACGCCCTTCCTACGTGACGCCGTCAAATATGTTCTGGGTCGTCATGGAAATTCATGAAATTTGCTCTTGACGCCATCAAGGTTTTGCTCTTGACGCCATCACCTACTGTTCCCAGCATGGAAAATTAAGACTTTGGCGTTTTCTTCACTTTTATGCTCCAAAACCGTCCGAATTGCTTCCTTTTCCAGATTTCTCTCCCAAAGTACCTAAAATCACAAAAGGAACGATTTAGGGCAATATTTGATCAAATAAATTCGGATTCGGGCTTAAATGACCCCCTAAAAGTGGTTCATTTTTCGCCTCATCATATACCCTTACACTTGAGATTTGCTTGTCCTCAAGCAAATGCGCTTTTATTCTACTCAAAAGACAAGTTAGGGGTCATTTAACACTAATATAAAAGTAATTACAACAAATAATCGTTCCACTAAAGACCAATAGACAAGCACGGAGGTCATACACTAGCACCTCACAAATAGTGTTTAGATACTCACATCTCTCGGGTGTAATAAAGTATAAATTACAATATGGAAACGGAAGATATCTCTCACTACCTGTCATAGCAAAATAGATTACCATAGGCTTGGGAAAGGATCAAACCTCCACCACATGGCGTAAGCACCTAGGATAAACTATCAAAGAGGTCTTTTAAAGGGTTGTAACGTTAGGTGTAGGGATATGAAATACACGGTTTTGTTGGATAAAGGAAGTTTTACTGGTGGCGAGTTAACAATCTTAGTCAATTACATGTACAAGATGGCGTTGCTAAGCCAAGACTAGACTCGACTTAAGCTAATAAATGAAAAATAACAAAAACATAAAATAAACATAGAATGAAATGGGATGGTAGTCTGTATGTTTTTTTCTCTTTTTCCTTTTTCTATTTTTTTTTTCTTTTTCTTGATTTTTTCGATTTATTTATTTATTTATTTATTTATTTATTTATTTTTGCATACACTCTTACCCTACCATCCAAAATAATACATCATAGGGAATGAACATTTCCCTTACACTTGAATCTTTACATACTTTACATTTAACTAATCTAATGACTCTAGTTAAGAAAATCAAAACACTTGGAGCACTTTTAAGATTAACGTACATATGGGGGTAATAAATGATGTTCTTCCCCATTACTCCATAAAATAAGTACTTACCCATGAGTCCCAATCGTCTCAAAACAATATGTACAAGGATATGACTCGACTTAGCAACCATGTAATCAATTAGAAAGTTAACTTAGGGTTTAAACAAATAACAATAATGCACTAAAAATGAGCACATACACGGAAGGCTAAGGCGATTTGAGTGTACATTTAAGTGGGGTGTAACAAATTCTTCCTTTAAGTAAGATGCTTAAAGTTAGAAACGAAAAGATAGGCTCGAAGGGGTGTACTAGGGGTTTCGTGTACTAAAAATGAGTACAACGCTAAGGGTGTGGGAAAAATTAGTTGACTTAACTAGCCAAGTAATATGACTTAAATGGTCAAGTAATTATGATACGGGTTTAACACAAGGGTGATCCTAATGCCTCTTATCATGTAGTAAATCCTACCACACGAATGTAGTCTCACTAGCGGTCTCGGGATGCATCACTAACGCAAGTTCTAGAATCTAAATGCTACCGGTACACTCATAAGCACTAATAATGAATGCTTTTCCTATCAAATCTAAAGGCTAACCTCACATATTTGGGTGGAAAATTTTTCTGAATATACGGTTATGTGCTAGTCATACAATCTCCTATCCATGAGACGCTTGCTATGGCTAAAGTTTCACTCCTAAATGTTGTAAAAAATTTTAAATTTGGCGCTAAAATTGCACTAACAAGTATTTCTCATAGTTTTATTACACATCTACCATCAAACAAAACAAACTCAAGCGAAAGTGCATATGTAAGGTATCATCTTTTTACCCTCCCCTTACACTTAAGATGAACATTGTCCCCAATGTTCAAGTAAAGAATGTAAAAGTGAAAAAGTAAATAGAATGAAATCAAATACTCCCCTGATTCGCTCGGTATGGATAATAGGATGGCCAGGTTAAATCTTCCTCCAAGAAAACGAACAATCAAAGCTTCCCTTCCAGAATATAAATCATCTTCTTGTCATACATAACCTGTAAAACCTGGCAAAATAGAAAAGACAAGCTCGCGTAAAATCGGCGGCATCCTATATAAGTTTCTAAATCCTAGAAAACAAGATAAGATATAATTCTTATAGAATGAAGTTTGCAGATCTCCTGGAGATTATAAAACTTAATAATTCACAAAAACCATAAGACTCCGTTAGAAAAACAAAACCGGTAAAATTTCCGGATTTTAACTCCTGACGCCGTCAAGAGTAAACCCCTGACGCCGTCAGAATTGACCTGCAGAAATTCTTATGTTAAGTTTCCGGAAAATTTCTGGAAAAACTTGGTCCTACTTCCTGGAAAATCCTGCAAAACTTCATTATGACTCAATACAAGCATTTGACTCTAACAAATACGAATACACATGTTCGTTTAATATTGTGGAGAATCATGATCGGTTTGTTTCTTAAAAACATATTTGGGGTTTCCCCTTACACTTATCTTTTGCAAAAATACCTTTAGGTGGAGTTAAGACTAGACCAAAACAACAAAGTAAAGTATTTCCACTATTTAGTTTAGAAACATGATCAACCAACAATAAAAATAAAACATGCATACGGAAGCAAATAACAATCAAACAAATAAAATCACACAAAACATGGGTTGCCTCCCAAGAAGCGCTTTTCTTTATTTACGAGTCTTGTAGCTAGACTCAAGGTCGTGGGTTACTACGTGATTTCATCATTGGTTCCACTCTCTAGGTCGTCTTCTAAATCAGTATCGCTTTCATAGTTCAGGTACTTCGGGTCTTCGAACTCGAAGACATCTTTTCGATACTTAGAATCAAGCTTGCCAACATCCTTAAAGAATCCACAAGATAGATCAGTAATGTTCTCACATCCTCTTCTAACGTCTTCATCACACAAGATAAGTTGGGAGCTCATCTTATCAAGCCCGTCACAGTCGATTTCCTTAAGGTCTTTCCTCTTATATGGCGTTTGGTATGAAATCCTCCTAATCCCATCAGTGAAGGTCATGATTCCGTTCAAGTCATCCACTATTAAATTAGTGATTTCACAGAAGGGTGCTCCCAAAACTACTTGTGATAACCTGGGGTCGACATAGTCTTCTATGTTATCCACAATTGTGAATTCCATAGTAAATGCCATGTTTCCTACGAACACCTGGATTTCATGATCTTTACCAACCACTTTCTCTCCTTTGTAAATCATTCCCCATCTGCAGATATTGTTGTAATGGAATAGGGACATAACATTCTTAGGCATGAATATGTTGATGTAGACGTTATCAAAATGCTTGTGACCGATCATGCATGGAATTTTGAGATTATTCGGATCACGCCTCCTTATCTTCCCCGACTCTCCATTCCTGGATCCGAATAGATTCCCCTCAAGGGAAGGACAATATTCGTAAACCTCTTCATTTCCCCCACGAAAAATCACCTTTTTAACACCATTGGTGAACATTACACTTCCATCCATCTCGTCAAGGATTACTCCTGATTCATTGATAAATGGTTTCCCCAGAACAAGGTTGGTTAACGGTTGATTGGTGAGAGGGTCTATATCATCGACCACGGCGAGGTTAGTATTGTAAACAAGCTCTCCGACCCTGATTGATAAATTATTCATTACCCTTTCGCACGCAATGCGTTTTGGGAAAGTCTCATGGTATAAGGATAGGGGGATTAGGTTGACTGGAGAGCTAGGATCTGTATGACTCTCGATTAGGAGCTTTTCCTTAACGGTGCAGGAGATCTTGAAAACTTTATGGTTATTTTCCTTAGTCCTATCGCTACTCCCACTAATAACATCCTCCATTTTTCTCTCGGGTTCTTCTATAATAGATTTACCCAAAATGGTTGGATTTCTCTCATGCTCTTCCGATTTCTCTTTCCCTTCATCCGGTTTGCCGGATTCCTGCGCGGTGTATTGCTCGGGTGAGTTGGTAGATTTTCTTGCTGAATCATGGTCAACCCTTGAGGTCTCATCTTTAGCTGTCCGACTGAATTTGTTAGTTTGTTGTTGGGTTGGGTTGGATGTTGAAGTAGATATCGTGGTGATGGTGTTTACGAAGTGGATTGGTCCTAGGGGTTTGACAGGTTCTTTTCCATTAGGAGATAGATGTTTGAATAACTTGCTCGGACTTTTTATTTTCACAGGGGAGGTTGGTGGACTCATGACGGTAACAGATTTGACCTCATCAACGCGAATAGGTTTATTGACAACATGCTCTTTGATAGCAGTTAACAGATTACAAATCTTGTTATTCACATCGGCCTGCTGTTGTCTAAATTTAGCCTCGAGCGTGGAGAGCTGTAATTCTTGAGATAGAATGAACTTTCGCAAGGCGTCTTCACAGCTCTGCCTAGGAGTGCTTTGTGAGGGAAAATGCTCGGACCAAGGGAGGGGTGAGGAATCATTGAAGGATACACTCCGCATTTGGTATCCTCTGAAATTAGGTTTATCCTTCCATGCTTCATAGGCCTCGTCAGAAGTGCGAGGGCCTCGTCCCACGTGTGATGATGTGAATTCGTTATAAGCATGTTTTGGAAGCTCCATGCAGTTATGCGTCTCGTGAGGGCCATTACATAATTTACATGTGGAAGTGATTCTGCTTACATGGCTTGAGGATTTTGGAGCTTCGTAAGATTTCATGAGAGACTTGACTCGACCTTCAAGTTCCATGATCCTACGGTCGGGAGTGCTAGAATTGTTCGAAGGCAAAGATATTGCCTTGACCGTTTTGTTCAAGTCACGGGGATTGTTCCAACTTTCGTTGTCATAGAGAGCAAGATCTTCTATGAGTTCCCATGATTGTTCCGCACTTAGATCACGTAGCTTACCACCGGCCGATTGGTCAATGGCTCGCCTCGTGGAGATGTCGATATGGTCATAAAAAATTTGGACTTGGAGCCAAAGATCTATGCCATGATGAGGGACTTTTTGGAGTAAGTCCTTGAAACGAGTCCATGCTTCATAAAGAGATTCATTTTTACGTTGTTGGAACATCAAGATGTCATTTATAAGCTTAGTAGTTCTCCCCGGTGGGAAAAATTGAGCAAGGAAACGAGTGGTGAGATCATCCCATGTGGTGATGGATCCCGCGGGTAAACGCTCAAGCCATTGACTAGCTTGATCCCGTAGAGAGAATTGGAATAGGCGTAAATGGGTAGTCTCTCTAGTTTCAACACCTAGGTCTATGGAATCTACGATTTTGAGAAAGTCCTTAAGATGTTGGTTTGGATCTTCGGAACGAAGTCCATGGAATGCACATCCGCTTTGCACCAACCGGATGGTGTCGGATCGCAAGGGGGTCACATTGGCTCCGGTGAGCTCAATGGTGTTTCGGTAGCCTTGGTGGCTAGGTCGGTAATACTCTCCTAAGGTTCGGGGCCTAAGGGGTTCTAGTGGTGGGTTTTGTTGTGGTGGGATGATGGGTTCAAAGATGTTCCCGTTGTCCATGGTGTCGGGTGGTTACGAACAAAGGCACAAAGAAGTAGATAGACTAAAGAAAACCAAAAAATAAAAAATAAAATCTTACTAGAAAGGAATCTAGCAAGTAGACCTATTAAAAAGAAATTCTAACCTAGACAATAACTATTCCCCGGCAATGGCGCCAAAAACTTGATGCGTGGGAATCGCAACAGGCTTTACCTCTCGAGGGATCTCGAGAAGCTTACAACCCCCACCAGGCAGTGTACCTGATCGTTGTAGTATAGTATAGTGACAAGTACCGGGGGATTGATCGTTCAGCTTAGGAATAGTGTCGCTAGGATTAGAAAGCCTAAATACTAGTTCTAAAGGTAAGGGATGATTATTTTTGTATTTTTATATTTTTATGAAATCAAGTAAAATCTCGGGGTTTGAAGGATTTGGGCGGAATTAGTTGCTATTCAACTAACCCAATACTAAGATGCAATCAAAATAAAATACTAGAAAAGAAAATAAACTAATTTATACTAAAGTTGTGAGCAGTAATTGGAGAAAATGTGTTTACTTAGATTTCACTACTCCCTAGACATCTTTTACACGTTAATTACTTGTTATAATTGCATGGATGACGGATCGTATTCCTTAATACCATTCATGGGGTGGCACACATAACTCCCCAATTCTATGAGCTCTTATCTCCTCCTACACCATGCCCAGTGTTGACATAAATAATGTATGAAAACGTTATTTATATTTTTCGATATCTCTATATTTTGACGATCACAAAATGTAAACTCGTCAATCGTTTGATTACTACGTAAACAAGTATTAACCTAGTTTATATCATTATATCCAACTTAATCACTTAAGGTATGAATAAACAAGTGCTTAATACATCTCATGATCAAAGGGGTATTTAATTAACTAATACAAAGTTTATTTAATTATATAATCTTATTATATATTTTTGAAAAACACTTTTGGTATTAAGGAAAAATGTTTTAATCATACTAAATATATGATTTCAAATATTTAACCAAAATCAGTTAGTTTTTCACCAAATAAACTTTCCCCACTAAAAGACAAGTTTTCTGGCCGTTACAGTTGGGCGGCCCCCTTAATTATAAGGGGCGGTCCCCTTAATTTTAAGGGGGCCGGCCATGCTTTAAGGGGACCGGCCAGGCTCCCCTGTCAGAAACTGTCAGATTTCTTCCCCTATAAATACCACCTTAATTCTGGAATTTTTCCTCACCTTTTGCACGAAATTTTCAGATCTACAATCATCTAAAACTCATCAAAAACCCTTTGATCATTTGTATATTAATCCTTGTTTCAAGTGATTCAATCCCTCATCATCCATTCTCATTTTAAGTGCAAAAGAAGAACTCTCTACAACCAAGTTCAAGAAGTGTTGAAGAGTTGTTGTGTATAGTGTATATATATTCATTTGTGAATATTGTGTTGTGCTTGTTATTATTTGTTTAGAAGATATAGAAGTTGTGTAGATAGTAGAAGTTGATTAGTAGTGAAGTAGGATAGTTGTGAAGATTGGTGTGTAGAAGAAGGTGTGTAGAAGATTGGTGTGTAAAAGCTAGGTGAGAAGAAGATTGGCGTGTAGATTGGTGTGAAGATTGGTGTGAAGATTGGTGTGTAGATTGGTGAGTAGATTGGTGTGTAAATTGGTGTGTATATTGGTGTGTACGGTTTTCTCCGCCATAAGGGAGCTTGTTGACATAGTGAAGAAAACTCTCGAGTAGGTGACTCGGGGAGTGGAGTAGGAACAAGGAAGGTGTCCTTGTAGCCGAACCACTATAAATCCTTGTGTTGTGGTTTGATCTTTCTAACTCTTCTCATTACTTATTTATTTACCTTTACTATATTAGTTTTGTTAGTTAGTTATTATACAATTGTTCATATAGTGCAAGTATTGAATTCACATAAACTAGAATCGAAGTTTTTTAAAACAAACTTGTGCTTATAAATTTTAAAAAGGACGTAAAACTATTCAACCCCCCCTTCTAGTTTTCCACAATTGGTATCAGGAGCCACGTCTAGCAAGATTTTTAAAATATATTGTATTTTAAAACTTGTAACGATCTATGGAATCTGAAAAATATTTAGAAGGGCAATCTATGCAAAGACCACCACTATTTGAAAGTGATGGATTTTTATATTGGAAAAATCGATTCGAAACTTATGTGAAATCAAAAGATCTAGATCTTTGGCATGTTATTACCAATGGTGATTTTTTACCTATTCAAAATAACCCCGAAACTAAGAAAGATGAAATCGTACCTTTTGAAAAACAAAATGATGATTTAAAAAGAAAACTTGCTAAAAATAATGAAGCAAAAATGGTTATTTATAATGCGCTACCACGAAAAGAGTACGAAAGGATCTTTATGTGTGAAACCGCAAAAGAAATTTGGAACTCTTTATTAATAACTCACCAAGGTAATAATCAAGTCAAAGATAACAAAATAGATCTACTTGTTCAACAATATGAGCAATTCACGATTCCGGAAGAGGAATCAATTGATAATGCTTTTGCTAGATTTAACACTATCATCACAAGTTTAAAAGCACTTGATGAGAATTTCTCTAGTAAGAATTTTGTTAGGAAATTTCTTAGAGCTCTTCACCCAAAATGGCGAGCTAAAGTGACGGCTATTGAAGAATCAAAGAATTTGTCAACACTACAACTTGATGAATTAATTGGAAATCTGAAAGTCTACGAAGCAATTATAAAGAAGGACTCTGAAATGGTTAAAGGAAAACGTGAGCAAAGCAAGTCAATCGCCTTGAAAGCTAGAAAGGAATTCAACAACGAAGATAGCTCATCTTCCGAAAGTGATGACGAAGAATATGCCATGGCCGTAAGAGACTTCAAGAAATTCTTCAAAAGGCGAGGAAGATTCGTTAGACAACCACACGATGAAAGAAGAACATCTCAAAAGAATAATGATGACAAGTATAGCAAGAATGAGAGAAAGTGTTTCAAGTGTGGTGATCCGAATCACCTCATTGGAAAATGTCCAATGATGACAAGAGATCAAAATCAAAGAGCATTCGTTGGAGGTGCTTGGAGTGATAGTGATGAAGATGAGAATGAAACAACAAAGGATGAAAAGTGTCTCATGGCCAAATCATCAAGTGAGGTACGTTCCGAATCCGAATACTTTAGTGATGAAAATCTATCATTAGATGAAAAAGATTTAGATAGTGAATACAATAGATTATGTAAAATAGGACAACTAGTTATGGCTAAAAATAAATCACTAAAATACATAAACAACCAACTAGAAAATGAAGTGCTTGAACTAAAAATTAAAATACATCAACTTGAAAAAGGAAAAGAAATTGTTGAAGAATGTAAAACATGTCAAGAGCTTAAAAGTGAAAACAACATACTTAAGGATGAAATTTGCAAACTTGATAAATTTGAAAATAGTAGTAACTCACTTAGTAAAATTATAAGTATTAAAAGAATATCAGGAGATAAAACCGGACTAGGATTTAACTCAACTGAATCTTCAACAAGTGGAGCTAAAAACGTTAAATTTGAAAATGAACCAAAACCTTCAATACTTAATCCTAAACATTTACTCATAAAAAATAAAATAATACCTATCGCTAGTAATGAAGAAATAAAACCATTTTATAGACCATCTTTAAAAACCGAAGTTGGATCATATAAATCTAAAACAAGATCTAAAACTCAACCACCTAGGAAACCAAATAATTCTTATCCTAGACCTAAAACACCTCAACCAAGAACAAACCATAATAGACGAAACTTTAACTATAATCAACAAATGTGGAACTTCAATCCGTGGGGAGTGTTTCCACCTTATATGCATCCAAGTCAAATACAAAACATGTTCGGACCAAATAACTTTGGACAAATGAAACAATGGGCACCAACGTAAATAATATTCGCCATCCAAACATGGAACTTTTCATTGTCACCTCTTGTCCGATTTACCTCTTGAAGACCTTGAAGATTAACGCATTAAAGACAAAAGGTACACATTTCCTTTTAAGTTCCTTGTCTAGAAATGCATGCTTAGTTTAGTGTGTTATATTTATGTGATTTTACTTGACTTATTAATCTCTATTTTTTTTCTATATTATATCTATATATACATATATATATATATATATATATATATATATATATATATATATATATATATATATATATATATATATATATATATATATATATATATATATATATATATATATATATATATACTTAGCTATATTTAGGATCTTATAACCTAGGAAATTCATTTGTTGATTTTCTAGAACTAGAGATTGTTCGTTTACGAACATCTCTTTTCCCCATTTGCCTTATTGAACTTTAATGTTCAATCAACACTCATGCTGATGAAGTGAGATGAGTCGAAAAATCTATGGATGAAACAAACTCCCGGCTTCCGTTGCATACGTCTCCCTCCTACTTTCTCGTCTTATAAGCCCATACTATATAAAATATATATATATATATATATATATATATATATATATATATATATATATATATATATATATATATATATATATATATATATATATATATATATACTTATAAACCTTCCACAACTTTCTCGTTTGCTTGACAACTTGATGAATTTCATCCGAAACGATCAAGAAAATTTTATTGACAAAATGTCAAGTAAAAATGTCAAGTAATTCCTCTCGTGCGTATATTCTTCAACGTATTTTTGATTAAATATAAATCTAGTATATATATATAAATACTTTCTTGTTTGTTCCAGAAACCAAAACTTGAAAAATAAAAATTTTAAGGGCGGCCCCCTTAATGTTTAAGGGGACCGGCAGCAAATACAAGGGCGGCCCCCTTAATGTTTAAGGGGACCGGCCCTCTGAGAGCTCAAGCCCGCTTTTCCCTTTCTTCCTTTTGCCAAACACTCCACTTTTTCATACACCCCCTCCACTGCTTCTGCTGTGACGAAAACCAAAACCCAAAAACCTCCCAAATCACTTCCAAATCACATAATTCGGGTTAATTCGCAAAGGGCAAATTCATCTAACACAATCACCATTACTTATTGTAAGTTTTTCATAACACATTTCATCTAATTTCATTTTACTTGATCATACTCATGATTATGCATGTTTTATAAAATTCGTCAAAATTCATAATTTCTTTCGAATTAAGCCTTAAAACTTCATAACCAAATGCTTCCCTTAGGATTAGGATGATTAATCAACACTAGAAACTAGTTATTATAAACTATCATGTCGAAAATTTTTAAAAAATTTCATACACTCCTTTTCAAAAAATTTAGTAAACTCATTGTTGAATAATGATTTGAAAACGTGTTAAAACTAACCACATTATACTTTTGTAACTTGTAAAACTTGAAATTACATTTTTCGACTAAGAAAAATTATATTGGTTCACAATATAGGGGTGTTTGGATTATGTCCAAATAATATCAAAACATAGTCATTACAATTTTTATAAAACTTTATTATTATTATAAACCTTAAAATTGTTTATCGAACTCGTCAAGATATATAATTCATATGTATATTGACGCACTTGAGTTATAAGTCACTAGTTAAGGAAGCGTTTGGTTTATTACTTAAAATGACATTTTTAGTAAAAATACAAACCATCTTTTTCAAAAACAAATTACATGCATAAGAAACTCGCAAGAAATAGCTAGTTTTACAATCTAATGTAAATCTAGTAAATTTCATGATATATTAAGATGTTTAAAGGGGCGTTTGGATTTGTCCATAACTACTAATTAAACATCGTAAAGTATATCTAGAACGAGTTAAAAACAATATTAAGGAACGAAGTATGTTTACGTTCCAACATAAGCCTTGACAATAAACATATATTTTTTTTTCCTTTATATTTATTTTGGTCTTTTTGAATTGTTGATGTGTTTAGGTGAAAATGCCCAAAGCAACTACCGAAGATCTTTCTCACACTAAAAACTACATTCCCAAAGTTTCTCAACTCCCTACCACATCTCCTTCCATTGGACTTATCTATCGTCAAATTGAAGATAGAAATATTCATGAGGGACGTGTAGTAGATCTTGCTTTTGCTCAATCCGACTACATAAATCGCGTGTTTACAAGCATCAACTTCAATTGTCTTTATGAAATAAATGAACCTATCATTCCTCGTTTCATAATGGATTTCTATAGCCAAGTCACCGTCCAAACCAATGATCTTGGTTTCATCACCATCTCTTTCATGATTCAAAATGAATTTATCACCCTCACTCTCGAACAATTTGGTCATATCCTCCAAATTCCTTTTAGAGGTCAAGCCGTTTTCTCAAACGAGTGGGACCTCGAATCTCTTAATCGCTATCGACCAACCTTCGGTCCATATCTCGACGAAATTCCTCATCCCGACGAAATTCGTCAAATCCTTGGTATAGATCGTGCCACCACAAGTCGAAAAATAAAATCCAAAAACGTTCAAATTTCTCCATACCAACTTCTCCTCAAAGAATTAAGCCCACACATGAAGCGTTGGGAAGAACTCATTCGTGAGAATGCGTTTGGTACTGGAGGTCACCGGGACCATCTCCCGGCTAGCCTTGCTCACATGTTGTATTGTATAGCTGTCGAAAAGCCGTACAATTTGGCCTACTTCTTTATCAAACGGATTGAGTGTGCTAGAAAAACTCCCAAAGCCAACCTTCCATATGGAATGTTCCTTACTCGTATCTATCGTCATGTTATCGAGTACTACCCCGATCTTGACAATAGTATTTATGAGTCCATCTACCCCACTCTGCGTACTCTCGCTCTAAAACAAGCTCGACGAACTCGAAGTGACAAGGGTAAACCTCGTCGTCATAGCTTTCATGGATCATCCTCAAGGCAAGATGATGATGATGAGGAGGAAAACATCGATGATGCTAGTACCCCTTCGTTTTCTGAGTTCGTTGACAATTTAGAGGATCTTGATTATCCCAACTATTCTACTCCATCTCCAAGTGATCAAACTGAAGAAGTGCTTCATGAACGAACTACCGAGATGCTTAGAAGACAAAAGAGCTTGCACGAAGAAGTTAGAGGTGGCTTCAAATCTATTGGGAAGACTTTGAAGGGTATCTTCGGGAAGAAAAATAAATGATATGGTCGGATTATGTTTGTTTAACAATGTTTTATTTTTATGTCTTGTGTGCTATTTGTCCGAAGTTCATTCGGAAATACTTGTTATTTGAATATGTGTTTAGGATGATAACTTGATTGTCTTTGATATTTTTATGCATGTTTCTCTTGATCTATATATATATGTTTGCATGATTAGTTAATGGTTATATAACTATATGACATATATGCTTTCTAATAAACCAAAACAAATGTGAAATGTCCAAATTGAGCTTGCTGCACATTCAAACCAGAACATAACATCTTTCCAGAAAATTTTTGAAAATTTTTGATTTCTGGGTCGTCAGATGGGCGGCCCCCTTAAATCATAAAGGGCGGCCCCCTTAAAATTAAGGGGACCGGCCACCATTTAAGGGGACCGGCCATCTGAAACAGTTTTTACACTGTTTTCTTTTGCATCATGTGATCCCTTTTGCTAGTCCCAGCTATCATTACTCTTAAAAACCAAACTGATTTTGGAATATAACATTACAATTTCAAAATAATTCCACTTCTAAACATGTTTTCCCACTATATAATCCCCATGCATGTTTAATTCATCATTCATCATCCTCATCACTCATAAACCATCATCATGTCATCACCAAGAACCACCCATTCAAACAATGCCAAGAAACAAAAACTTGTCATTATACCACCCAAACAACTCTTCATTGATCTTACAAATGAAGACAACACCACCCCATCACCACAACCTCAATGTTCATCTCCTAGTGCACCAAATGCACCCTCCAAAACACCCTCAACAAATGGACATTCTACTTCCTCCATACCATCCACTTCATCCATTAATGACTACATAAACACCCACTTATCCTCTCCACCAATGGTTCAACCATCACAACCTACCAATGAACACTCCACCCTTGCACTCACTCTCTCATTATCACCATTAACACCTCTTGATGCACATTTCTCATCATCTCCTATCAACCCACCAACCTATAACCCCGTCCCATGGAGCTTACTTGAAGCTCATGGAGACACTTGCCTTTGTTGCATTCACAACCGAACAATTGTGTTCGGATTAAGAGATGAGATCCAATACATGTTTTCTCATATTGAAAACATGTTGCATCAACCACCAACAACAAACACAACACCTCCACCACCATCAACAAACACTCCTCCTCCATCACCATCTCCATGTTCACCATCCATTCCTCCCAATTAAACATGTATGGTGATTCACAAATAAAATTGTGTTAAACCCTTTTGGATGGCAAGCTCTAGAGAGGACTCTCATGTTTGAGACTTGGTTTATTATTTCTATGATGATTGTAAGCCTTTAAAGGCTTTTGTTAGTTGTAGCATTACTTGTTCCTTTTGTTGATGTAATGCTTGATGTATTATTTTCCTTGATTAATGAAATGGTTATGTTTAGTCTATATTTTTACATGCTATATACATATATATGTTGCTTGCTACTAAATATTTTTGCAAGATATCCATTTCTCGATTCCTTTTGGCCTCAAAACGAGGGGGAGCTTACATCAAGGGGGAGCTTCCATTAAAACGGGATAACCTTTTTGATGCTCACAAAAAGGGGGAGAAGTGATATAAATTCACTCTAATACTTGTATATAGACTAATTTTCGACTAATGAGTTTAAATTTTGTAATCATCAAAAAGGGGGAGATTGTTGACATAAATAATGTATGAAAACGTTATTTATATTTTTCGATATCTCTATATTTTGACGATCACAAAATGTAAACTCGTCAATCGTTTGATTACTACGTAAACAAGTATTAAGCTAGTTTATATCATTATATCCAACTTAATCACTTAAGGTATGAATAAACAAGTGCTTAATACATCTCATGATCAAAGGGGTATTTAATTAACTAATACAAAGTTTATTTAATTATATAATCTTATTATATATTTTTGAAAAACACTTTTGGTATTAAGGAAAAATGTTTTAATCATACTAAATATATGATTTCAAATATTTAACCAAAATCAGTTAGTTTTTCACCAAATAAACTTTCCCCACTAAAAGACAAGTTTTCTGGCCGTTACAGTTGGGCGGCCCCCTTAATTATAAGGGGCGGTCCCCTTAATTTTAAGGGGGCCGGCCATGCTTTAAGGGGACCGGCCAGGCTCCCCTGTCAGAAACTGTCAGATTTCTTCCCCTATAAATACCACCTTAATTCTGGAATTTTTCCTCACCTTTTGCACGAAATTTTCAGATCTACAATCATCTAAAACTCATCAAAAACCCTTTGATCATTTGTATATTAATCCTTGTTTCAAGTGATTCAATCCCTCATCATCCATTCTCATTTTAAGTGCAAAAGAAGAACTCTCTACAACCAAGTTCAAGAAGTGTTGAAGAGTTGTTGTGTATAGTGTATATATATTCATTTGTGAATATTGTGTTGTGCTTGTTATTATTTGTTTAGAAGATATAGAAGTTGTGTAGATAGTAGAAGTTGATTAGTAGTGAAGTAGGATAGTTGTGAAGATTGGTGTGTAGAAGAAGGTGTGTAGAAGATTGGTGTGTAAAAGCTAGGTGAGAAGAAGATTGGCGTGTAGATTGGTGTGAAGATTGGTGTGAAGATTGGTGTGTAGATTGGTGTGTAGATTGGTGTGTAAATTGGTGTGTATATTGGTGTGTACGGTTTTCTCCGCCATAAGGGAGCTTGTTGACATAGTGAAGAAAACTCTCGAGTAGGTGACTCGGGGAGTGGAGTAGGAACAAGGAATGTGTCCTTGTAGCCGAACCACTATAAATCCTTGTGTTGTGGTTTGATCTTTCTAACTCTTCTCATTACTTATTTATTTACCTTTACTATATTAGTTTTGTTAGTTAGTTATTATACAATTGTTCATATAGTGCAAGTATTGAATTCACATAAACTAGAATCGAAGTTTTTTAAAACAAACTTGTGCTTATAAATTTTAAAAAGGACGTAAAACTATTCAACCCCCCCTTCTAGTTTTCCACACCCAGCACAACTATAGGGATTGTAAACAGTGGCTCATGCATTAAATACAACCAATAAAGACCTAGTGCGCCTCGGTTCATGTTTCTTAAGACGTTCAAGCATGTTACCATTTGGAGATCTGCCAGTTTTCTTAAGCCTAACATATAAATCATTCATCCAAGACAAAAATAAACAAGTAATCAACACATAATCAATATCTAGGTTTCATTAGCTCTAAGCAAACACAAGATAGATCTAGCCTAGCATGATGGAATTAAGATAAGAACATGATATAGACAACCAACACATAGACATATTGATTGAATTAGAAGAACACTTATCTTGATTAATCATGCAAGGTATCAAGGGGTTGGAACCCTTGAAAAACCTGTAAAGTTACACCAAAATCGTACTTAGGGTTTCTCCCAAAACTTCTCTTTTTAATGTGTGAAAATTAGAAAACTATATATAGAAAAATAGGTATGACGGCGTCAAGACAAACAATGTGACGCCGTCATCTCGCCGCCAAAACTCTCCTCGAACTGCCTAGATCCACTTCTGACGCCGTCAAGACTTAAACACTTCCAGGCTGTCATGACTCTTTTACTCTTGACGCCCTTCCTACGTGACGCCGTCAAATCTGTTATGGGTCGTCATGGAAATTCATGAAATTTGCTCTTGACGCCGTCAAGGTTTTGCTCTTGACGCCGTCACCTACTGTTCCCAGCATGGAAAATTAAGACTTTGGCGTTTTCTTCACTTTTATGCTCCAAAAACGTCCGAATTGCTTCCTTTTCCAGATTTCTCTCCCAAAGTACCTAAAATCACAAAAGGAACGATTTAGGGCAATATTTGATCAAATAAATTCGGATTCGGGCTTAAATGACCCCCTAAAAGTGGTTCATTTTTCGCCTCATCATAAATCCAAGTTCTCAATATCTCAACTCCAAATTGTATTTTTCAAGTTAAATTTAAATTTCTTGTTTAAGGATTAAAAGTTGTTGTTTCTAATTTGTCTTAGTTCATTTAGCTTATTCTTAAGCTTTCTCAAGTGCCTGAGCACTCAATTCAGTTGTAGTTTCAAGAATTAAAAAAATAAAAAAAAACTTAGAATAAAATAAGTAAGAAAATAAAAGAAAGTGGAATTCAGTGTGAGAAAGGTTTTGAGCGGGGTGTATGGTGGAATTGCAAGGTTTTGGGACCTAAAGGAAGATTGTAGGACTGGTTGTTCATTGGTTTTTGGTTTGCATCCCACATGAGCTCACTGTAAGCCTTCTCATAAAATTCTTGTCATTTACTGTAGCATAGGCCATTTGGTAACTCATTTCAGTTCATTTATGCTTAACTAAGTTAGAAGATGTGTTAGATTCAGTTTCATGGTTTCAGATTTCATTTTGCTTTGTTAAACCAAAAATAGTCATCTGTTAAGGGGTGTTTGGCATAAGCTTTCAAACTTTGTTGGTGTTGTTATTTTAGCCTCAGCTCTTTTTGTTCATTGTTCTTAATAGCAAAGTAGTCCAAATCCACTTCTGTGTGGTTTGTTTTGAAGCAAAAGTCAAAATTCCTTTTCCAAACTCATAACAGTCCACTATTGATGTTTTAATGGTCCATAATTATGTATCTTAGCTCATAAGTGAATAACTTAGCTTACCCTAGCCTTGTTTTAGCTTATTATTACCATTTCAGTTATCAAAATAGGATCCAAATCTCAACAAAGTCAAAAATTGGTTTTTGTTAAAAAGTCAAAAGTTTACCTTTCAGATTTTCACAAAAGTTCAAGGAATTAAATAGAATTTTGTGGTTGATTTCATGGCTTGAAACTTGTTGTTATTTGATCTCTGCCAGCTCATCTTTGAGTTCCCAACTCCCTTTCATTTTTACAAATTTTTCTGTGGGTCCCATTCCACCCCAAAGTGAGTTGCAGGGCTGCTTTATGCCCTGTGCAGCTGCACATCAGTCCCACACCACCACCTTTGTGGTGGTTTTCTGATCACCTCAGTGGTCCTCAGGCCACCACCTTGGTTCACTTGAACTCACCTCCTACCAGGCTTGGTATTTTGACCTGAGGTTTGACCTAGATACCTGTGGACCCCACTTGTATCAAGCCCTCAAGTTTGTCCCTGTTTCTGGTTGGAGTTAAGTTTCCATGTGCTTATTTTGAAGCTTAATTGCTTATTGTGTGGTCCACCTCTGCTTTTTCTGGCTTATACTTGTCTAATACACTCAGTTGAATCAGTTTTACCCATTGTGGGTCCCACACATGCTGGTTTAAGCTTATTTTCCATTTTGGTCAACTGAAGTCAACTGTCACCATAATAAGCTTGTACTTTGCTTATTTTTAAGCTCCTAGAAAGTTGTTTTTGTAAAAGTTTCTTATTTTCAATAGTGTAACAAGTTTCAAAAAGAAAATTAACAAAAATCCAAGTTTTAATTTAAGTGATAGTTTCTATTTAATGTAATTTAATTTTAATTTTCATTTTTATATTTTTATTAAGAACTTAGCTATTTTATATTTTTATTAAATTACTCATATATTAAAGTATTTATAATAATTTTTTCAGATTTTTATTTTGTCATTAAGTATTTATTAGATTTAATCTTAGTTTTATTTATTATTAATTAATATTAAGTTTAAAATAGCATAATTAGTTTTTATTAAGCAAAACTTAGTTTTTATATTTTTCCTAGCTTTTATATAATGTAAAATAATTTTATAAATTTTCTTGTAATTTTTACTGTTCATTTAATAATTTTTATAATTTAAAATAGTTTAATTAGGTAATTAATTAATAAAAAATTCACAAAAAGACAAAAATACTTATTTTTATTTTTAAAACTTGTTTTTAGTTATTTTATAATTTTAGGAATTTTATTTTCATTTTTCTAGTGTTTAAATAATATTATATTGTATTTAAGTATTTTAAATATTAATAATTAGTAATAAATAGTATTTAATTAATACTAAATAATTAATTAGTGTTAAAATTTATTTTCTTTTTCTAAAAATTTTCTTTTATCTTTTAGTTTGTAAAAAAGTCATTTTCACCCCTGGGTGTTTTCAGATTTCCGTTTTTACTTTTTATTTCGTACGTTTACGTTTTATTTAAACGTAACGTACGCGTTTTAAGTTTTAAACGTTTCTGGTTTTTCTTAGCTTCCAGTCTTATTCACATAGCTTATTTAAGCTATTTCCTTGTAGATTCCTTAATGTAACCACTCTCAAACCCTTTTCCGTCCAGATTCACCCGATCACAGAACCGTTTGTTAGCCATTCACACCTCGTCGGGACATAACGACCCGGGGAAACCACTATATTCCACGGAGCATTGACTCTAGGCTGTCTGACCATCTTGACCACATCCGTGGTTGACTTTGGTTGACGGTTTGGAGCCAATCACTTGGAGCCGCAATTCATCGAGTTCAAGCAATTGCAAGAATCTTTTCTCTCCAGCTATTTTCAGATCAGGGTTACAATTTCGTAATGCCCAGTAAGCACGATGTTCGATATCGAACGGCAAATGACATGTTTTTCCATACAAGAGTCTGTATGGTGTTGTTCCAATTGGAGTTTTATAAGCCGTACGAAAGGCCCATAGAGCGTCATCGAGTTTCCTCGACCAAACGGAAGGATTGTCTTTAACCGTTTTTTCGAGTATTCTTTTTAATGCTCTATTAGTATTTTCGACTTGTCCACTGGTTTGTGGATGATATGCTGTAGCAAAATGATGATGAACTCCATATCGTTTCATGATTTTCTCCATTTGTTTATTACAGAAATGGGTTCCTCTATCACTTATTAAAGCTTTAGGGATTCCATATCGAGCAAAAAGATTTTTGAGAAAATTGACAACAACTCGTGCATCGTTTGTGGGTAAGGCTTCAGCTTCAGCCCATTTGGAAACATAATCGATTGCAACGAGAATATATTCATATTTGTGGGATTTAGGAAATGGTCCCATAAAATCGATTCCCCAAATATCGAATATTTTGCAGACTTGAATACTCTTCTGAGGCATTTCTTCTCTACGAGAAAGACTACCGGATTTTTGGCACGCATCGCAGTTTTGAACAAGAGTATGAGCTTCTTTGAAAATTGTTGGCCAATAGAATCCAGCATCAAAAACTTTTTTAGCTGTGGTGGTAGGACCGTAATGTCCCCCTGTTGGGCCATGATGGCATTCTTCAAGAATGTTTCTTGTTTCTGCTCCAGAAACACATCTTCGGATCATTCCATCGGGACACATTTTGAAAAGAAAAGGTTCTTCCCAATAATAGTGTTTTATATCCGAAAAGAATTTACTTCATTGAGCATGAGTTAATCCTTTCTTGAGAATATTTCCACCAAAATAATTTGCAAAGTCTGCAAACCACGGTATTTCCTCTTCATCAATTTTATCGATGGTCATAAGAGTTTCATCGGGAAAATAATCATCAATTTCGTCTTCCTTTAATTCTTCCAAATTTGGGTTCTCAAGACGAGACAAATGATTGGCAACAAGATTTTCTGCTCCTTTCTTATCCTTTATTTCGATATCGAATTCTTGGAGTAGTAAAATCCAGTGAATAAGACGCGGTTTTACATCTTGTTTAGCAAACAGATATTTGAGTGCTGAGTGATCGGTGAAAACAACTGTTTTGGAAAGCACGAGATAAGATCTGAAATTGTCAAAAGCAAAAACTACGGCTAATAATTCTTTCTCCGTAACCGTATAATTTTGTTGGGCATTGTTAAGTGTTTTGCTAGCAAAGTATATAGGACGAAAATGTTTTCCTTCAAGTTGTCCTAAAACAGCTCCAACAGCAAAATCGCTTGCGTCGCACATAAGCTCAAAGGGTGGTGACCAATTAGGTGAAACCATAATCGGAGCACTCGGCAATTGACTCTTTAGTGTTTCAAAAGCTTTAATGAAATCTGCATTGAAATAAAAAACAGAATCTTTTTCAAGAAGTTTCGCCATAGGACTAGATAATTTTGAAAAATCCTTTATGAAACGTCGGTAGAAACCGGCATGTCCTAAAAAACTTCTAACGGCTTTAACGTTAGTTGGAGGTGGTAATTTGGTGAAAACATCAATTTTTGCTTTATCAACCTCCATTCCTGAACTTGATATTTTGTGTCCCAGCACAATTCCTTCGGTTACCATAAAATGGCATTTTTCCCAATTGAGAACAAGATGTGCAGCTTCACATCTTTCAAGCATTTTGTCTAGATTTGAAAGACAAGCTTCAAAAGAATCTCCAAATACTGAAAAATCATCCATGCAAACTTCCATAGATGTTTCAAGCATATCTTGGAGTATAGCAATCATACACCTTTGAAAAGTGGCAGGTGCATTACAAAGACCAAAAGGCATACGCCGATAAGCGTAGGTTCCAAAAAGGACATGTGAATGTGGTCTTTTCTTGATCAGAAGGATCAATGGGAATTTGGAAATAACCTGAAAAACCATCGAGGAAAAAAAAAGTATTTGTTGCCTGCTAATCTTTCAAGCATTTGATCCATGAATGGGAGAGGAAAATGATCTTTCCTGGTGACTTTGTTCAATTTTCTATAATCAATACATACTCGCCATCCAGTGACTGTTCTAATGGGAACTAATTCATTCCGTTCGTTGGTCACTACAGTCATTCCTCCTTTCTTGGGAACACAATGAACAGGACTTACCCAAGGACTATCTTCTATGGGGTATATGATTCCAGCGTCAAGAAGTTTAATGATTTCTTTCTTGACAACTTCTTTCATGTTGGGATTGAGTCGACGTTGTCTTTCAACAACAGGTTTAGCACCTTCTTCGAAATTGATTTTGTGTTTACAGAAATCAGGACTAATTCCTGGGATATCAGAAGTTTTCCACGCAAAAGCGTGTTTATGCTTCTTAAGAACTTAAATGAGTTTTTCTTTTTCATCATCTTTGAGCAGCGAAGATATGACTACAGGAAGAAGTGAATTCTCCTCCAAGTAAGTATATTCGAGATAATTTGGAAGTGGTTTAAGCTCAAGATCGGTGGGTGGTTCTTGAAGAGATGTCTTGATCCTCAATTGATCATTAATCGTAATTTCTTCGAAATTCTCCTCAACTATTTCTCCTTCCTCAACTTCATCATCTTCTTCAAATTTAAATTCCATAAATTCAGCGAACTCTTTATCAAGATTCGTTTCATTTATTTTCTCAGAAGTGGTTGTGAAAGGATCAAAATCGTCTAGTAATGCATCCAATTCTTCCTCAGTGACTTCATCGATTACATCAATGTTAAAACAAGTGTCATCACTGGTATATGGATATTTCATTGCTTTTTCGATTAGAAAGGTAATTCTATCTTCTTCAACTCCTAGATTGAGTTCTTTACCTTTAAATTTGATTATGGCATCAGTGGTGTTTAGGAAGGGTCTTCCTAAGATTAAAGGTACTTGTCTATCTTCCTCCATTTCTAAGATTACAAAATCCACTGGAAAAACCAATTTACATAATTGAACAAGCATGTTTTCAGCAACCCCAACAGGATATTGGTATGTATGGTTGGCTAATCGAATACTCATCTTTGTAGGTTTCAAAGTATTGATGGAAAGTTTAGAATACAACGAATAGGGCATCAAATTAATACTTGCACCGAGATCGGCTAAAGCATCGCATGTGATGTTGTTTCCTAGCGTGCATGGGATTAAAAAACTTCCAGGATCTCCCAGTTTTGGTGGAACTTTGTTTTCAATAATTGCTGAACATTCTTCATTGAGGAAAGCAGCAAATATTTGCTCTAACTTATTTCTGTTATTAAGAAGTTCTTTAAAAAATTTCCCATATTTGGGCATTCAAGCTAGAACATCAACAAGAGGTATATTGAGTCTAACTTCTTTGATCATTTCAACAAACTTCTTAAAACGCTCCTCCTTTTTCTCTTTTCTAAGAGCTTGTGGGTACGGAATTTTTGGAGTGTATGCTTTGATTGGTTGGGTTGTTTCTTGGGTTGGTGTTTTAGGAATATCTTTCTTTTCTTCTTCAGCTTCTTCTTCTTCTTCACTATCATCATCGATGACTTGAGTTTCATTGGGATTGGGTGGTGGATCGTAAGAAAGACCACTTCTTGTGAATACAGCATTGATATGCTCATTTCTGGTTTGTGGTGGACGGTAAGTTTTGTCATTTGATCCAGAAGGCTTTGGGTTGGATTGGGTATTACTTGGTAATGTTCCAGGTGTTCGTGAAGAAAATTGATCAGAGAGTCTACCAAATTTTTGTTCAAGATCCTGAATAGAAGCTTGATGATTTTTCTGACCTTGCTCAACTTTGGTTTTGAGATTTAAAAATTGGTTTTTAACAAATTCATTTGTGGATCTTTGAGCAGTCACGAAATCTCGCATCATTTTTTCGAACTCAGATTCTTCTGGTTTTTTGTCAGAATTTGGTGGATTTGGATTGTCTACTCGTGGTTGAGAATCACGGTTGTTATCCCTTTGGCGATCTTGCCAATTTACAGAATTTCTTCCGTAATAATTACCACGAAAACCTCCTCCACGGTATCCTCCTTGAACATAAATGACTTTCCCTTCATTGGATCCAACCATGGGTTGGTGTCACATTCGGATGAAGTGTGATTACCTCCACAGTTGTTACAACCTTCTCGCATTTCTTTCATTTCTCCTTTGATATCTTTATATTGCGAGTCGATTTTGGAAGTTAAGGCTTCCATTTTCTCCATGAGTTTAGAAGTATCGGAACTTTCGACAAAAGCAACGGTTTTTCGTAAAGGTTTGGTTTTGGAATCTTTTGACCAATCGAGTTTAAGAAGCACTCGATCTTCGAGCAATTGATATGCCTCGTTGGGAGTTTTATAAAGAAAAATTCCTCCAGCATCAAGAATTCCTTGAGATGTTTCATCAAGTCCATGGTAGAAGATTTGGATAATGGTTCCTTGTCCTAAACCATGTCCATGACAGGTACGAAGTAAATCTTTCATACGAAGCCAGGCTTCGACAAGAGATTCATTGGGGTTTTGTATGAAAGCACAGATTTCTCCCATGAGACGATCAAACATGGCAGGTGGAAAGAATCGGCTTACAAAAGCTTGCCTCATCTCCTCCCAAGTATTGATAATTCATGGGGTTAATTCGTTATACCACACTTTGGCATCTCCGGTGAGTGATGATGGGAAAAGTTTGAGTTTAATGGCGTCGACATTGGTGTCGCCATATCGAAACATGCCGCAAATTTCTAGGAATTCGGCAATGTGTTTGTGAGGATCGGCCCTCGAACGGCCATCGAATTGACGGTCTTTGATCATAGAAAGATGGTGTCCCTTCACGGTGAAGTTATCACCAAGGTTAACAGCAACAATAGCAGCTCCAGGAGTGGGTGCTACGGTTCGGTTTGTGGCCCACATGGGTTGGTCATCGGCCATTGGAAATGGTTGATTGAGATTTATAATGGGATGTTCTTTGGAAAGATTATCAAACCAATTGACAATAGAGGAAGATCTCCTTTTACGAAACAAACTTTCGGGATCGGATAAAGGTGTACTAAGCTTTTTAGCAGTGGAACGAGTGTTCATACAATTACCAAGAGAATCAAGGAAATTTCCCAAACAATCAAAGAAAAAGAAAAATTTGAAAAATCAGAAAAAGTAACCGTTCGGTTAGATGAAATACCGAACGGTTAGTTGTCTCGGAAAATTAAAAATCTGAAAAACCGACCGGTTGGTTGAAAAACCGAACGGTTGGATTGAACAATTTGAAATACCGATCGGTTGAAATGGATACCGATCGGTTACTTGGCTCGGATTTTTTTTTTTTTAGAAAACGAACAAGAAAAGAAATGTAACTTTAAAACTAACAGAAAACACAATCAAAATCCCCGGCAACGGCGCCAAAAACTTGATGTGCTAGATGTGTGTACAAGTTTTAAATTTATAAACACGATTACCGGATCTAGAAATAACACATACGAGCAAGTGAACTCGTCCGTTATAGCAAGATTGAGTTGGTAAGTCGGGATCGTTCACAGGGATTTGTGAGTGAATCTAAACGTAAGTTTAAAATTAAATCTCTAATTCTAGCGATAATGATTATAAGATAATTCAAATGATTAAAAACTACACTTGCTTAGACTAGTTAACTACTCATAAGAAAAGCATGATTGTGATAACTTCCTTAACATGTTGGTAATTAGAATTAGTTGGTGTTCTAATCTATTGTTTCTACAAGTTAAATCTTCGTCAAGATTTTAGTTTATAAAAACAAGCATTAGGTTTGGACCAATCAATTCAAGATCAATTCAAGGTTCATAAAGTTGAATTAACAACCTTAAACACAAAAATAGTTTCTTGTTTAATCAAATACTCTTAAGAAATGGTCAATACAAAAGGTAACCGAATCATAGACAACAAGGTTACAATTGATTATAAACTACTAAAAATTTCGACCAATTAGGCGTTTATAACCAATTCGATTTGATTAACAAAAAGTATTCTCATTACAATTACACCTTAGTTCCTTTGTTTAGTCAAGAATAATTATGGTGAAAAACAATCTTTCATAGACAAAAGATTATAACTAGTTGTATGATAACAACCCTTTCGGCCAATGATATTATAAGCAACTAGTTAAACTTGACTCAACAAATGTCACTATGAAACTTTAGTCTAATTGGGTTTTAGAATTGACTTGAAATTGAATTAAAACATGTTATCACAATCACAGACTAATCATTTAGTAATTAACATCATCTAAGCAAATGAAAAAAGGTTACTAGCCACTCATAGCAAACATGAACATAAACTCAGAATATTGAACATTAGAAATCATAATTAAAGTCTTACAAATGTTTGGAATATGATTACAAATGAATAGGAAATGATTTCCTAAGTGCTGGTGTTGACTTTTTGAGAATTTGACCTCCGGATGTTGACTTTTTGGACTCCCAATGCTTCCTGAACTTTTATGGACGAATTTGGAACTTTTGAGACTAGTAAAGGATTGCTTTGTTATTGGTGTATTGAGTTGTAATAGTTGTGTCTTGAAATGAGATTACAAAGCCTCTATTTATACTACTCCTCAAGCCTAGGCTCATCAATGCAACAACTTGGCCTCCTAGGTGAATAGAAAGACCTAGAATAGCAGAGAGAAGGGCCTAGAATCGGGTAGAATGAGATAGAAAACATCTTGCAAAATTTTAACGAGCTGACAAACCGTTCGGTAATGGGCTCTGACCGATCGGTTGGTTGTGACCTTTGCGACTAACCGGTCGGTTGGATTCATAACCGATCGGTTGGATGTAACAATTTCCCCTAACCGATCGGTTGGATGAATACCGATCGGTTGCTTGAGTTCTGATAGCAACAAACTTGATCTTTACTTTGGCTCTTCGTTCTTTGTCCAAACTTGATTATTCCTTGTCAACGTTCTTTGGAATGATGAAAACTTGGATTCTTCTTTGTGAAATACTTGAACGAATTGAATCTCGAGATGAGAATGATATTTCCTTCATTTTCTTCACTTTTTCTTCCTTTTTCCTGTTTTTGGCTACAAATTCTTGCAAACACACTTTGATACGATTATGGGACAAAAGCATATAAAAATAACCGAAAAAAATACGAATAACGCCACTAAAAACATGCACAATTTGAGCGTTATCATTAAGTTTGTAAGTTAAGGTTTGTGTAATAATGTATATATAATAATGCCAAATAAACTGTATAAAAATCATTACAACATTTTTAGCTTCATATCATTTTATTGTACAACTAATTTCATTGAAAATTAACATTGAAGTCTAACTAATATTAATAAATTTTATCAATAAACTCAATTCTAAATAGCTAACCAAATGAATATTACTAATTAACACAATATTAATAATTCCTAAAATCTTTGAACTCCACTATGATGCGTGGGAATTGCACCATGCTTTACCTCTCGAGGGATCTCGAGAAGCTTCCCCACCAGGCAGTGTACCTGATCATTGTAGTATATTATAGTGACAAGTACCGGGGGATTGATCGTTCAGCTAGGAATAGTGTCGTTAGGATTGAAATTAATCTAACTAGGTCTAAAGGTGAAGGATGATTCTTTTTGTATTTTTATATTTTATGAAAAGCAAGTAAAAATCTCGGGTATTGGGAGAGTGGGCGGAATTAGTTGCTAATCAACTAACCCAAAAGCTACTAATTAAACTAATTAACATGAAAAGTAAACTAGGGCTCTACAAGATAAGTGAAGCATGTCTACCTATGATATGTTATTCCTTGCTAGCTATCCAATCCTACCTATTGAATTGTAACCTTGTTTTAATTGACGGGTTGTATTCCTTAATACCATTCATGGGGTGGCGCACTTAACTCCCCAATCCTATGAGCTCTTATCTCCTCCTATACCATGCCCAGCACAACCATAGGGATTATAAACAGTGGCTTATGCATTAAATACAACCAATAAAGACCTAGTGCACATCGGTTCATGTTTCCTAAGACGTTCAAGCATGTTACCATTTGGAGATCTGCCAGTTTTCTTAAGCCTAACATCGAATTCATTCAATCAAAACAAGAATCAATAGGAAACAAGAATTATAAACTAAACCAACTAGATCTATTGAAGTTGTCACGCCTTAATTGATGGAGATAGACACACACATCAACAAGCCCCTCGTTGATGGAGATAGACACAACATCAACAAGAAATCAATGAGATCTAATCAATTATATACAAGTTTCACATAATCATAAGTAGACACAAGGTAAATTAGCAAATCATCATCAAAGAAAAGCAAACAACAATGATAATGGAAAACATAATTAAGATAGAATCATCAAACCAATACATGATGTTTATGGAGTGATTGAAACCCTCTAAGTTTCTGGAAAAACACCTACCTAAACTCAGGAATCGACCTTAGGGTTTAGGGCTTACAAAAAGTGAAGTTATGATGTTATATTTATAGGCATGTTTTCTGTCGGCAAGGCTTGACGGCGTCAGCCCGTTCTCTTGACGCCGTCAAGACCATTTTTTCACCAAATTGTAGATCTCTGCGTCCTCTTCGCGTGGGCTTTTGAATCACCTAAATCTGAGTTCGTATGCAAAAGTTATGACCAAAACAATATCAGCTACTCCGCGCGCAAGTTTTGACAAGTTAACACGTGACGGCCTTGGGTGACGCCTTCATTTCTCTACTGGGCCGTCATGAAAATTACTCTTGACGCCGTCAGGATTTCCTTCTTGACGCCGTCACCTACTGTTCCCAGCAAGGAAAATTAAGACTTTGGCGTTTTCTTCACTTTTATGCTCCAAAATGTCCGAATTGCTTCCTTTTCCAGATTTCTCTCCCAAAGTACCTAAAATCACAAAAGGAATGATTTAGGGCAATATTTGATCAAATAAATTCAATTCCGGGCTTAAAAGACCCCCTAAAAGTGGTTCATTTTTCGCCTCATCACACTATTATGTCTTAAACTTAATTTTTTTAATTTACAAATGGGTTCGAACAAAAATTATGTACTTTTTCTTTTATATTCATTATTCAAGTTGTATGCTTACATAAACTAATCACGCTAAAAAGTATCATTTAACCATTTAAATGTTGCTTTACATACATGCTCGTGCACATTTTCTTGAATCAATTCGCACATGTGAGCTACATCAATAGAAAACACACATAAATTACTTGTATATGAAAATGCATTAAGATAATACATATATCTATATATATTGCATTAGGTTAAATCATCAATTATTCTTGCAACCTTTTCAATTTCATCTCAATCTATAACCGACTTTTAATTCTATACTAATTACTAAATATCATGTGATCAATTCCGGCAAGCCTTACACTTCCATCTCGATGTTGTATATACTTCACATTAAATGCACCGGTTTTGTTTTTCGATAAAAGTTTGAACTTTTGCTTATGTTTAAAACTCAAATTATGTATTTTTTCTTTTCTATTCATTACTCAATGTGATATTTTTAATATGTCTTATTTTGCTATTATAGCAAACTCATTTAATGGGTGTGAATATTGGTTTCTCACTAATGATTTTACATATAGAAAGAAAACATTTTGCGATGCGCGGACCTTCTTCTTTTCAATAATAATTCAATTGCACACGACAAATTCATTATAATATTTCTCAAAGAGCATTCAAAAGCAACTACTTACATAAACTAATCACGCTAAAAAGTTTCATTTAACCATTTAAATGTTGTTTTACATACATGCTCGTCCATATTTTCTTGAATCAATTCGCACATGTGAGCTACATCAATAGAAAACGCACATAAATTACTTGTATATGAATACATACACACACACACACACACATACACACACACACACACACACACACATATATATATATATATATATATATATATATATATATATATATATATATATATATATATATATATATATATATATATATATATATATATATAGATATATATATATATATATATACACTTATCTATAACAATCACCTAAATATGTAAGAAATAAAGAAAATAGTTGGTATCCCAGTCTTTGGTTTCATTTATCTGAGTATGCATTATCTTGTGTGATTTTTATTGTACCTGCCTATGATAACTAAATTAAGAATAAAAAAAAATAAAAAAATAAAAAAATAAATAAAAAAACCAAGTTAATTACAAAGATCTAAAAGATGTGTAAATCACCTCCAAAATGTTGCAAAAGAGAATTTATATACTGCTACCAACAATTAAAGATCTAAAAAGTGTGTTAATCGTCTTCAAATGTACATACTAAATGTGATATTAGCCGGTTTATATAGGCATGAATTAGGTTAAATCCTTAATTATTCTTGCAACCTTTCGCAACCCTTGCACTTCATCTAACCGACTTTTAATTCTATACTAAATACCATGTGATCAATTCGGGAAACCCTTGCACTTCATCTCTTTTCATGATTGTATAGTTATTATGAGGCTGCATTGAATTCCGAGCTTTAGCTAGCTTGTACCCTATGCAATCATGACGCCTCCACATTAAATTTAGGGACTGAATCTTATAGTATTATAGATATATTAAATGAATTAGATTGTAACATTACTCTATTATACATTAGGCGTGCGGGTGACGCCATTTTGAGTGGTAAAACAATAAAACGACGCCGTTTTGTGGTGTAGAATGTCTTTTTGATGTCCTAGCCATGTCGTTTTGTAATTTGGTCATTAATTGACCCATTATATGTTGTTAGCTAATTGGCCCATTAATTATAGTCTCGTTTTTTTTTTACCCATTTCTCTTTTCCCTCTTATTTAAATATTGTCTTCATGTCTTTCTTTCACCAACATTCATGCACGATCAGCCATAGTTTTATATCTCTCTTGGTAAGTGTAGCTTCCTAACAATTGTCAACTAAAATTTTGTAATTATTGTTAGTTGTTGGTCGAACTACATGTTAGTATTTCATTGTTATGAATGGTTTTAAATTACTTTTCGACGACTATGTTAATACAAATATCGTCTAAAAACGTTATTTATATTTTACGATCTTTGCTAAGTTTTGTTAATGACAAAGTATGAAGTTTAGCTATAAGTAAATCATCACTTTAAGTGTTTAAGTCTTGTTTAACTAAGGTTAACATTTCTTTTTAAACAAAACATTGTTTTTACTTCTTAAACTAAAATGAGTCTTGTCACATCATATTTATTTCTTAATATAGTAAGGTCACATCACATTTAGGGCAAGGTTTGTCATTATGCATTTATGGAAAGAAATGTGTTTGACTAGCTTTGATGTTGCTTACAAGTTTTGTGTTTGACTTGATTTAAGTGATGTGACATTGTTTGGTTGCTAGAAGTTATGAGACAAGACCTTGATTGGTTTGAAGAGTTATTGCAAAAACCTACTGCAGACCCGGCGGTACCCTGGGGGTACACGGGCGGAACCCATCTGAGGGTTCCGCCTGATCCGCCAAGCATGCAGTGTGGTGTGCTATAAATACCAAGCCATAACTTGATTTTTGGCTAACCCTTTTAGGACATATATTCACATACTCTCTCAACGAACTCAGTAACCTTTTGATTTGTGATTCTCTTATGTAGCAAGGGACTTCACAAGATCATTCAAGAAGTTACAAGCTTCAACTCTAAAGTTGCAAGTCTTGATAGCTTGGTCATGTATAAGCTTTGATAGTTTGTACTTCATGTGTGTCATGTATATAGAAGTAAGTTGTTAGTATTTTAGGCCTCAAAATACATAGTGTGTTGGGAGTTGTTGTACCCTTTTAAAAGAACTAACGGGAGTGGTTGTACCCTTGGAAAAGAACTCGACATCTAGCTTAGTGTCGGTAAAAGTGTAAGCGACGAATGGGAGTGGTTGTACCCTTGTAAAAGAACTCGACATCTAGCTTAGTGTCGGTAAAAGTGTAAGCGACGTTGTAAAGGTTTTCTCCGCCGGTGAAAGGATCTTGTTGATTAGTGCTTATAACTCTCGAGTTGGAAACTCGGGGCGTGGATGTAGGGCAAGGAAAAAGAGTCCTTGTAGCCGAACCACGATAAACAATCGTGTTGTGGTTTGATCGTTTCTTTCTTTATCTTTGCTTATTACATGTTGTCTTTTAGTTATAATTGCTAATCACATATAAAGCTTTCCAAAAGAATTAAAACAAGTAAAGTTGTACTTATATCTTGAAACAAATGTAAAGCTTTTCAAAGAACTAAAACAAGCAAAGTTAGGATCATCACAAGTAAAGCTTTTCAAAGTGTGAAACAAGTAAAGTTAGAATTGTTATTCACATGAAAAGCTTTTCAAAGAATCAAACATATAAAGTTGTGTTTATATCTTTAAGCAAACGTAAAGTTTCTAAAAGGATATTTAAGCTAAATAAGAATCGAAAAAGCGGTAAACTATTCAACCCCCCTTCTAGTTTTCCACAATTGGCATCAGGAGCTACGTTACTCAAGATCTTTAAAATAGAATGTATTTTAAAACTTGGATCGATCCATGGATTATGAAAATCTCAAAGAAGGGCAACCTATTCAAAACTCACCACTTTTTGTAATAGAAAACTTACTTGAATGGAAAAGTAATTTTGAAAACTATGTGAAATCAATTAATCAAGATCTTTGGCATATTAATTCTTTTGGTAATTTCAAATCAAAGAAAACAAGTTTTTGAAAACCAAGATAACTAACTTAAACTTGGTAAAAATACTAAAGCTAAAACAATGATTTTTAAAACTTTAAGTACCAAATATGAAAGAATGATATTTGGAAAAATATGTTAAATTTTCATCAAGAAATATGTCAAGCCAAAGATGATCAAGTTGATCTCACAAATGTATTAGAAATCTTAGATATATTATTTGATTGATTTTTAGTTGAGATGAATACATGCACTACTAGTTTAAATGTTTTAAATGAAGGTGTAAGTGAAGATGATTACTCATGACGAGCTCTTAGTGGACTTACTTACGATTCATGGAATAACACGGACGAAGATGAAGCCAACCATCCGGTTTGTGATTCTAAACTAGATAAAACATCAAGCAAGGTACACTTTGAAACCAAACGCTTTTGCTTTGACAAATTTATCCTAGAGTTTTCTAAACTAGAAAATGAGTCTAAACGTTTATGCAACATGGACCTAAAAATTATCTTCAAGAACGAGTCGTCAAAATCTTTTAAGAATATCTTTGAAAAGGAAATCTTGTTAGAAGATAAAATGTTTAGAATTGAGAGTAATGTTGAAATTGATTTAGAATGTAAATTGTGTCTAGATTGAAAATATAAGATTAAAATGCAAAATGAGAAAGGAAAAATTATTAGTTAAATTTGATGAAAGCTCAAAATCTTTTGAAAGATTGTTGAGGAGTGAAAGGTTGTTTAAAGATAAAACCGGATTAGGATTAACTCATAAGCATCATCAACTAATAAAACAAAGCATGTAAAATTTGTCAAACCTAGAAGAAAAATTTAGAGATAACTCAATCTCTAATAGAAACTCATGATAAAAGGATTAAGACTATCATTCTCTATGTTGTTATATGATTATCTAACCTTCTTGGATACATGAGTTATTGAGTTTCAAAGCGTGTCGTCAAACCAAGTTTTTACGCGAAGTGCTTATCCTCTTGATAGCATTTTTATGCAATTTAAAAGGTACGCATTACTTCAACTCGGCTTTGATTATCTCTTGTTTCTAGCATTATATGTAGAATTATGTGTTATTAGTAATACTCTAAAAGTGTTTACTTGCTATTAGTAATAACTAAGATTAGACTCTATGTAACAAGGAATTTCGTCATTAGTACTAGTAGGAGATATAAGGTGTTTTGGTTCTTTAACCATCTAGAGATAAACACGAAAAACTCTTGAGTGAGTCTCACTCAACTCTTGATTACAAGTAAGCTAACTAAGAATTTCCTAAGTGTTAAAATGTCTAACACTTTTGTGTTGCTTGCAAAACAAACCTTTGTTAAACAACTTTCTCAAACATCATACTTTGAGTCTTTAATTGTGTTTTTCTTCAATCACTCCTTTATGATAATCTCACATAAAACACACAAGGTGAAATAAATCACATTAGCATACATTAGGATGTGTGAAAGAAAATGAGTTTTCAACATCTAGGATTTACACATCAAATGTGACACATAGTCTCATGATGTTGTACCTCTTGGACTTTTTCAAAATAAATAGAGTTCATAGTGTCTTAAGTAAGAAAACTCAAAGAGTCGAGGAATCGTTGAATATAACATTTAACGAGTAATCTCCTCCTTCTAAGATATCATCTTTGGTAGATGATGACTTAGTCGAAAGTCCAAATGATGGCAAGACAAGCATGGAGTAAAAGTACAAAATAACATCTTCTCACCTTGAGTCAAACTTTGAATCAAGTAAAATTGACATAAGTCATAAAACTTGATTTATAGGTCATAGTTGTGTCTAAACAAATTCAACAAAAACAATTTTTGGAATTTAGAATAAAACAACTAGTGAAACAAAATTGATATTTCAAAGTAATCAAGTGAGTATTGTCTCAATACTTGAGAGACTTTTTGATAATAAAAGCAAGGGTTTTTAACTTAAAGACATTCCTAGTTTCTCTCTTGTTCTTAATAGTTAAGTTTTTGATGACTTATCAAGAATGAGATTAGTAAATCCGTAGGTAAAACTAAACGCAGAGAAATGTTTGGGAGACTACTTGTTCTCATAACATTTAGACTCAACATTATGTTTAGCTTTTGTCTATGTGCTCGTGTTAAAGAAGATCCTTAAACAACTCGTTAGTTGAGCCTAGTTGGATACATCATAAGGTACTACACATCTAGGATTATGGTATCCCAAAAGAACGGGAATAGAAACCATTGTGTTTGACAAATGGAATTATGTCGGTAATAAGTTGATAAGATAAGCACAAGTGGTACTTGCACTTTTATACTTACTTACCCAATGAGTCTCCAAAACACGTAAGGTTCTCTAATTAGTTTTTGATGGAGAAGCACATCAACAAGCTCCACTTGAACAAGCAAATTCGTGTCAACAACGGAATTTATCTCATCAACATTGTTATCCCTTCAACAAAGGAAGCATCGACTTCGGCAACAATTCAATCCATTATGTTCTTAGTAGACAAATTGTGATCCCTCATCATCGCCTTGGTAGGATTGTTCATTGAGGAACATCTTTACTAAGAAAGTCTTCTACGTCAACTATTCCATCAACGCGTTCACAAAATCTCTTGAATGTGAAGCATTCATAATTCCTAGGCTTAGTCAAAGACTCATAAGACCTAAAACCTTAGTTTTGAACATTAGGATAAAACCACAAAAATCATGACAATTCCTTTTGAGGTTTCCCTGCAGAACCCACGGTACCTTCAGACCATACGGGCAGAACCCATTTTTTGGTTCCGCCTGGTCCGCCAAACCTCAGAATGTTTAAACCTTTTATTTCAAAGCCAAACACCCTATTAAGTCTTAACAAAAACTAACAAACATCATCACCCTCTCTAAAACACATATCCTCACGAATTTTAGGGCTTCTAATCTAATCTCTTCCAATCCAACTAACTTTGTAAGTATTCTAATCACAATTACATTTTTAATTTAATCATAACATTTTTGCTTACAATCATTAACTAGAATCTTAGGGCTTTTGCATAAAACTTCATGATTCATGAAAAACTTGGTGGCTAGTCAATTATGTATCTCATTAGTTAAGAAATGTATCTTTTCATTGTTACTTTGATTTACCAAACACACCAAGAGCATTATTTTTCTAATTGCAACATGATTCATCACCACATTGTTAAAACAAATGAAAAACATCATTTAAACATCACTTGCATACTATCTTTTGAATGCTAAAGGGGATACATAACTAATATGTATTTTCGGGTACATTCAATCGAAGACACATTCAATTAGGAGAGTGTTGGTTATCTTTTGTTTTTACAACAAAATTTGTATAACAAAACGATTTGGAAATCAAAATGAGTCAAGATAACCATGTCTTCACATTGTCTTGCATATAAGAATATATTAGAACATCCTCGTTGTTAAAAGTCATTAACATACAATTTTATGTTTTCTAGGAATCAACATGCCTCCCGCAAACAAATCCGATCACAAAGAAACCCTTAAATACATGCCCAAACACCGTATGACCAAAGGTCTCAACTCGGTTCAAGTAGAAACCTTTAAGGCATTAGAAAAACGCTATGTTCACGAAGGTAGAACCATTGATCCATCCTTTCTAGAAGGAACATCTATTCGCCAAAACTTTGTCGCAATTCACTTTGATTGTCTCCTTGATATAGATGAGCCCATTTGTCCTAGGTTCATCTTGGAATTTTATGCAACCGTAAACCTTTCCTCATGTGCCGGTGGTAGGATCTCATTAAACTTCACAACCAATCAAATATCACATGATATAGATTTAAAAGACTTAGCTATAATTCTTGGTGTACCAAATGAGGGAACTTGCCTCTACACGGATAAGTGGCCCATTTCAAGTCTTGATACTATTGATCGCTTTTATCCATACGATACACCTCTTGCTAGTAAGGAAACTATTAAGGAACACCTCTTTGTTAGAACCTCTACCACTAGGGTGAACCGTTCGGGGAATACTGTAGATAAGGATCCTTTTGGTATGGAGCTCAATGAGCTTAAACCACAATTTAGGAAGTGGGAAGAAATTCTTAGGGCTAATGTCATAAGTACCATAGGAAATAGAGATCACATCAACACATGCCTATGCTACATGCTTTATAGCATTTCCACCGGTCAACCCTTCAATTTTGCCTACTACCTAGCCAAAAGAATGGCCGACATATCCTTGGTCGGAACAACCGCTCTTCCATATGGAATGTTTCTTACCCGCCTCTTTAGAGCAATCTCGCCCATTTCTCCTAACGAAAATGGAATACACCTTGACTACGCTCTCGTTCCTCACACCTTCGTTCCTTTAAGTGATAAACGAGTTTTCAAAAATAAGGGCAAACGTACTCGATCACCTACTCCATCTTCATCATCATCCGGCATGAGCGACGATGATAAACTACCAAACTCTAAGTTACCTCCTTTAGAATACCTTCAAGCTCTCCCCATCATTGAAAATGCTTCCGAAGAATTCAAGCAAACCAAAGGAATGTTCAAGTGTTTTGGAAGGTACCTAAACAAGCTCAAGAAGAAGATAGACCGGTTGTGAGAAGATTAAGGAGTGTTTGGCTTATGAGTGCTTTAGAAGCGTCTTTGTGTTAAAACTATGGGAATTATGTGTTTTTCACTTTCATGGTTTATTATGTTTGTTGGATTATGTTTGTATGAAATTTTATGCATAATGACAATGTTTAAAGTGTTTGTCAGTTTTTCTATGCTTATGGGAATTCTTACTAAGTATAGTGAAATCCTCGACCTCAAGGTCAAAGTCCCATGATTGGTAGGTTTACATGTCTAATTTTTGCATTGCCTAACCAGTAATACCTTATCTTTTTGATTTTAGGAGTTTTCGAAAATTTTGAAAATCGTCTCGCGGGTCAAAAACGCGAACAGCCTAATTTTTTACCCCTGGCGGATCTGGCGGTACCAAAAATTGGGGTCCGCCAGTGTGTTTTCTGGGAATTCCAGAAATTACCTAACGGATCAGGCGGTACCCTCAAATGGGTTCCGCCAGTGTCTTCTGAAGGATCCGCTAGACACCTGCAGAAAATTTTTCCATTTTTCTTAAGTCCAAAACTTGTAATGTGTCAAAACCATTATCCTAAGTGAGAAACATCTTCAATTAACTTCAATAACCATATTAGAACTACCTTCACTCACTAAAACAATTAGGAAGATACTTCCCTCCAAAAATTCAAATTCAAACATAACCAACCCAAGGAACCCTTTCAAAGGATCCTTCAAAACCATTGAAACATTTTTCAAACAAATCACATCCCATGATCACAAAGCATTGAGTGCTTTTGTTGGTCTTTCACTCCACCTCATTCTATTGGAATGACATACATTGATTTGACATATTCATGAAATTTTTGTAAATCATTTGAAACCTCAATCCTTGAATGGTAGAACATTAAATCCAAACACTCTATTCAACATCTTCTTCATCCTATAAATTTGAAAGTGGCAACAATTCAAATCACACCATCACCATCAAAACTTCTTCTCTCAAAACATCAAAACCACACCTTTGAAAATGACCAAATCTAACACATCATCCGAGTCATCAAAATCCCTTTCAAGAATCAATAGGATTAGTGTTAAACCTTGTTGTTTTAACAAAACCGTCAAGTCAAGCTCATCCTCTTCAAGTGATGCTTCACTTAACATTTCTTCACCTATCCAAGATTTCCTTAATATCACTACCTCAACACAATCCCAAACACATTGTAATACCAATGAAATTACCCTTCAAGAATTGCTTAATCTTGAAACTCCATCACCTCAATCACCAACACCTACACCAATGGAACGTTTCCATACACCTCCAACATCACCACTACCCTATTTGGAAACCTTAGAAGACTTATCACCCAAATCATCTAGTCAACCATCTTTGTCACTTTTTGACACCATTGCACAAATGGAAACCCAACAACAACCTAGTGAGCAACTAGATGATGAACCCCATCAACCATCATTAGTAGAACGGTTGGCTTACCGTTATGCTAGACCATCCATTTTTCCAAATGATCAAGGTCATACCCACTCACAATCATTTGTGTTTCACCCAATTTACAAAGACCTTCATGGAAATCCTATCGGCGAGCCAAGTTTCCGCCATTTTGTTCAAAACCAACAACCACCACAACAACAACAAACATCACCACAAGAACCGTCCCAACATCTTGAGTCTCTACTTCCTTATTATAAGAAAATAGAAGCATCCATGTGGGAAAAACCTCCAAACCTTCATAATGAGATTGACACTCATTTAAACCACCTTCATGCCTTCAAACGTATGGTTGACTCTCAAATCAACCATATCATGGTTTTACAAACAACACTTCAATCAACAAATGAAGGAAGCAAAAACACTACTCAATCTTCCACCTTTGCTTCTTCAAGTTCAAACCATCCACCACCAACATATCAAACCACCCTTCCACCAAACTTTCCCCGCCATGATTGCAATCATTGCGAAAGAACCGCTCACATTAGTGAAGGGTGTCGAAGGGAAATTCGTGAGCTATCCGAAGAAATGAGGTTTATACTAAACCACATTTTGAATCTTCTACAATCCTCGTCTCACACACCTCAACCATAGAGTCTCCAAAATGAAACAAAACCGTCTCTTTTGGAAAATGTTTCCCATCTAAACCAACAAACCAAAACCATGTCATCCTTTCCACCTTCAAAATAAAGCCCGCTACAACCACAACCGACATTTTTACCCTTAAACAACCTTAGCCTTATTTTTGGAAAATGTTTCTCACAAAGGAAAATGATGATTTCCTTGTAGCTTTTTATGGTCGTAGCTTATTTGTAGCTTTTTCTTTATTTCTAGAGGTAGGATAGTGTAACCAAAATTTCTTGTCTTTGACTTTTTAAGAAGTCTAAATTTTACATGAAATGGAGTTCATTACACTACAAGGTTTTCTTTGTTTGTTGACCATTTAGGTATGATATGTGAACTATACCTTGTTATGATACCATACATAAATCTTGTGCTTTAAAAGCTAACCTCTCTTTTTGTAGGTTCATTTTTCATGTTTTCCTTCCTTGATACTCCATTTAGGGGAGTAATATTCAAGGGGGAGCATGAGTGTTGTACTATTTCACTTCACAACTCTTAGTTGTGTTTTAAATATGAAATTCTTTCATGACTTATCTTGTGCAACAACTAACCTTTTTCTTGTAGGTTCAAAATCCATGTCTCCTCTCTTGGCACTCCATTTAGGGGGAGTATCGTCCAAGGGGGAGCTAGTGGTTACTTCCGCTTCGCTACTCTTCTTTTTGTTTCGACAAAAAGGGGGAGAATTTAGATATAAACTTGTTTCAAAAATTTCTTTTCTTGTGCATATCACATCATCTTAGCAAAAACAAGTTTTTATACCTAACTTTATAAGACTTAACACTAAAACTAGTGACTTACTTATAAATAAAGTTTATGTTTTGTCATCAACAAAAAGGGGGAGATTGTTAATACAAATATTGCCTAAAAACATTATTTATATTTTACGATTTTTGCTAAGTTTTGTTAATGACAAAGTATGAAGTTTAGCTATAAGTAAATCATCACTTTAAGTGTTTAAGTCTTGTTTAACTAAGGTTAACATTTCCTTTTAAACAAAACATTGTTTTTACTTCTTAAACTAAAATGAGTCTTGTCACATCATATTTATTTCTTAATATAGTAAGGTCACATCACATTTAGGGCAAGGTTTGTCATTATGCATTTATGGAAAGAAATGTGTTTGACTAGCTTTGATGTTGCTTACAAGTTTTGTGTTTGACTTGATTTAAGTGATGTGACATTGTTTGGTTGCTAGGAGTTATGAGACAATACCTTGTTTGGTTTGAAGAGTTATTGCAAAAACCTACTGCAGACCCGGCGGTACCCTGGGGGTACACGGGCGGAACCCATCTGAGGGTTCCGCCAAGCATGCAGTGTGGTGTGCTATAAATACCAAGCCATAACTTGATTTTTGGCTAACCCTTTTAGGACATATATTCACATACTCTCTCAACGAACTCAGTAACCTTTTGATTTGTGATTCTCTTATGTAGCAAGGGACTTCACAAGATCATTCAAGAAGTTACAAGCTTCAACTCTAAAGTTGCAAGTCTTGATAGCTTGGTCATGTATAAGCTTTGATAGTTTGTACTTCATGTGTGTCATGTATATAGAAGTAAGTGGTTAGTATTTTAGGCCTCAAAATACATAGTGTGTTGGGAGTTGTTGTACCCTTTTAAAAGAACTAACGGGAGTGGTTGTACCCTTGGAAAAGAACTCGACATCTAGCTTAGTGTCGGTAAAAGTGTAAGCGACGAATGGGAGTGGTTGTACCCTTGTAAAAGAACTCGACATCTAGCTTAGTGTCGGTAAAAGTGTAAGCGACGTTGTAAAGGTTCCGCCGGTGAAAGGATCTTGTTGATTAGTGCTTATAACTCTCGAGTTGGAAACTCGGGGCGTGGATGTAGGGCAAGGAAAAAGAGTCCTTGTAGCCGAACCACGATAAACAATCGTGTTGTGGTTTGATCGTTTCTTTCTTTATCTTTGCTTATTACATGTTGTCTTTTAGTTATAATTGCTAATCACATATAAAGCTTTCCAAAAGAATTAAAACAAGTAAAGTTGTACTTATATCTTGAAACAAATGTAAAGCTTTTCAAAGAACTAAAACAAGCAAAGTTAGGATCATCACAAGTAAAGCTTTTCAAAGTATGAAACAAGTAAAGTTAGAATTGTTATTCACATGAAAAGCTTTTCAAAGAATCAAACATATAAAGTTGTGTTTATATCTTTAAGCAAACGTAAAGTTTCTAAAAGGATATTTAAGCTAAATAAGAATCGATAAAGCTGTAAACTATTCAACCCCCTTCTAGTTTTCCACAGACTATTTTCAACATTGTCTGCATTTTGAGTTTTCCTTTTATCTTCGAAGTAGTGTTGCTAATTCTAGGATGTTTTAGAAAGACAAAAATGTGTATGTGTTTTGGTGAACCCTGAAGTTGTTAGCAGATTTTAGGATTATTGTTGCATGGCTATTTATATATGTATATGTATGGTTTTGCTCTATTTTTTTTTTTTTAAATTGTCTCCTTCAATGTTAGATATTAGGGTTATGAACATGCGTCATCTGATTTGTTGTGAAATTTCGAAATTGTTTGAAAAATATATGTTTGCTGTTGCATGTTTATGGATGTGATTATAAATGTATACCAGTGTCGCCTTTGCATTTTTTGCCATAAAATAGGTAGTGTGTGGCGCTTTTACTGATGAGGAGAGTAAATGAGAGTCACGTAGGGTATAGGCCTTTGCTTCAGACTTGCAAAGTTCAAGAATTGTATCAAGATCACATAGATTTGATGATACAGGAACGAAAAGGAAGCACGTAATGGTTTTTTGAAGAGGCTTGGAAGAAGTAATTTAGGGTTTTTTTTTTTTGAGGGTGAGAAAAATTCAGGGTTTATGTTGCTTATGTTTTGATGCGCTTTGTTTTGTATTTTTGATAAAAGGTACTTCCGCCCTTTTCAAAGTTTTTTTTTTTTTTTTTTTTTTTTTTTTTCTTTTCTTTTTAATAGTTGTCATATATGTTTTTTCACTAGTGTTCTCAAAAAATGAAAATTCACACAATATTGACTGTATTTTTTCTTGTTTGACTTTTCAATTGGCTAACGAGAAGGCTTAATTGAAAATCGAGCCATCTCATTAGACAAATACCTCGATTTACACTGAAATTAGTTTTCTTATCTATACTACATATAAAGGAAAAATGGTCAATCTTGAAAAAATGGTCAATCTTGAAAAGTGGAAATTTTGAAAAAAATTTATTAAAGGAAATTATGAAATGTAATTAATACTCTTATTAAAACACCCCATTACTTAAAAGTACAATGATTTATTCACATTGTACAACCAATTAAAAACATATCTACCAAATTAAATACAACCAATTAATACAAATTACAAACCGGGTTGACCCGGGATGCTTCAAACCCGACGGGTTTAACCGGTTTAATTTGACCCGTTTTCGACCCAACCTAGCAAGTTGACCCGGTTTAAATCGACCAATTGTTCGACCAGAACGGTTCAACCGATTGAACCACCCGGGCGAACCGGGTTTCAAAACATTATGTTTAATTCCCAAATCTTCAAACTTTTATTATTTTTCATTTATAACCTATAAACTTTATGAATAAACTATTTGTCGCTATAAAATCCCGTTGTTATGCACGGGTACTCGTCTATTCTACCCTTGAACCTTGAATGCCAAAAGGGCATTTAGGGTGAATAAAGGAAATATTGATCTGGAATGGAACATGCGTAAAATTTTGAATTGATCACTTATTAAGTAAATAAGACTTTTTCTTAAATCTTCTCATGTAAGCCTCATGTTACCAGTTGTAACCCACCTAAATTACGCATTAAGAAACGCACCAGGATTTTATTCATGCACAAAGTATCAAACCATCATTCAGAAAACCCTTCATCATCATCATCCAAAAATCGTCACTATTAAACTTACCAAGGAAGTTTAAAGAAATGTGTTCACTTATTTCTTTGTTTCTACTTTCATGATTTTAATTGCATATTTTTTATTGCATGCACTTTATAAAATGTAAAAAATCACATTGAATTCAAGCCCTTCAACAATTAGGTAACCCTTTTAGTTAATTTTAATATCACGATTGATTTGAATCATTTGCAATTTTAAGAAATTCCACAACGATTATTTTTTCTAACTGATCACATGTTAGGATAATGTGTAATCAAGGCACACCAGATATTCTTGATAATGTCTGAATGAGTTTGGCATGGTGTGTGTCATTCAGGTGGTATGTTCATTTGTTATGAAAAGGTTATTGCATTATCGGGAACCGGAACCATTAAAACTATAACCCTGTAAAGACTCAATCTTCTAATTTCATTCACTTTAACACTTTGAGCACTTTCTTTATTATGAAAAGGTTTTTGCACTTTTGAATCTACCATAAGCCCATAAATATACATCATGACTAGAATTCTAGGCAAAACCCGTCAAGAAATGTCAAGTGGGTTTAGTTACCTGCTCCATGAGATATCACATTTAGTCAAGATCTTCTGTGGTTAATAGTCTTTATCAGTGATCACAGTTGGTCCAGCTCTTCTGTGGGTAATAGTCTATTAAGAGGCCTAAGGTCTTATTTATGTTAAGGATACATCATTTTCACATTCATTCATTAAACTGTTGGTCTATTGTTATGTTAAAATTCAAGCGTAAATTTATGATTCTGTGGAACAACCATCAGCTTCATCTTCTCGATCAGCTAAAAGAGAACTTTCCACACATCTTTTTTATTGTTTTATGTTTTATGTATAAACGTTACATAAAATACTTAACCATAATATGACACCTATAACTATTTGCCGCTAGAAAATCCGTTGCTATGCACGGTTACTCGTCTAGTTATATAAAAGATATCTTCTTTTATTTCTACAAGTCATCGACTTATGCTACGCTAATACTACCAATTTACCATGCATAATAACGCATGCACGTACCTCACTGGAAAATGTATGTCCTTTCAATCTTTCATTCATATAGGGAGCAATTATTTACTAGATTAACATATGTGAATCGAATAAACAAATTTGATGTGAACGTTTTTCTGTTCTTTTTTTAACAAGTGATTTGTATAGAGCAATATATGGGTCGTTAAATTCGAGCATGGAAAATGATGGGAAAATAAAAATTTAATAGAGCTTCAGTATAAACATCTAGATGGCAAGCCCAAGTTGTATAGAACTATAGATTATGTTTTTAAGTTAATGGGCTAGCTTCTGATTTATGGGCTTGTAACTTGAATGCCCCTTTTGAGAGTTATGTCCTAAAATATCATTAGTCTCCAATTCTCAAAATAGTGAACAAGGTTAAGTATCAAAAGTTTTTATCTTTTTGTAAACTTGATTAGTTTGATAAACACGTTTAATCGAAGCATTATTAAGGTGTCAAACATCTCTATGAATAGATCGTTTGATACCCAAATCAACTTCTATCTAAGTAACTAGTCAAAATATTTGACACACTATTCGCGATTTTACCTGTGCAACTTCCCTTAAAGCATAAATAGTTTGAGATATCTCCAAATGTGATTTTGGATTGATGATATGAACTTAACTTTGAATATATTTTCGTGAAAATTAACATTATGTTTAGTAAAATTGGCGATGACAAAAAGGAGAATATTAAAATGAAGTACTCGTGGAGAGTGGAGAGGGAGTTGAAAGTTACAACTTATTACTTGAGGTAGGTTTAAATTTTAAAAGCATATGAAAGATCGCTATCTCTCATTCTTAATATTATTGTCCATCTTTTCTTTTTAGGTTGTGCCAAAAAAGATTGTTTGCTACTAAAAAAAAGAGTTTGAAATTGTTTAAGTTTGCCATATTACCCTAATTAAAATTCATAATTACAAAATTAAATGAATGTATCGTAGTAATTAATTGTCAAATAGAAAAATCGTCTTTTGGTTATTGTTGCAGAAATCAAAGCAATAATAAAATGCATTTTTTTAAACTGTGTGTTTTATATCCGTAGAAAATAATTTTAAGATGGATGATGTATTTTTATTTAATCTTGCATAATCTTTGTTTACCAAAATAAAGTTTATGCTCTAAGCTTGGTATTTTTAAAGTAACCATAATTTGTTAATAATTTTATGCGCCATACACGCTCGAAGTACATGAGTTCATATCATCGAGAAACCGCCAAGCTTTTGGATCATCACGAAAGATACGATTAAATGGAGGGTTTTGCTAACAAGTGATCATTGGGCGTAAGTTAACGTGTATTTAATAAACACAAACTTTATAATTTAACCAAAAAATACATTAAATACACATTAAATAAATTAATATATTACTATATTTGAACATAATTTTTACTTAAATGAACTAAAACATTCTTTTTATTTACATGTTAATATATGCTCACTACGTTATCAAAACCCTTAAATGAAATAATGGCTACAAGAATATTCAAATTAAACTTACGTCATGAGTTGGTCTAGTTTATGATTAACCATAAAACAGTGGTCAAAATTTATGTATATAAGACTTTCTTTCAAACCTTCATGTTCAATTGAAAATGACAACAAATATAAAGTATTTATTTTGTACTATCAGTTTTAGACCAAATTATGTATACGGTTATGTGGTTTGTCCAAAATTAAGTAGTTGGCCTCTTGTTGATAGTAATTGTAAATAGATATTGACACGTAGAAATACTACTTGGTTAAATCTTTCAACCTTTATTCTATAGGGACAAAACTGAACCTAACTTATTGTAACGCAAATCAATTATTGTTTTCATGCCTAAATAAATATTTTTACATACATGGTTAAACCAAAGGTTATTTGTAGCTTTGTTATGGGTTAATAAAATAAGTTAACCTCCTTAGAGATTTTCAAAACGGGTTACAATCCAAATTGGACCCAACTAAATAGACACAAATTAAAAAAGTTAAAAGAGTATCATTTGACAACTCCTGCTCTTAATATGTATTCGACCAAGGGTTTGTGTTACAATTATATATCATGTTGTGTAAGAAGCTTCACAACTAAATAGTTGTGGATTTAAATCATATTTAAGATCTTTTAGATAAATTATGATATTAATATTGTGAGATAGTTAAAAATTATTGTTTTAAAGAGAAAGAAAAAAAGGATTCGAAAAGACACTGGTTTTTATGACCGTATAGATGTGTACTTTCAGCCACATTTTGTTCTACGTGCATTTAATTGTTGGGCCACAATTGTGACATTGGTTGTCGTGGAAATTATAACTTGGAGTCGCAATCGATATAATATCACCATTTTTTGACTATCAACTTGCGCGCATGGAACCCTTAATCACAAAGAATTTTTTTTTTTCAATAATGGGTTTCTCACGTCAATATCACCAAAGCTGGTCTATAATTCTTAAAATTATTAATTACTTTTAATTTAAGTTGGAGATTCATTATATGTGATCAAATTGATTATTCGTTACTTAAACGAGGTTTAAGTTGGACAACCTACCATTACAACCACTAAGTGGTTTTTGTACTAGAATTTTCGATTTCGTGATCTTTGGACTAAGCCAAATAAAGCTCGTTGTTTCTAATCATTTTCACTAGCTTCTACCTTTTGATGAGCGATGTTGATGATTGAAAACGAATCATGATGTTGATCAAGATAGTAATTGGGGAGAAAATGACCACTGCATGAAAATTGCCGCGTATTTTCTATTTGCAAGGCTTTCCTTATGGAAGAACTAGATAATGCCTTCCTATGTAACCTTGCAAGAAAAAAGAAAAAATGAACAATTATTGGAGATAAGACTACTATTGGAGGATAGTATGTAGAAAAGAGATGAATATTCTTTCAACGACACAACACATGCCAAAAAACAAATGGGCCTAGTACAAAATGTATTTTTTTTTTATTTTTTTTTAATTTAAACAAAATTTATGGGAATTGAAACATTGATATTGTGCATGGGAATGCCATAAAGTCAGAAACACATGCATCAGCATGCGTAGACCTTTCAAAGCGACAATAATGCAGGAGTCTCTAAGTTACATAGTCGATAACAAAGCTTTCGAAAGTTTTTGATGCTAAAACTTTTAAAGTTTTGTAAAATGACATATTGCATGATATCGTAAAAGTTACATCGACGAAAACGTCATTCGATAATCAAACGGCCGGTCAAGAATTTATCACAATACTTAAGTGTGTTTTTCAGAAAATATCATGAGCGTTCCAACAGGTTAAACAATCCGTAATAGGTCGTGCCAAGAACAAAACACTAATACTGTTCCGACAATTAGCTAGACTATAGAAACTTTCAAGATTTTATATTAGTTTGTGAGTCAATAGTTGTTTGTTAATAATGACCAATAATATTATTATATGACTTGATGTTGATCACAGATTCATAGTCCATATCGTGGTTTATGTGACCCATACGCCCAATAACCTTTTCAATCAATGAATCGTCTTATTGCATACTCGACTACTCGTAAACAGATCCATAACCCTTTCAAACTAGTGAACCGTGAAAAGCATTAAATAAAAGATGGTCACTTTTTTAGTATAAATTTTATTTTCAAAAAGCTCAAATGTAGCCTAACTCCAGTTTGAGAACTATAGCAAGAACCACACGACTGCCACATTTTTAATTGGTTGAGGCTATATTGTTTCCAAAGTAAAATCTGATATGAAAATACAATGGTAAAGGTTAACGGCTATCATAAAAAAGGTAAGAAATCTTAGGGTTCAAATTTTGGTTAGTGCAAATGAGTGTATAATGTGACACCACGTAAGACTTCTTTAAACAAGTGGTTTTATTTAAGGGGATTTGCTAGCGGCTGCTTACTAGACATTTTATAAAGTGTAAAAAATGAAAAGTTTGAGTGTACCAAATCCTAAATCACATTTAATTGTCGTAAATTGTAAGTTTAATTACACGTTAACAAATCCCTTGTCTAATTTGAGCCTAAAGAGGTGAACAAAAAAAACTGAGGAAAAAATATTGTATGTATATTGAGAGATGTTTGCCCTGTAGAGTCAAAATAGCCTGAATCATGGAGAGTAAAATGTCAAAATCATTTGTTTAAAAAACAAAATGTCAAAATCATGGTTAAAATCCAAACCGTCCAATGGAATCTGATCTTATCACAAATTACATCCACTTTTTTTCCCACTTTCTGTAGTCTGCATCACTATGCAATCTGAAGCAACCCTTTATTTTTTGTTCGTTTCCCATTTTGTCTTTTATACATTTCTATTGAGTTGTACAATATTATACTCTTAGCTTTTGGTCAATTTGTTACTTCTTTTACCTACGGGTTAAAATGACTACATTTCATCATTTCACACCTTTGGTGATGTACATTTTAGTGAAATCAACACGTCTAGTCTTTAAGACTTACCTCACCATATAGTCTTTGTTTACTGTTTGGTAATGGAATAATGTTAGATCCTCCATGCTTTGATATAAAACAAATGGTTTCTTGTTTTATTTGTAACATGTATGGAAATTTCTTATGCATTTTTGAGTCATGCATTCATATTTGTTTTTGTTTTTTTGCGATGGCTCAAGCTTAATTAGTCAAGGGTATGGCATATGTCAATATGTGTATTGTTTCAATGATATTCTAAACTCGTTTTGGAGTCACTGTTGTATCGGTTCTTACATAATTATAATTTTAGTTTTTTAACTGAAGTTAGATAAAACTCTATTCCTCATCCATTGTCAATTTACATAAACAAGAGACGTCCAAGTTGTAGTGATTGAAGAGCTAGAAAAAGTAAGATAATAAGAGAAGTGAAACAAAAGGCAGTGCACGATTAAGATTCCGATCAAGTCGATGTGAAGTCTCAAAATGACATACTGTATATAGTTGTGAAATACTACCTAATAAATAAGCTAGTCAATAACAATACTCATTCATAATATTTGATTGTATCTTCCCACCAAATAATCACGCACTTTAATTGTGACATTCAAGGTTAACTTTTTACATTCATTTTCATTTCGAACGAAGTATCTAAATATAATTAGCCATTGCGCTTTTGATTATTTTCACATGCATGCAAACATACCGTCAAACCATATACATACGTTATGCATAATATAAACAGTAGCATGTCTATATAATTAACAACTTTTTATTAAACGAGAATATAAAGTACTTTAGTTAATTACTCCTCAATTGCCCGAGTTCTTGATTTTCAAGATCATCCGAAAAAGGACATCGTCTGTCAGTGTTATACTGCTATTTTTGATTGGTGGTTTAAACGATAACAATAGTTTACGTAATATACTTAAATTCTGATTTCTTGTCATAAATAAACATTATTTTTCCCAACTTATCACGACGATCAGAGAATTTTATGCATACAATTCTTCATGAGTATGAAAAGACATATGATTTAACAAAATATAGGAGTAAGGAGTCAACTTACCAAGTGATATGAAATTAAAGTTCAAACCTAATTCAGTTGTTTATTGTCTTTTAAATAAAATACATCATGTTTTGCTTTCGATTTAGGTGTTTGATATCAACGACAAATATTATAAACATATGAACAATTATTCTAGAATCATTCTGAAAATAGTTTGATGATACTATTAATCATACTTGAACCATGTAACATCAGCCTCAAAAATCAACCTAGGTTATAATAATGTTATTGAAAACTTTACCAATTGCTGACGTTACGTACAGTAGAGCTACTGTGGGGATAATGAAATAGTTATGACTCGAATGCTATATTTACTAAGTTCCAAAAAAAAGAAAATAAAAATGCTATATTTAGATTGCAACACAACATGATAGTTTACTCCTAGTATATTATAACAAATACGCTCACACTTACTTTATTCTACGCGTTTTATAAAGCATACAAAATTTATTAAGCTATTTAAGCGTGTATAAAATTATTGCGTTAATCTGTATCTATATTTATATGAAGCGTTTTATTTTGCATACCAAAAAACTGCCATATACCAACGGACCAATCAAGACCGTTGGATAAAAAAACAATTTTTAATAATAAAAAATACGGAAGGACCAAAATTGCCAACTCACCAAACTTACCCCACTAACCCCACCCCTTACCTCTCACTTTCCACACATTCGATATTACAAAAAAACTCACTTTCTCTCTCTAACTATCATAAAAAACTACCATAACAAATAAAAAATAACCACTTTTTAACTGTTAAAATCATCAATAAAACACAAAAATGAAAGAATCATCGAGTGCACAAGCAGATCCATGAAAAAAACCGGTTCATAATGAACCTACTGAATCTCGGGATGAAAGTATGATGCTTCCGACTAATTATTTAGTTGTTTTATTGGTTGTGTTTTTTAGTGTTTACATTTGGTTGAGTTTCTGAGTAAAAAAACTTTGTATACATGGATGCACACCAAGTGTTTGATGAAATATGTGAGTGAAAAGTATCATACGTGTGTATCACCAGTGATATTTGAAGTTGAACTGTATATGTTTATTATAACTAGTGATATTTGTATTTGACTTAACCGTGCAAATCACATTAAGCACACAGAAAATGAAACAATCGACATATAAAACAATGAATACCTTAGTTTTTACTGTTATAGAATCATCATTAGTGTGTTTTACTAGTTAATTTTTGATAATTTGTGATGTTGTGATGATTTTTGTGATAATATGAGAGATTAAAAGTTAGGTTTACCACGGTATTTGAAAACAATATTGACTGGCAGTGTATCACCTGTGATATAACAGTTAAATTATTGTTGATTAGTAATATATCTATTGTGATAACAAATAGTTATTTGTTTGACATATGATATTGAAAATAAATGAACTATTCGTACAATAACAAAAATTATGAAAATATTTTGATTCAGATTTGAATTAGACCTGTGCAAAAAACAGCCTCATCAAACGAAAGAATCAACAACAAGTGCAATTCTCGTTGAAGAAAGTACAACATCTCCACAAACAAATTGAAGAAGCTCAAACACCTGTGATATCACACGTTCCTCCATAACCACAATTGATTCAACAAATAGAAGAAAGCTGACACACATGTGATATCACCAGACTTGATATCACCTGTGATATCACATGTGGTATCACTTGTGATATTACATGTGGTATGTGATCACATGTGATATCAAAGGTTCCCCCGAAAGCACCTAGGAATAAAATGAAGGTGCTTGTTGATGAACCAATCAAGAGGACGATTGTTGAAGAACAAAAGTAAATAAAACAAGTTGATGAAAACAGTTGCATTGTTATGCTTTAACAAAGTGCTAAAATCTTTTGGTTAGTAATATACAATGCTAATGATAACAATTTATGTTCTCTATATAAAAAATGTGTTATTAACTTAGATACCCAACTAAGAAGAGAAAACTGCAAAATACATCCCTGTGGTTTACATAATTTGGCATCTTACATCCCTGTCAGAAACTTTTGGCAATATACATCACCCGTTAGGCAAACGTTTGCCACAATACATCCCTAGTCCCTAACTTCGTTAGTTTTTAGGACTAACTGTTGTTAAGTTGCAAAAAATAAAGGGTATTGATGTCTTTTCCTTTACCCACTACCGCATATCCCTTTCCCTCTTCTTTTAATCTGATTCATCCCCACATATCCCTAAAAAAATGATTGATTCTCTCTCTAGATTCAAAGATCATATGTTTCTCTCTCTAATAAAAAACGATTGATTCCCTAAAAAACCCCTTCAATCAGTGATAACCCTCAAATATTTTCTGATGGTGGTCTGTGAGTGGCGCATTCGTGATTATGATGATGAAGTTAATGAAGCAAATGCTTATCGTAAGTTCTAATGTTGTTAATCAATTTGTTATACCACTAATTTTGTCTTAGAACCCTAATTTTGGAACCCTCATTTTGAAACCCTAACTTTCTTTTGAACAATTGGAACAGGTGATTTCCCCAACTATTTCAGCTTGAAGATTCATCATGGGGGCTTTTTCGGTGACACACCCAATAGAGAATACATGAATGGCTCATTTAAATATGTTGACCAGGTTGATGTTGACTTGTTTTCAGTTATTGAGTTAAACGACATGGTTAAAAAGATAGGTTATAAAAGGAGTAAGGTTATGTACTATCATTTCAAAATTCTAAATAGCAATTTAGATTATGGGTTGCAAGCATTAGGAAATGATAAAGATGTTTTGAATTTGCTTAAATATACAGAAAAGTACAAGTTAATAGAGGTTTACATTGAGCATGAGAGTACAGATTTGGAGACTTATATGAAATCCCCTAGAACATTAGTCATTGAGGAATTGCCAGATGAACCAAAGACAGAGTTAGTTAAGAAAAAGGCTCCTAAGAAGAGAAATAGGTTACCATTGCTACTTACTATGGGAGATGGTAGTGATGAGGAGGATAATGATGTAGGCAATGCTAATGTACTTGGGCAGGGTAGTGATGTAGTCAATGCTAATGTACTTGGGCAGGGTAGTGATGTAGTCAATGCCAATGTAGTTGGGCAGGGTAGTGATGTAGGCAATGATATGTTAAGGCAGTCCATGAATGAAGAATTTGACCCCTTTTTTGGTGAACAAAATGGCCCCAACATAGCCCCCACTACAACCACAACTACAGCCCCCATTAGGAATGACAATTTTGTGGAGATGGAACATGATGAAGAAAGTGATGCTAATAATGATATGGAAGTTACTAATGATTCTGATAATGACAGTGATGAGAATGATTGTGACTTTGTAGATGATGAACATGTGTTGAATGAAGTAGATGTTGACATGAAAGAATTTTATGAACACACAGACAAAGATGTTGAATGGATTGGATGCAGTAATGGGACTGCTGAAATGCCTGCTGAGTGTTTTGTTGAAGAAGCTTATGATCTTGATGATTTTAATAGTGCTAGCGATACAGAAGAATTAGAGGGTGCAAGAAACAAAGCTTTAAGAGACCTAAGGAAAGAACATGAGAAACAAGGCAGTGTTGACAAAATTGAGCCTTTTTTTGTGGGTAAGGTATTTTCTGACAAAGATAGCATTAGGCAATTAGTGTATGCACATGTTGTGGCAACAAGAAGACAGTTGTATATATGGAAGAATGACAAGGAGAGAGTTAGGGTTGTCTGCAGAGGTAAATGTCCTGTATTTACTAACCCTAAAGATGGGCCAAGTGAATCAACAGTTAATGGGCCCAAAAATACAGCTTGTTTGAAAAATGTTGAAGGTAAATGGGTTAAGAAAAGTCTACAGAAAAAAGGGTCCACTAGTTAGTCAACTGCACATGGTGGAAACTTTAATAAAGTTGGTGTGAAGAATATTAAAGTGGGAGGCACAAAAGGACAATACAAGTATGAAGAAATCACATGTCCTTGGGCACTGCACATATCTAAAAGCCAATCTCAAGAAACTTAGAGAGTTAAAACATTGAAAGATGAGCATGACTGTCTCCAAACAAGAAATGACAACATGATTTCAAATTCATTCTTGATTAAAGATATTGAAGAGAATATTAGACCAAATCCAGGTGTGCCAATTAAAGCTCTTAAAGACCAGTTACAAAAGAAGTATCAAGTGGGGATTTCAGACAACAAGCTCTATAGGGCAAAAGCCAGAGCAACTATGAAGGTTAAGGGAGATTACACTGAGCAATATGCAACTTTAAGGGACTATGTGTTGGAGTTGCAGAGGACTAATCCTGACACAACAGTGAAGCTAGATGTTGAAAGAGGTGATCCTTCTGAACCTACTAGGCAATTTAGAAGAATTTACATATGCTTAGGAGCTCTGAAGAAGGGGTTTAAGGCAGGAAAGAGAGATTTATTAGGCCTTGATGGGTGTTTCATGAAAGGTCAGTACCCAGGGCAACTACTAACTGCTGTTGGTGTTGATCTAAACCATGGGACATATCCATTAGCATATGCTATAGTAGAATCTGAGACATTGAATTCATGGTCATGGTTTCTGACAGCCTTAGGAGATGATCTAGATCTGACAAGGGATTCGAACTTTACATTTATGAGTGACAGGCAAAAGGTATACAATTGTTTTTACCTTGTTCATGCTTTTAGTTTTTTAAGTTTTGGAATTTTAATACACATGTTTTAACTTGTTGTATATAGGGCATCATACCAGCAATTGCAAGGGTTTTCCCATGTGCTGAGCATAGATTTTTTGTTAGGCACATATATGAAAACATGAAGCTTCAGTGGAATGGTCAGTTGTTTAAGGAATTGATGTGGAAGTGTGCCTCTGCAACAACTGTGCCATATTTTGACAAAGCAATGGAAGAGTTAAAGCAGGCAGATGAACAAGCTTATGAATGGCTCAAAAAAAATACCTCCTCACCATTGGTCAAGATCTCATTTTAGTGGTATAAAATCTTATTAATTTTATTAAATACACTTCAATCAATTAAATCCTTAGGTATTTTACACATTGTTATAGACTGATATGTTTATTTAACTTGCCGGGAGAGCTAATTGTGATATGTTATTGAACAATATTTGTGAAGTGTTCAACAGACAGTTGGTGGATGGAAGGGATGTTCCCATAATCACATGTTTAGAGTTTGTAAGAGAGTATTTAATGAAGAGAATAGTCACTGTTCAAAAGGTGATTGACAAGTCAAAAGGACCTCTTACACCTTCTGCAACTGTTTTGTTCAATGCCATCAAAGAGAAAGCTAGCTTGTATCAGGTAATGTGTTTTTGTTAACTGTTATACATGGTATTTGTTAAATGTTTAGTGTTAAACCATCTAGCTAATTAGTTACTTTTTTAAAAAGGTGTTGTGGAATGGTGAAAATGAATATCAAGTGTCAGGCCCATACAGTGACCAGGTAGTAGTGGATATTAGTAAGAAAAGTTGTAGCTGTAGAAAGTGGGAATTAACTGGCATGCCTTGCAAGCATGTTGTGGCAGCATTATGGGACAGGGCTAGACACAAAGATGATGTTGGTGTACCATAAAGTTGGGTCCATGCATGTTATTGGCTTACTACATGGAAAAAGGTTTACAGTTACAAGATCCATTGTTTAAATGGTCCAGAACTTTGGAAGAAACACCCTTCTCCTTTAACTCTCATTCCACCAAAGCAGCACACACAAATAGGAAGGCCACCCAAAAAGAGGAGGAAATCTGCAGATGAGCTGTCTAGCCAGAAAATGAGTAGTGGTGGGAAGCTGTCTAGGCTTGGAAAGACAGTTACTTGTACTGTTTGCAAGACTTTAGGACATAATAAAAGATCATGTAAAGTTAAAGTTGGAGGGTCTCAACCCTTCCCACCTTCTGCTGCAAGTCCAAGATCAACTCAGACCCAAGCATCAAAGAGGCCTGCAACTACTCAAACCAAAGCATCTAAGAGGCCTGCATCTACTCCAACCACAGCAACAAAGAGGACTGCAACTACACAAACCAGAGCAAAGTCCAAGGGAAAAGAAACTATGGTTTAGTGTTATTGTTATTTTCAAAACTATGTTCTAAGTATGGTCCATGTAGTTATTTTGGGAATTTGCAGTCTACCTTTAACTGTTTATGCACTTTGTTTTGGGCATTTGCAATTCTAACAATGTAATCCTTTAACTGTTATGCAAATGTAATCTTTAACTAGTTATGCAAATAGGTTGTGCACTTTGGGTTATGCACTTTGGTTTCTACATATTACAGGTAATGTGCAATTTGGTTTGTGCACTTTGGTTTCTGCATATTACAGGTAATGTGCAATTTGGTAATGTGCAATTTGGTTTGTGCAAATTGGTTTCTGCATATTACAGGTAATGTGCAATTTGGTTTGTGCAATTTGGTTTCTGCATATTACATGTAATCTTTAACTAGTCATTTCATTCTTTTTTGCATTTTCCCTTCATTGATTACATAAATACACATTACATTAATCAAAGACATAAACATTAGATTCATTGATTTTCCAAAACATTACATTCTTGATAAACCACAAAAGCTTACTTCTACCCATACATTTCTAATCCAAACCTTACTTCTACCCCACAAAAGCTTACTGTAACCCATACTTCAATTCATAACAACATACAACACAAACAAACACCAACTAAAAGCTAATAAACACTTTCATTTGCGAGCTTGATTTGCACTTTCCTTTGCTGCAGCTCGAAGGTTGTTCATGTTATTCAAAAGTCCAGGAATTATCTCCATGGCTCTTGCACACAGTTGTGGTTCAGCCCACCCAAAATAACCACAGTTTTGTACCTAAAAAAACACTTACCATTAACTTAACACATTACAAAATCAAATTATATAGACAGAATGATACACACTTACAGTCCTAGCATAACAATAAAAACGACGACCGGGATTTGCTTGTGTCCATGAAGTACGAATTATTGTTGGAGTGCCACAAAAACAATTTCTTGCTTCCATTATTAAAGTTTCTTAAATTAGGGTTTTTTTTTTTTTTTTTTTTTTTTTTTTTTTTTTTTTTTTTGGGGGGGTTTTTACTATGGTGATAAGCGTGTGTGTGTAAAAGTGGGTGGTGGGTAAGCTAAATTAGGGTAAAGTATTATTTATAAAGGGATATGTGGTAGTGGGTAAAGGAAAAGACATCAATACCCTTTATTTTTTGCAACTTAACAACAGTTAGTCCTAAAAGCTAACGAAGTTAGGGACTAGGGATGTATTGTGGCAAACGTTTGCCTAACGGGTGATGTATATTGCCAAAAGTTTCTGACAGGGATATAAGATGCCAAATTGTGTAAACCACAGGGATGTATTTTGCAGTTTTCTCCAACTAAGAATGTGAATTATCACAAGAGATAATCAACTTCATATAAAATGTTATGATTTTAATTTTTGTTCTCTACATATATGTGTTATCAATTGTGATACTCAACTAAGAATGTGAAATATCACATTCTTATCACATGTGATAATGAATTTTGTATTTTACCAAGTGTATATGAAAGAATAATAAACATCAATTGTCATATTTTATCGCCAGCTCAGCCTCCAGCTTTTGAATTGCCTAAAACTTAAACACTTTTCTTTACCTTTACAGTGTAGTATTACAAGTGATACATAAAAGTGAAGCTCATGTAAAACTGAATGTAATTTAACATCCATTTAAATATTTGAAAAAACAAAACACAACGTAAATTCCTCAAACACTAGTTCAAAATCATCAAACATAGAAAATTATTGTTTAATATATGTACACACACGTCCGCTAAAGTAGATGCCTCATTTACAAGCCTCTCGCTAATTTTATTCTTCTCACAAATAATGATTTATTTCTTCCTCAACTCAGGTGGAATTAAGTCCATTTTCCAATGCCTCAATATATATAATTGTTTTGGGATACGTATGACATTACAATTCTTGAGCACAAAAAAAATATGTGTCGACATAGAATCCCACAACGAACACAAAGCTGACAAACAAGCAACTAAACTATCTTGTTTGTTATGCAAAACCTTCATCAAAACAAACAAAACACATAAAAATATATGAAATAAAATATCACAAGTGATACTACACATATGATGCAGAACGGATTTAAAAAAAATTAATATCACAAGTGATACTATACATATGAAACGGAATATCACAAGTGATACTACACATAGTGTACTACACATATGATGCATAACAGATTTAGAAAAACTTTAATATCACAAGTGATACTATACATATGAAACAGAATATCACAAGTGATACTACACATATTGTACTAGTGTAGTCAGTTTTTTTTTTTTTTTTTTTTTTTTTTTTTTTTTTTTTTTTTTTTTTCAAATTGATTGCAGATCTGTTAAGTGATAAAAAAAAATATATATATGTTAGATATATTGATATGGTTAATTTAGTACAAAACGCCATCATTGATCATATCGTCAAATCTTAGCTAACACCAATATACACATCAGTTTTACAAAATAAATATTAGCATCCTTTTATCAACCACTACAAAAAAGGCTACTCGATTGACACCTATGGAACAATAAAAGGCGCTACTCGGTTGATATCTAATCATCTATTGATCAGTCAGTATTCTTTCACACATCCTCCGCGTTCACTTTCTCAGGAATAAAATCTGAAAATTTTTCACAAAAATAATAGCTTTAATAAAAGTTCAGGGGTAAAAAAGATAGGTATTCCACCTAACTCAGGTGCAATAAACTTACCTACAAAAAAGTCGAATCTTTTCCGCTTACCAACGACGGATGCTGATTCAAGACAACAAATTAGCAGATTTCATTAGGTGCACTAAGAAACTTGAGAATAAAAGATACACTTCTAAATTAAATATGCAGAGCAGCAGCCACTACTTCTACAAAAGCTTCATTTTGGGCTCGCCTTAAATATGAATTATGTCTTATAAATAATAAGCAGTATTACACTATAATTAACAACTTATCAGTAACTTATACTCACAGTTTATCCCCACAAACTTATATTTTCATCCTCATCAAAATGTCAAAAATATTATGTAAGCAAATTAAACATCTTAACATAAACAACTTATAAATAAACAGACTAACAATTATCACTGGTGATACTAAACGTATATCACTGGTGATACTAAACCAGCTTATAATCATCAACTTCAAATATCACTGGTGATACTAAATGTATGCTACAGAGCAGATTCAAAACCACAATTAGACACAAAACAGCATTCGAATGCAGTTAAAAACATAAATTCAACTAACAACTTAACTAATAAGCAAAATTACAAGAGCAGATAACAAAATTATCAAATATTTTTCACTCACACATTTCATCAAAGACTTGGTGTGCAACTTGATCACAAGGAATGTTAAACAAGTTGATCCACATAATTAACAAACGATTCAACAGCACTATCAACAGCAACAATATCCATCAAATCAGCTTCTGAAAACAAACGGTTCATTCAAATCAAAAGAAGACATAAAAAAGAATGATAATGATCGGGAGGTGATTATGAGATGATGATCGGAATGGTGACTGGAATGGTGATGGTGATGATGATCGGAACGATGGTGTAGCGGTGGTGTTGCAGTGGTAATTGATTATGGAGGGAAAAGGTAACAAATTAAGGAGGGAAGTCGGTTGAGAGAAAACATACACAAAATGTGTGTGGAAAAAAAAGAGAATGAGAAAAAATAAATAAAATAAAACTTTATATAGGTGGGGTAAAATTAGATTTAAGTGATTAAATCTTAGATTAATATAGGCCATTAGATCAAAAAGGATGGAGTGTGAAGATTTGTCCCTTGGTATGCACAAAAAAAGAGTATGCAATTGAATTTTCCTCATATTTATATTTCTACCACATATAATAAACAAATGTTTTTCTTCAATACTTTAAAATAACTTATGTTTAATCTTTAAAATACCTTTTTAAAACTTAAATTTTAATATTTTATTTACTTTCTAAAAAAATGTTTTTAAAAAGACTTTTGATATAGTTGCTTTAAAAATAGCTTCTTTTCTTTTTCTTCTTTTTTTCTTTTTAAATTAATGTTCTTTTTAAAATTACCCACTTTTTATCATTTTTTTTTTCTTTTTTTTACAAATTCATCACAATCTTATCCTCCATCTTGATTCATATTTCAATCTAAATTTGTTTAAATATAACTGGTATGATGTTGTTGCCATTTCGGATGATGATGAAGAATTGACGTCAATTGTTAAACGTTACACGAAACACTTAATCAAAATATCTCAATTATAACTATTGGTCGCTAAAATATCTCGTCGCTATGAACGAGTACATGGCTAGTTATATAAATGCATTTAGGCCTTTTTTAGCAATTTTAAGTTTACACTCCTTGCTATTTTTTAGTAACTTAAAATTAAACTTAAAAATACAATAATTGCACTTTAAAGTTTGAAAGGCATAACTTTTCAAATTTGCACATAATACCATAAAATATTAGGCTTTTTACAATCTCACGCTACAAGCCTACAATCACAAAAATCAGCGGTCATTGAAAAAGACAAGATTGGAAATATATACAAACAATCATAATTTTAAAATTTTCACACGGTTATAAAATGTAACCAAATTTTACGCATTTATAAATGCGAATAAACTTAAAAAACCACATAGAAATTTTTGTTTCTAAACGGCATTTTTTGTTGTGGCGATTAATTGGTACATGGTTTAACGAAAGGAAAGTTCAAATACAAACCATGCATGGATACATTGTAGACAAAATTATGGCACAAGATCAAATACGTTTTCCATATACCTACAAATCACTTTTAGCAACTTTCAAATTAGTTTTGTAGGTTGCGCATATTAAGGTGTTATTAGGCGATAAATTATAAGGTCTGAATCCATCTTCATTAGGATATTCAATGTTTAACATAATTTATAAATATTGATCAATAATATAAAGCAACCTACGGGGAATTCTACAATTCAACATGGTATTGGAGCTCCATGTTTGATCTCCGGACATGGTCAACCACCTTAATTCGTCACCTCTATGCCACCCCGTTAAACTTTAGCCGTCGCCTAAAAAAAAAAAAAAAAAAAAAAAAAAAACTCATCCTGCTTTTTCGACTGTAACTTCCAAAGTGCTAGGAGTTAAGTGATGTTGTTAGCGTCATTTGCTTCGTATTAAAATTACCTAGAAAAGCATACCATAATGAACGCCATAGCCCTGTAGACACTCCGTCACGTGCCGTAACAAACCACCGGAGTATGAAAAACACGATCACTCATTCTTCTGTATATAGCTTTTGAACAGCTTGGAGTTCGTTGACAAATTCAGCGGCTTTGGTTTCGTGATTCAATTCCGAAAAAAGTGCATTCCGGATCACTGCCTCCACCGTTACGATGCGCCGTTGTAAGCATACCATTGACATACAAAAACCACTCTTTTATAGATCAATGTTTATCCAATGCGCTTGGCTATCAAAGTCCGGATATTCAAGATAATTATCTTTATTTTTGTTTTTATCTTATTATTATTATTATTATTATTATTATTATTATTATTATTATTATTATTATTATTGTAATAATTATAGTTATCTTGTTCATTCGAGTTTTTCACGATTTCGGCGCTCATACTGCAAGGAAATAAGGAGTATCAAACAATTAATTATAAGGCCCGAGCTTGTGTCCATTAGGGTTCCAATGTCTATTGTAATCTATTAATACTGATCAATAATTCAAAACAATCTACGAGGAATTCTATAATCCAAAGGTTGCCCACGGTAAGCATGAGGATCGACTGATCGATGGACGGGTGATCGATCGCCCTTACTATGGCAGTCAATCGTCAGTCGATCGATTGCTTTTTTTCATATCGTTCGCCCCTACGACCGATAGTCACCACATTCATCTCCCAATTTTTGACCGTTTGGAATTAAAAAAAAAAAAAAAAAAAAAAAAAAAAAAATCCTTTTTCTAAAAATTAAAATTTAAATACTTTCACACTATAAATAACCCACTCATTTCATCATTTTATTCACAAATTCAAGCGCAACTCTCTCTACATACATTCAAACACATTCTCTTAAATCTACATAATGTCGTCTTATGAGCTATTTTTTGCCACTTCATCTTCGGATGATGAATATGAAGTTACTAGCGAGCTTGCGATGTTTGGGGAAGAATGTTGGGAGGCTTATCAAGCGTCAAAATCAAAAATATCACGTAACTAAATTCATAGGGATCATTACGGTGCTTATAATCGTTTAGTGGCGGCTTACTTCTCCAAACACACGGTGTATGACGAAGAAACATTCTGTACGCGTTTCCGAATGAGTCGAAACCTATTCACAAGAATTGTTTGTGAGGTAACTCGATCATTCCCGTTATTTTCAACAAACTCCTAATTGTGGGGGCATACTTGGTATTTCTCCATTGATGAAGTGTACTTCTGTAATTCATCAATTGGCATACATAGCGAATCCTGATGCTCTTGATGAATATCTGCACATGGGTGCGACAATAGCTCATGAGTGTCTCGAAAAATTTTGTGAGGTCATAATGGAGTTATATGGTGAAGAGTTTTTGCGAAAGCCAACAGTTACTGACATTGAAAAACTCTATGCTCATCACAACGAAAAGCATGGGTTCCCTGTGATGATAGGAACTTAGGAAGCATTGATTGTACAGGTTGGCCATGGGCGAATTGCCCACACGCTTTAAAAGCTAAATTTTCTAGGGGTGATCACGGGCCATATCCATTCATTTTATTGGAAGCGATCTCCTCCCAAGATTTATAGATTTGGCATGCGTTCTTTAGTCTCTCCGGGATGGATAACAACATTAATGTTTTACGTCAATCGCCTCTTTTCAATGATCTCAAAGCGGGAGAGCACCGGATGTAGAATTCATTGCTAACAAAATGGCTTATAAACGGGGATATTATCTTGTTGATGGGATATATCCAGAATGGTCCATTATTATTAAGTCCATAAAAAATCCAGATACGAATGATCACAAACAAATATTGTATAAGACGATGCACGAAGCAGCAACGAAATATTTGGAACGAGCTTTTGGTGTACTAAAGAGCAAGTGGTTAATGATTAAACATACAGCTAGAGGGTTGGACAAAAATCGCCTATCAAATATAATGTAAACATGCATTATATTACATAATATAATAATTCAGGACATAGGGCAGGTGATATCTCCCATATTCTTTCGAGCGGAGTAGCACCGTGCATATGTTCCCGTAAGAACGCATACAAAATCGTTGAAATTACTCAGGAGATAGTCAGCAAAACAACTCTTCTTAGCCTAAAATCCAATTTGGTAGAACACATTTAGCATCGTGAAAATCAAAACTAGTTTAGCCGTTTTATTATCGTAATATTTTAATGTTATTTGAATTTTATTATAATGTTTTAATTTAATTTGAATTATTATGTAGTGCTTAATTAATGAAATTTTAATTTGTTGTTAAAAGTGTTTGAAAAAATAAAATAAAATAAAATAAAGGTCGCCCTTACTGTGACAAAAAATCTATTGTAGGTTGTCAGAGAGAGAAAACTGACATGATGGGTAAAATGAAATTCAATCCCCTCCCGTACTGTGGGCAGCCTAAGGTGTGACCTCCTTTTGTACAATCAAAGAATGTTGCGTAAAAAATAAGTTTATGTTCATTAATTAAACTTTTTTAAATTTTCACATTTAGGTAATGTACTCTGAGAAACATCATTCCCATTATCAAAACTTTTGAATTTGTTCCAAACTTAGAAATTTCTTCATATTTCTTTTATGGTTACATATTCATTAGGTAAAAAAAGTCCACATAATTGTTTTATTTTATTTTAAATGTTTATGTGTTCAATCAAAGTCAAACTTGGCAAGGTAAAGAGTTAATGAGGAGTGGCCTATATAATCACGAACATTGAAGACGATATGTCGTAAAAATACACACAAATCAACATATTTACCTAAGTTTCCACGATTTTATAATTCAAGGCACAATCAATTCTATAACCAAATACTTAAAAAATAATAAATAAAAAAAAATTAAACAGATACATAGTTACCCAATCATAAAATCTCATATCAACAAAAATTTCAGTAGGCATCACCCATCAAAATAGTCATCATAATCATATATTCATTAATCACAAGTTCACAACAACCAACTTCTAACACATCTTCATTGTTACGGAGTCACCACATCCTAAAACCAAACTTATCAAAGAGTCTTTAACATTTAACATTAATAAGAAAATCAACTTTTATAAAAATCAAATATAAGATCTGGAAAAATATAATCATACACAACCCAAATCAAATCAACCCATACACACCTACCGCCATTGTACTGATGCATTCACCACATTGTTGCTATCACACCCCATCGCAGCGGAAGATAATGGGGCATGACTCTAATGGAACAAATTCATAAATTACATTTAACGACCTCTATATGATTCATTGAAATAATAATTTGGTTACTGTTGGGACAACATTGACCAAGTCTCCGTATGTTTTAATGATGACAAATAAACCTTCGAAACACATAAAATCACAAACATTAGCCAAAATTCTCCCAATTCCATATCTGCTCCTGATGCACTGCTCGCGCGCCGACGCGCCAGCAGCGCGCCAGGCTACTGTATGGATCGGGACAAATTTTGAAAGTCGGTTTTCCCCTTACCCGACAAATGTGGATCTTTCAATACAGGTATGTATATGTTATGTGCTTAATTGAGAACACTCAAAATGATTTTTAGAATTAGAGAGATCCAACTTTTGAAACACCCATTTTCGGGAAAACGCCAACTCAAGTTTTCTAAGTTTCTCCGCTAGCCAAGGCTTTTCTAAACCTAGTGAGCTTATACATTTCACGTAATATCAAGTGAAAGCATTCATATGCTCATAACCGGTGCTTACGTCTTCTCTAATCACATACGGGTTTACTCCCTTATTGGTCAAACAAAGTCAAAGGTCACTTTGCGTAAACGCATCCTTTCCCGCTTGGGATATGCTTTACATCAATGCAAAGCAATTAGATTTTTTGTATCAAGGTGTTAGTTGAGTACGTCGAGTCGTGAAAAGTCACGATTTATGAGATTATGGATTCTCGACGTTGAGTTACTTAAGATTATAAGTAACATTTGATTTTCTCAACCCATAATCATTATTGTCAAATCTCTTCTTCTTTAATGACAATATGATTATTTCTTAATCAACTCTTTACACATAAAACAAATCCTCCAATCCTTCCAATTCTTATTCCCAACATCCTCTTATTATTCTCTTACAGCCTTTGTACTTCATGTACTTCTTGTCTCCCACATTCCTACACAATATCTCCAAAACATTCTCTTCCAACATTCCCATCCAAACACTAGGATTACACAACCTCTTAATCTTCTTCATCTTAACCATCTATCTCAAACCCTAATATACCTTACTCACATACACACTCTCTTGGATTCAAAATACATATACTTCACTCACAAACCCTCTCCAACGCATACTAGCCAAAAGGCTCCCCATCACATCATACTCTTACACAATCAAATCCATATACTACACCCTCCAACCCTCATATTTCAAAATACACACACTTCCTATCATAACCTCTCTACTTTCACACACACAAGGCTCCCCATCACATCTCAAGTCTTACACACATCCCATCCTTTACAACTCATTCCTTACACTCCAATAACTATATTTTTCAAACTACACACACTTCACTCACATCCTCTCCTCCCACACACACTAGCCAACTCATCTTTAAGGCTCCCCATCAAATCACCATCACATTCATCTCTTACACATCCAACTCTTCAATCTTTAATTCAATACACGGTGAATTATCTAAATACCAAACATAGGCTCCCATTCATCTCAGTCATCCATTCCTCTCCAACTCATCTCAACCTTCCATTTACCCTTTCTCTCCAAGAAATGGATTAATCCATTAGATATCTCTTTCTACTCAACCATGGTTCACCTTCAAACTCAAACATGGTTTGTTCTCAACACACCTCTTTCTCACCCAACCATGGTTACTCTTCTAAATCAACCATGGTTCATTATAACTCAACCTCATTATCTCTTTTCCCTCTCACAACATTTGAATTTCAAATTCAAATTTCTTCCCTCTCAGGGAATATCCCATGGCATATTCTTTCCTCTCTTTTATGCCATGTGAGGAATACCTATTTTACCCCTACCCAATTATCTCATAAACATTTCACAAAACATTTTTCAAATTGGCTATTTGAGTTGGTAAACCTCAGAATGATTAATGTTAAGGTTTAAATGTGTGAAGTACAATTGGGGGTTTAGCGAGACTAGGTATTTAAAAGGCCAAAACACAAATTTGGGAAAATTGTTACAGCAGTCCTGGTGCGCTGCCCTCGCGTTGACGCGTGGGCGACACGCCAGTCTCGGTAAATTTTTTCCAAGTTGGATCTTGGACTATAAATACCCACCCTTGCCTCTTGTATTCCTCACTCCTTTCCATTATTATTTCTCTCTATATTCTTTCTCTCTAATCCTCTAATTCTATCTTGTGTTCTTAATCTTTTACACTAACATCTATTGAAAGAACACATCTCCTTGCAAGGGAAGAATCACAAGAACCTAATCCACTCTTGTGATTGTGTCGAGGGTCTTCTTATCTTTACCCTTTCTACTAGAATCGAGTTTCTAGGTTAGGTTAGGTTAGGTTAGGAATTGATTGAACAAACAAACTTTCATTTTATCTATTTGTTTGTAAGGGAAGTCTTATGTCTTGGTGACCAAGCCTAGATCATTGGGATCTAGTTGGGGTTTGATACTTTCGATGGGAAGTCTTGGTAGTGGTCTTGGTGACCATAGGTTAAGTCGAATCACGAAATTCTTTTAGGTGGTTTCCGAGGGTGGAATACCATTGGGGAGTAGCTCCTTCTTTGTGAGCATCGATATTGGCGAATATCGGTGGAGTGAATTGTAATGATTTGTAGTCCACCGAAAGGATTATACTAGAGTGAATAGTAATGCATGGTCTTTCAACCTTGCAAAAGGTTTTACTTCTCAAGGGATCTTGAGAAGCTTGCGATCCTCACAAGGCAATGTACCTGACCGATGTAGTATAGTGAGTGGCAAGTACCGGGGGATTGATCGTTCTCTAGAGGAATAGTGTCGTTAGTATTGAAAACTACGTAAAACAGGTCTAAAGGTGAGGGATGATTCTTTTTATATTTTTATATTTTTTATGTAAGCAAGTAAAAATCTCGGGTATTGGAAGAGTGGACGGAATTAGTTGCTAGTCAACTAACCCAAAATAACTACTAATGCAAATAAAATTAAATAACAAGAAAAGTAAATGTGGTGAACTTCTTCTAGTGATAAAATGTGTTTACTTAGATTTCACTACTCCCTAGCTATCTTTTATTAATTAATTGGTTTGTTATAATTGTTTGGATAAAGGGTTGTGTCACACCTCGCCAAGGCGGAAACGCGAGGGTGTAACTTATTGGATATCATCACAACACATGGTGTCTATATAGAGAATAACTACATGCAACAAAAATGGCAAAGTATAGACACAAAGTGTCATAACAATACCCGAAAGGAAACAACATGATAAACTCCAAACGCACAGATAAACCACTTCCAATGCAACTAAGGTCTCGTCTAATCACTTCCTTCTATCATAGCCTTAGAATGCTCACCTGAAAATGATGCTTAAAACGTCAACATAATGTTGGTGAGATTCATAGGTTTAGACACACATACACTCTCAAGGCAACCAGTGCACTGTGATTATAAAAACATAGCTGGACAAATAATTTAAAGTTATCATGTAAGCTACAATCCATTCGCAAACGAATATCTGCACACAAAGGCAACAACAGGACGGCTCGTGTCCTCTGACCCCACAATGATTACAACAGGACGGCTCGTGTCCTCCGACCCCATAATGATTACAATAGGACGGCTCGTGTCCTCCGATCCCACAATGATTACAACAGGACGGCTCGTGTCCTCCGATCCCACAATGATTACAACATCAATTAGGTCGCATGCGCGAGCAACAGGATATGTATCCTCCTAATCGAATCACATATATATCCACACAAGCAAATAATCACACATAGCATGCATACGATAACATTATAAGTCCAAGCTATTTTGACACACACATAATCACAGTAACTTAAACATTTAAGACAAGCATCATTCCCATCCCAAGTTTAAAACAAAGTAAAATATGGGACTATGAACTCAGCTCAAACCTTGCAGCTTCCACAAAAACAAATCACAATCTATAACACACAAAAATAATTCCACATTACACATGGTCAAGCTAAAATCTACAACCCATGTAATACACATATGATAGATTTCTAAGACTCATATGACCCACCATGGATCCCCTAGACACCATACTAACCATTACCATAACCTAACACTCACTAATTCCCTTGCACTTTCAAAATAAAAAAACGCAGAATTTTTGGGTACATTCGCCCACATGAAATCACGACAAATAAAGCTCAACAACTCACACCAAAAATTTACCATGGTCTCTCATAAGCATACAAGCTAATCCCAGAAGGCCATGGGCCAATAACACACACAAGTACTCAAAAGAAAATCAAACTTGTCAACTACTCAAATTCGGATCTGAACGCACACCAAAACGTTTTAATTAACATAAAATACTTCCACAAGTTTTTATCCCGAATCTTTTTCGTGGTAGTTTAATATAACCTAAGACTTAATTATTTCAGAAGGACTAGTCATAATACCACTTTTACAACCACAATTCACCCTCAAACGTTTACCCAAAATCTGTCCCGGTTTGACAGCTTTGACACCTTAACTAAGAAAAATCAAAAGACCAACTTCTCGACCTTGAAATCAATCGTGGCTGGACTTTTTGGAAAGCTCTTTCATTAAAATTCAATTTAGACCTAAAATTCGTGACCTAACTCTTCACCATCTATTATTTACACTCACATCTTTACAGCCATAGTTTTCTGTCCAAACCCTAACACATAATCTAACGCATTTTATACTCAATTCCCTTAACCAATTACCATACTATCATTAACTAATGATCCTAACATGTTTTTCTTCATTAATTTACAGATGTATATAAACCCTAGATTCCATCATAATCAATATTACATGAATCATAACAATAATTAATTAATTACATGAAAACTAGTATTAAAAATATACCTTGATCTTGGTTATTGCTTCAAAAACAAAACCCTAAATTTTTCTCCTTCTTTTTCTCTCTTGATCGATCATAGTTTGCAGAGAATGAGGGTTATGGGTCGTTCATGGGGTTATATGGGTTGGGGGTTGGGCTTGTTTGGGTTGGACTAGGATTCCTTGGGCCTAAGAGTCATATTTGGACTCAAATTGGGTTTCCTTTTTCCCCTAAAAACCCTCTAGCCGATTTTATATATATAAGGGATATATATTTATATTTTTGTTATTAAATTTATTTATTACACTCAAAACCTCATACTTTTTATATTTTATAAACTCTCAAAACAAAACCTAACGTCTTTCGTGACAATTTAACTTTTACGACAACCGGAAAAATTATCATTTTCAAAACAAAGTTTCCAAAAATAGAATTCCACACTCTTTTGAAACATAACTAATAAAAACAAACTCCTCGTAACCCGCTAATGCTCAAACACTTGAACGAAGACTCGTTACGCAAAAACACAAAAACATCAAAACTACACAAGTCATTTCTACACCACAAAGGTGACCAAAATGAACTTTCCCAAATTTCAAACTTTCCAAATCACAATAAAACCATTTACGCAAAGGGATTTAGTGCTAAAACTCACCTATATCTCTTCAAACACCTGAGACACACCAAACAAACGTCAACCGAGTCAAGACTATCAGTCAAACTGACCTGCCAAAACCACGGTTGTTACATTATCCCCCACTTAGGGAAATCGCGTCCCGAGATTTCAACTACTATAGTCACCACTCACAACAGCAAAAGAAAATTTATGATTTTTAAGCGGACAAATACCACACTATAAAATCACATAGAAATAATCGCAAAAATGTAAACCGACTAAATACTCGAATTCACACGATAGAAAACATTCCATCACTCCAACGATACACGCAAATAGATACACTCCCCGATCAATAACATTAAAAGATCCGAACAACTTCTCATAGATAGGTGAACCAAATGAAAATCCAAATGGTAACCGCAGGAAAAACCACACTTCAAACCCTTAACGTCTCGATCCATAATCTCAACAGGTTTCTCGACAAAACGAAGAGTCTTGTCAACCTTAATCTCATCTAATGGCACATGCAAACTAGTATCCGTCAAACAATTTTCAAATTAAATACATGAAACGTATCATGCACTCTACTTAACTCCTCATGCAAATTCAACCGATATGTCTCAAATCCAATCCTTTCCATAAATCCCAAATGGTCCTACGTATCTCGGTGCTAGCTTGCCTTTCTTACCAAAACGCACAACACCCTTCCTAGGAGATACTCTTAACCTCACAATATCACCAACACCAAACTCTAAGGGCTTACAACAATAATCCGCATAACTCTTTTGGCGATCTATTGCTGCCTTAAGTCTTTCCTTAATCCGAAAGACCATATCCGTAGTCTCTTGTACCAGTTCAGGACTAATTAGTTGGCTTGTCCCAACCTTTGCCCACAGAACAGGTGACCTACATTACCTTCCATACAACTTTTCACACGACACATACTCAATACTAGAATGATAATTGTTGATATAGGAGAACTCAACTAAGGGTAAATGTATACCTCGGCTTCCTCCAAAATCAAACACACCCATGCTCTCAGCTCACCATCCATCGTCTGATTTGTACGCTCACTTAGTTCACTCATTTAAGAACGATAAGTCGTACTCATCTTCATATGCTATCTCAAAGCTCCATAAAACATTTACCACAATCGCGAAGTAAGTATTTCATCTTGATATAAGCTGATTGACGCGACGCCATACATCTCTCTACCAACTCGTCATATGTAACGTCTCGCTACTCCTCCTTACCACAATCTTCATGTATCTCTGACTGTTGCATCTCTCTAATAATCATTGATATTAACATTTACCTTCAAGCGTATCAAACACTTGCTAAGGTATCTGTATTCTCCTTCATACTTGCTCCCCAACACAACTCTCATGAAGGTAGTAATACATCTTATCCATTCTCGGATGTATCTTATACCTTGCATGATCGATATCCTTAAGCTTCCTCTCCATGAAACCAATAGCTGGTCCGCAAAGTACCTTCCTCCATCTTCGTTCCTTTCCATTTACTGGTCTAAACCAAGTAATCATTCTTCTTACATGTTCTCATCCTTGAACCTCTCTCTCTAGGCTGTCAATACCATCCTCTTAACTCTGAACCAAATTATCATAATCTTTGCTCACAAACATCTAAGTTTCACTCGTTCACTCCTGCTCAGCGCTCTTACCACGATGTCATCACTTCCTTAACGGTAGCGAATCTGACAATCGTAGTCACTGAGAATTTCCACACCCAACTTCTCTTCTACATATATTAGCCCCTTGTCAAATATATGCTAAAGATTCTTATGATCTGTGTAGATAACACTTTCTGCTCCATTCAAATATCATCTCCAAGTTCTACTTCCCAACTTTAAATCATGTATCACACAGTTCCTCTTATGGATCTTCCACCTCTGCGATGCAATCTATAGAAAGATAGAAATGAATCGTCAATAGTACCTGCCAATCCTAAGGACAATCGTCTCTTAGATGGTGTCTTAGGTACTTTCCACTCTTCACCACTTTTATCTTACTAATGTCCACGAAAACTCGCTATCGTTGACCACCTTCATGAAGAACGTACATCTTAAAGCTACACCTCTCACTTGAACAACTTGGCAAACACCCTCTTCTTCTTCAACGAACAAATTGATAATCAAAACGACAATCTATCCTAAGTAAACGACGCGAACCATGAAACCGGTCAAACTAAAACGTATATAAACGAACTCAAAAGGGGTACGAATTACCGACTAGCGAAGTAACGAACATCAAAATCAAAGCTAGAAAAACACAATGAGAAATTTTCCCCCAATAAAAGTAGACACGGATAAAATGTTCATGAAAACCCATACAAAGAAAATATAAAATACACATACCCATAAAACATCCACAAGCGTACCTCAACGAAAGAAACACTCGATGAACCAAATACATAACAAGTTTGGTAAATGAGAACCACAGACAGTTCTTATTCCCCTACTCGACCTTCCCATAGAACAAATGAACACCGTTTTTTTTCCACACTTTATTTTCACCATAAAAATAATAGTTTCCAACAAATGACCTTGAAATACCCAAAACAAATTTTAAAATACCATAAAGACTTTAACACAACCCTTTTATGGGATGCGAAAAAACACAGAAGAATCACATAATCAAAATAACCACCAAACGAATCTCATACCAGGGAACACTCACGCAAATACATTGCAAATCAAACGATGAACTTACAGACTCATTCGTACAACGATCAAACCAAAATCATAGAAAAACACCGATACTAACAGGTCACAAAACATGTCACAAAATTCAATTGGTGTGTGTAAATGAGGGATTAAACATCCGCACCAACTCGTCACGAATCAACAATACTCGAAGAACAATATAATATTCCTTAGAGAAATGAATACAAGGAATAACCAAGAAAACGAACCGGTATCCAAGAAAAATGAATTCGATTACCCAACACCTATCACGACGTCGAATAGAAAGAATATGGCATTTGTACCATCATGGTACGAATAGGAATGCCAACCAAAGAATTAGGTATACATACGGAACGTCTAGCAAACGAATCAACTTAAATACCACAACATAAGTAGCCACCGATAATTGAGGTATCAACATATGATAGGTAGGATGGAATCTCACCACCTACACACCCCAACATATAACGACTGCCCTAACGGTTAAGAGAATACTTCTCTAACCATACAACCATCACCAATCATGATATCACATACCATCTACCACAACATATAACAACAAACATCAATCAATGCAATAATGGTCACAAGTCCACGTGTGTGATACCCTTATAATTATGTTCGCGACCATAGTTATAAGCCTATTCCACACGCATACTTACTTCCAAAACCACACATCTCAATGATAACGCACATATACCACATAGCACCTAATACACTATGCAATCCATGCTATCATACTTGCAAGTCCACTTGTGTTGTGACATATGTATAATTATGTTGGCCACCATAATTATATATGCCCCATTTCACAAGTGTACTCCCTCCTATGACAACACATCATGCAAACAAAAACAACAGACGTCGCAAACAATCATCTCGCATGGAACAATTCCAACGATCACGTAAACTCCATAATCAAAATCACTTGGATAAGGTCGATCCAATATCCAAGAGTAATCACGCTCCAACATGGCTCCTAACGGCAAAAGACAATATACGAATTCCAAAACATAACACAAAACAAAACACGTCGCACAATGGCTCAAACTCAACTCTAGCACTTATCTCCTAACTCAGATCAATTCAATTTACTACTCGCTGTGGACTCTAGATCCGAATCCACACCATTCCATCCTAACTCCCTTTCATCTTTACTCAACCACCCATTCATGTTTCCTACATGTTGAGGTAGTCGACAACATGCAAAACCATCTCTATTTCTTTCTTCCAATTTCACATGATCCACAAGTGCATACGAATTATGAGGTTTGGACTGAACCACCTTTCCTTCACCTGAAAAGTGAGGAAACTTCCCAGGGTACTCGGTAACGACTCCATCTCTAGAAGTCATCGTGGTTATAAACCTCTCCACTTCTTCTCTACCAACGTATTCTATAAACATCCTCTTCTTGTTTGAACATGGATACATGCTATCGGAAACTCGGATTCTGCGGTTAGTCCGCTTCTTCCTACCACTTCTCTCGCATCCGATAGCGACAACGGTAGTCCAACGAAGCATCTTACGCGCGGAAGACGATATAATAAAGTCGATATATACAATACTACGTATAGGGGATAAAATAAACGTCTGAAACTCAATAAAACATCTTATAAATATAGGAAAATAGACATATAAAATACTATACTTACACATAGATCCTAAATGCAACTATATGAAGGACTCCTAGGTTATAGTCTAGGTTCAACCACCTACTTCTCTATAACCAAGGCTCTGATACCAATCTGTCACACCTCGCCAAGGCGGAAATGCGAGGGTGTAACTTATTGGATATCATCACAACACATGGTGTCTATATAGAGAATAACTACATGCAATAAAATGACAATGTATAGACACAAAGTGTCATAACAATACCTAAAAGGAAACAACATGATAAACTCCAAACGCACAGATAAACCACTTCCAATGCAACTAAGGTCTCGTCTAATCACTTCTTTCTATCATAGCCTTAGAATGCTCGCCTGAAAATGATGCTTAAAACGTCAACATAATGTTGGTGAGATTCATAGGTTTAGACACACATACACTCTCAAGGCAACCAGTTCACTGTGATTATAAAAACATAGCTGGACAAATAATTTAAAGTTATCATGTAAGCTACAATCCATTCGCAAACGAATATCCGCACACAAAGGCAACAACAGGATGACTCGTGTCCTCCGACCCCACAATGATTACAACTGGATGGCTCGTGTCCTCCGACCCCACAATGATTACAACTGGATGGCTCGTGTCCTCCGACCCCACAATGATTACAATAGGATGGCTCGTGTCCTCCGATCTCACAATGATTACAACAGGACGGCTCGTGTCCTCCGATCCCACAATGATTACAACAGGACGGCTCGTGTCCTCCGATCCCACAATGATTACAACATCAATTAGGCCGCATGCGCGAGCAACAGGATAAGCATCCTCCTAATCGAATCACATATATATCCATACAAGCAAATAATCACACATAGCATGCATACGATAACATTATAAGTCCAAGCTCTTTTGACACACACATAATCACAGTAACTTAAACATTTAAGACAAGCATCATTCCCATCCCGAGTTTAAAACAAAGTAAAATATGGGACTATGAACTCAGCTCAAACCTTGCAGCTTCCACAAAAACAAATCACAATCTATAACACACAAAAATATTTCCACATTACACATGGTCAAGCTAAAAGCTACAACCCATGTAATACACATATGATAGATGTCTAAGACTCATATGACCCACCATGGATCCCCTAGACACCATACTAACCATTACCATAACCTAACACTCACTAAATCCCTTGCACTTTTAAAATCAGAAAACGCAGAATTTTTGGGTACATTCGCCCACATGAAATCACGACAAATAAAGCTCAACAACTCACACCAAAAATTTACCATGGTCTCTCATAAGCATAAAAGTTAATCCCAGAAGGCCATGGGCCAATAACACACACAAGTACTCAAAAGAAAATCAAACTTGTCAACTACTCAAATTCGGATCTGAATGCACACCAAAACATTTTAATTAACATAAAATACTTCCACAAGTTTTTATCGCGAATCCTTTTCATGGTAGTCTAATATAACCTAAGACTTAACTATTCCAGACAGGCTAGTCAAAATACCACTTTTACAACCACAATTCACCCTCAAACTTTTATCCAAAATCTGTCCCTGTTCGACAGCTTTGACACCTTAACAAAGAAAAATCAAAAGACCAACTTCTCGACCTTGAAATCAATCGTGGCTGGACTTTTTGGAAAGCTCTTTCATTAAACTTCAATTTAGACCTAAAATTCGTGACCTAACTCTTCATCATCTGTTATTTACACTCACATCCTTACATCCATAGTTTTCTGTCCAAACCCTAACACATAATCTAAAGTGTTTTATACTCAATTCCCTTAACCAATTAGCATACTATCATTAACTACTGATCCTAACTTGTTTTACTTCATTAATTTACAGAAGTATATAAACCCTAGATTCTATCATAATTGTTGGATCGATATACTCTGACCAAACTACTTTGTAGCTTGTAAGGGTTTAACAATATTGAGTAAACTCAACACTATTAATATCGAAACACTGTTTGATCTTGTAAAGTATGTGGAATCTACTAACACAAAGCTTAAGAAGAACTTTTATATTAACCAAACTTTGAACCTGCTTTGTTACACAGATTCACTAACAACCCCTAACTATTAACTTTGATTGACTTCTAAACGTATCTAAGACTTGTAAAACTTATATCGACCAATACCTCTTAAGGCTCTTTATATAGATAACCTTAAGTCGGTTTACAACATGTAATCCTTGAACGACAAGTAATTATCCCTAACTAATTCTAGAATATTCGTTTAATATTACACATTAATCCTTATCTAATATTGCATATCAGTCCTTGTTTCCTTCGAAGTACTTTAAACATTCTTCAATAATAACAGTACTTTGACTTTATTCTTCAGCAGTACTTTGACTTTATTCTTCATGCAGCAGTACTTTGACATCTAGAAGTACTTTGATATTTCATATCCCAACAATCCTCCCCTAACTTGAACTCTACTTGCTTGATTTCAAGTTTCTTTGTTATCTTTAATCTTCAAATCTTTAATTATGCATTGAGGTTGTTTCTTTATTCCTTTTCTTCTATCTGTCATCTGTCAAAGTACTCTTCATCAGCATCATATCTTCCATAGCATCTTCTCAGCAACTCAGCAACATTTTGGTACAAAAATCATCAAATCTTAAAAGTTTCATACTATTCTCATCACTTCCAGGTGTGTTAACTCCTGTGAGAGGTGAATCATTGAAAATTATGATTTTTAGCAAATCATCGGCTATCAACGGATTTGATATGTCTTTACCATAAGCCGTTTGCTATGGACTAGCCAACTCTTGATCACTTGGATGTATGGTGAGTTGATAACCTAGTTTTTGGTAAACTATCAACCATCAACGGATTTGATTATCACATCAGAGTCGTACCCTCATGATGAGTCAAACTCTTTCCTGTTTGTTAAACATGGTGAGTTGATTACCATTTGTTGTGTAGTATAAATACTAACACCATATGTTTCTTTTCAAATCCTTTTTCCTTTTCTTTTAAACATCAAAAACATTTATTTTTATTTTAAAGAACTTATACTGGTTTATATCAGCAAGCAGTACTTTGATAAAGTACTGTTTGTTTTTGCAGTACTTTGAAAAAATACTTTAATTTTATAAAACAGATCATACCAGTATTATGCAATATTACTCTTCAGACTTGACCCATCTGATAAATAGCTTGATAACATCCAAAGCTACTTCAGATTCATTTTCAAGTTCCATTCCATGATCCAGCATTCTGAGCATTATTTCTCTGATCAATGGATATCTCCTCTCAGCCAACATATGAATCATGGTACCATCTTCCATCTCTAGTGTATGAACTCCTGATGACTCAAAGAATCTCCATCTTGTTATTTCCCAATTCTCTTGATCATTCCAGAGAGGATCAACACTTGTTTCTTCAGTATCCCAGATGGTAAATAAGTCTCCAAGCAGAACTAATCCCACTTCTAAAGCTTCATTCTCTGTATAATAAGTCTGCACTTGCACATATAAGTCATAAAGATCTGCCCTTGTGATACAGTGCAACAAATCCCATAACATATAAAATGTTGTGAAGCTTTCATCTTCTCTGTGGATCATAAAATAATTTCCCTCTTTAGATTCAACCACAGAAAATGAGATTATCTTGGACTTCTTTCCAGAATCATCAATCTTTTTGTTCTCAAAATCAACAACTCTTAAATAATTTCTGAGTTCATCAACTGTATCTTCATGAACTAACTTCAGCCTTTTTGTCAGTTGATCATCTTCAGCTAATTTCTTTCTTTTCAATCTCCTTTGTTCAGCTTCTTCCTTTCTGATATCTTCTAATTTCTTCTTTCTATCAACTTCCATGGGTACAAAGCTTTCTATCTCTCTTCTGATATCTTCTTGTACTTTGTCCCATAAAGCTTTTATTTCTGGAAACCTTTGTTTATGTAAATTCTTGTATCCCCTTTTTCTTAAGAATTGCATCATCCAATTCCTTTCCTGAGCTTTGGTCATTGACTTCTTTGTAATTGGCCTGCTAACTTCTTCCAAATACTCAGCATCATATTCAGCTTGTTGCTTTCTAGCAAGCTCTAAATCATCTGCAGTCTCTAATTCTCTAATCTGAGCAATAGAAAATTTCTTCTTCTTCTTCTTAGTATCTTTCTGAACCATTATTCCTTTCCCTTTATCTTTTGGATCTAGTTTTTCTTATTCAAAAGTACTTTCATCATCTTTTTGTGCAGGCTCAGATATATGTATTGCTCCAGTAGGTCTTCTTAAATTCGTCATAACCTGAGCAATTGTTGCATCATCACTAGCAGTATGCACTCTTTCTTCTTCTTGCTCTATAAAAGTGGAAGGACCAGCTTCATCTTCATGATACTTTATAGAAGGACCAGCAATATCTTGTTCATCAGTACCTTGCACAACAGTATTTTCAACAAAAGTACTTTGAACATTATTTCCTTCTAAATCAATTTCCTCTGTATCCTCACTTTTTACATTCTCATTCTCAACTTCAAGATTAATTTGCTCTGTCTCACCACTTTTTCTTTCAGTACTATTTTGAGCAACATTTTCATCTTGATCATTCTTGTTCTCTGAAAATTGAACCATATCATCAAATCTATCCAAATTATCATCCTGATTCCTCCCCAATTTGATAGATGATGATCTCCTATGCCTCCTCTTAGACTTAGACTTCTTCTTTTTAGATTTTGGCTTCTGAGACTGCTTCTTTTCTTTCACATAAAGCCTAAAATTTTGAACAAGAGGCCAGACAAATTTCTTCAATCTTCTGAACTTCTTTCTTAACCTTTTGATTTCTGCAGCTTGAGAAGTAACAGTTGACTGCAGCTTCTCTAATTCCTTAGCCAAATCAGAATTACTCTCAGTACCTTAAATTCCCTCATCTCCTCCAGGTGTTTGAAACCCACCTGTGGAAGTATAATCATTGGGATTAGGTACTGGTGAATCCTCTGAAGCAGTACCTTGAGGATCAGTACTTTGTGGAGAAGTACCTTGAGCAGAAATAGATTTATCCAAAGAGGCTGTAACTGAGGAAGTCCTTTCACCTGAAACAACATGCTGAGGAGAAACAATAGGTGGTGTGGAGGTATGTACTGAAGCAGAATGCTCAGCAGAATCAGATTGAGCAGCATTATCAGAATGTGCAGAACCACTATTGTCTTCTTCATCCCTAACAGCTTGAGCTACCTCTAACATATAAGCATTAAGAGGTGTATTCTGACCCAAAAAATTAACTCCCTTATGAGACATAAAAGTGAAAACTTTAGATGGCATCCTAATGGTAGGTACATAATCCTGAGGTTTGGGTATACCATCTAGTGGATTTTCTAAAAGCAATTGAACAAACCTAGGATACATTAGAAAAGGTTTGCCAGCCTGAATGTGAGTAAGCATACTCTCAAGAATCATGTATGAAAAGTTAAAAGGCTGATTGGTAATAAGACCAACAAAAGCAGAAGCTATAGAATGACTGAATTGATCCCAAGCAGTACTCTTTGGACTCAAAAAATGTAGCAAAACATGAATAAGAAATTTCCAATAAGGACTAACCATAGCCTTCTGAAAAGTAAGCTTAGTCAAAGAACCTTCATACCCAATATCTCTGAGTGTATTCCAAACTTCTTGTTTCCCAAATAAAACAGAGCCTCCTTCATCATCAAATAGCAAAACCTCCCTAATTGAAGCTTCTGTAACACGTATAGCTCTCCCAGCAACTGTAGCAGTAATGATATCCTCTCCATCTTCAACATGTGACCTAGCTGTATCCCAAAAAGCTTGAATCCAGGGTCCAATAATCTCAGGGTTGACAAGGATAGAGTAACAGATGTTGGTACCAGTGAGATAATCAATAATTCCATGAAAATCAAGGTTTGCTTGGGTTTTCTCAAGGTTTGCAATCATGTTGTGTTTGGTGTTGGTATGTCGATTAGCCATGATGATTAGGGTTAGAGTACGAAAAGTGATGATCGATGCAAAGTAGGTAGGAGTTTATAAAGATGAATAAGGTGAATAAAAGGAAAAGATATGCGGTTTATATTAGGATAAAATTACAAAAAATCACGGTTAATTAATGATTTTACTGTTATTTTTGGAAGTAAATATCCCATATCTTTCGAAAGGTTGTTAGCCACAAATCTGACCGTTGGAACAGTATCTGACACGTCAGCGAACCCTTTTAATAACACCAAGCAGTACTTTCCATAAAGAATGGAGAAGTACTTTCCACCATAAGCTCAAACAGTAGATTGACCAAAGTACTTTCCCACTAAAAATCTTGAAGATTGACCATTTGACCAAAATATCTTAGAAAGTCAACACTCATTAAAGACTAGCACCAAATTAAATTCCAAAACAACCAGGGTAAGTGAACTTCAATACACTTCATTAAATACCCATTAACCTTCATCTTGCTTATAAAAGCAACTTCACCAATACTTTGCAAACACCATATTTTCTCTTAACACAAACAAGTAAGCAAAATGAGTCACATACCAATTGTGAACATCTCTTCAGACTCAGAAGGTACCACAGACTCAGAGATAAGGTACTACTCTGATTCTGAGTTTGAAGATCCAGGATGGTTAGACTATTTTCCTCCTCATGTGCAATGGATGGGACACCAAGAAGCTTCATCAACAATGAGTGCAGCCAACTCTACCATAACTGATGCAGGCAGTGCTACCATCAAAAAGCCCAAAAAGAAAGTTGGTTCTGGTTCAACTTTGGCTAAGGAGCTTCCATATGTATTGACTCAGGCCCTGGAAACAGCTATCCAGAATATGAAGTGGCCTGCTCCAAGAAAAGAAAGACCTCCTAAACAGGTTCTTGGCCTGGCTTGCCCAAGAAAATAGACTTCTTTTGATGACAAGAGAAGGACTGCTCAAAAGGGAAAGCAAAGCTATGAGGGCAAGGGTAAAAGGCCTATGGAGTAGGGTGTGGAGCTTGGTAGTAGGTTGATGGAGTCTTGTGTTTTTGTTGTCTTTGTTGTGTCTGTGTCTGGTACTTGAAAACAAGAATGGTGTTGTACTTCTAACGGGTAGTTGTAAGAATATGAATAAATAAAATCCTTTCTTTGGAATGATACATGTAGCCTCCCCTCAAATAATGACTAACTAATAACTACTTATGCCTCCCCTCAAAAATAGCTTACATATTAATCATGCTAATACTCACAACTAAGAAAGTAAATCTTGAAACATCAAAGCCCTTTGTGAGTAGATCTGCTACATTATCATCAGTATGAACTTTAACCACATTGATAAGCCTTTGTTCATAGCAATCTCTTATGAAGTGATGTCTAATCTGAATGTGCTTGGTCTTGGAATGATAGACTGGATTCTTAACAATACAGATGGTACTCTCATTATCAATGTTGATAGGAGTATTCTTGAAATTGAATCCATAATCCAAAAGCTGATTCTGCAACCAAAGTACTTGTGCACAACAACTTGCAGCAGCTACATACTCTGCTTCTGTCGAAGAAGTTGCTGCAATTGTTTGCTTCTTACATTGCCATGACACTAATCTGCTTCCAAGGTACTGGCATCCTCTAGTTGTGGACCTTCTGTCATAGTTATCTCCAACATAATCACTATCCGAGAAGGCATGGAGATGGAAAGGTGAATCCCTAGGATACCATAATCCTAGCTTAGGTTGTTGCCTAAGATACCTGAAAATTCTCTTGACAGCATTCAAATGAGATACTTTTGGATTAACCTGGTGTCTTGCACATAAGCTCACAGCAAAAGTAATATCAGGTCTTGATGTAGTTAAATACATAAGACATCCAATCATAGACCTGTATAGTGTGACATCAACATCTTCTCCATCTTCATCTTTTCCCAAAGGTTTGTTAGTATCCACTGGGGTAGATGTAGGCCTAACAGTTGTAAAAGTGAATCTCTTAAGAATATCTGCAACATACTTATCTTGACAAATATAAATCCCACTGCTTGACTGTTGCACTTGAAGGCCTAAGAAAAATGTTAATTCTCCTATGGAACTCATCTGAAACTCTTTCTGCATAAGATCTTCAAATTCCTTATCCATAGATTGCTTGGTAGCACCAAAAATAATATCATCTACATATACTTGAACAAGCATAATATCCTTCTTATCTCTCTTGATAAACAAATTCTTGTCAATAGCTCCTCTTCTATAACCATGTTGCAATAGAAAATTGGAAAGCCTTTCATACCAAGCTCTTGGAGCTTGATGAAGACCATAAAGAGCTTTTATTACCTTGTAAACTTTGTTTGGGTGTGCAGGATCTTCAAAACCAGGAGGCTGTTTGACATAAACTTCTTCTGTGATTTTGCCATATAGAAAAGCACTTTTAATATCCATCTGATATACAGGGAATCCCATATAAGATGCGAACGCCAAAAATAGCCTGATGGCTTCAAGCCTTGCCACAGGAGCAAAAACTTCATCATAGTCTACTCCTTCTTCCTGTCTATATCCTTGAGCCACTAATCTTGCCTTGTTCTTAATAACATTTCCTCTTTCATCTCTTTTTACTCTGAAAACCCATTTAGTTCCAATAAGTTTCTTTCCATCAGGTAAATCACATAATACCCAAACTTCTTGAAGTTTAAACTGTAGAAGTTCTTCTTGCATAGCTTCCACCCAACTTTCCTTGGCTAATGCCTGTTTGATATTCTTGGGCTCTTCCTGAGATAGAAAACAAGCAAATAAACACAACTTCTGATCCTTGTGATTCACCCTGTTTTGCTTGTAGATAAAACTAAGTAAAGAAGTATGTTGTTGAGACATATTCTTAGCCTTAGTCCTTGTGAGCACCCCTGATGATGAGGGTCCAATAATATTGGTAACATGATGAGTTTTATAAATTCTGAGAGTAGGAGTTGGTGAGACTTCAAGATTATCTTCCAAATTAATTATATCAGGATCTTCATTAGAATCTGAGAAAATGCCTTATTGATCCAATTCAACATCAGCGTCTTCTAAAGTAATTGTGTTTGGATCAGCAGTATCTTCTTAGGATCATGAGCAGCATCAGTATTTATCTAATTTGAAGTATTCAATGGTTGAAAAGTACTTTCAAATGGATTGGCAGTACTTTGGGGTAAAGTACTGGCTGTTTCTTTTGTCTTCTTCTTTTCTGCTTCATAAGCTCTCCTTTGTTCATCATCATACAAATTAGCCATTGTTTCTTGAAAAAGCATCCTAGAAAGTTCATCTTGAATGGCTTGATCTTCTGCAGATACTGGTATTTGTGGTGGAACAGTACTTTGAGGATCAACAGTACTGTTAGGTTGAGAAGTACCTTTCTTCTCATCATTGGCATCATCTTTTGGCTCATCTTCAGATCTTAAATTAACATCATGAACAATGTACTGTGCTTCTTCTTCAGTGGGAGCAACTTGATTTTCTTCCCTTACAGGTACATAATTCATTGATGAAGACATTAAATCAAGATCAAACATCCAATCAGGGCCTTTACCTTTAGAATTCTCTTGTTCTTCCAAAAAATCAACATGAAGACATTCTTGAACCTTCTTGGTAGCCCTATTGTACACTCTGAATCCTTTGCTATTTGTACAATATCCCAATAAATATCCTTCATCTGACTTCCCATCAAATTTGCCTAAATTATCAGCAGTATTTAAGATGGTTAGGGGACATCCAAAAGGTTTCATAAACTTGATGCTTGGCTTCTTTCCCATGAGTAACTCATAAGGTGTCTTCATTTGAGGTTTAGTCACTGATACTCTATTCAATATATAGCAAGCAACACTTACAGCTTTAGCCCAGAATGGTACAGGTAGGTGAGAGTCTGCAAGCATTGTCCTTGCTGCTTCTATAAGAGTTCTATTCTTTCTTTCTGCAACTCCATTTTGTTGAGGAGTTCTAGCAATACTGAACTCTCTTTGAATACCTTTCTTGGCACAAAATTCATCCATAAGCTGATTCTTGAACTCAGTCCCATTATCACATCTAATGCCTCTAACCTTGAGTCTTAACTGATTTTCAAGTGCTATAATTAGATCATGAATAGCATCAAAAGTTTCATCTTTAAAGCATAAGAAAAAGACCCAACTAAATCTGCTACAGTCATCTGTTACAACCAAACAGTACTTCTTGTTCAAACTGACAACTGAAATAGGTCCAAACAGATCCATGTGCAGCAATTCCAAAGGCTCTCTAATAGTCTTCTCATCAATCTTCTTACAAGAGGCCTTGTGTTGTTTACCCTTCTTACAAGCAAGACATGTGTGATCATTCTTGAATGTCTTAGAAGGTAAGCCTCTAACTAAATTACCTCTGACCAGCTTATTGATATTCTTGAAATTAACATGTCCCAGTCTTCTGTGCCATTGATGTGCTTCCTCCATAGATGCTCTTGCAATCAAACATGTTGCTTTTTCAACAGAATTTACATTCTTCAAGTCTATGCTGTACACATCATTAGTTCTTGGTGCTCTTAGTAACACCAAGTTTCTATCTTCTAACTTGAAATCAGGAGAAAGTATAAGGCATTCTGTGTCAAAGAATAACACAGGGTACTTCTTATCACAAATCTGAGAGACTGGCAAAAGATTGAATTTGAGTTCCTTCACATATCTAACATCTTCAAAATCAATGTTTCCTGCCTTGATAGTTCCTTTGCCAGTTATTCTTCCTCCATTAGGATCATTCCCAAATGCAACTTTTCCTCCATAATAAGCTTTAAAATCTGACAAGAGCTCCTTTTCTCCTGTCATACTGCCAGAGCAACCACTATCTACAATAAGATGATCTTTAAGCTCCTCCTCTGGGTTGCCCTGCATTTACATGAAAAGGTTAGTTATTTTTAGGAACCCAAGCCATTACTGACTTGTGTTCCCCTTGTGGAGTGACATACTCAAAATTTTTGAGTATGTAATCACCACTGTCTTTGAAAGCATGATCGAGAATTAAGGTTTTTGATTCCAAAACTGTTGATTTTTCAAGATCACTTGTCCCCTTTTCATCCTTAACTTCTGAAAGTACTGGTTTTTCCCCAGTAGTACTTTCTTTCTTAACCCATTTAGTTGTAACTTTAGGAGTTGGGTTCTGTGTCCTAGCATCTTTTCTTGTGTTGTAAGGCTTTCTAGGGTTGTAATGATTGTGTCTCCTAGCTCTTACATTTGATTGTTTGCTAGAAACATTAGGGATCTTTCTATCAGTACTTTGTGAAGGTACTGAGGGTTTGGAGTATGGCCTTTTCTGATGAGGGTACCTATAGTCTTTTGAGGAATTACTATGGTTGACCCTATTTGTATAGTTCCAAACTGGGTTGTTATCCCTCGGCTTGTTCTCCCTATAACTTGGTTGTGCAGTTCTGGTCTTTGGATATTTACTTAAGTAGTCTGAATGATAATCACAGTCTTTAATCAAATGATGAGGACTGTAACAAACATAACAGACCTTTGGACCAATATCCCCAAATCCCCTTCCATAAGTGTTTCTAAAATTAGCAGTATTTTGAAAGAATTTTGTTTGAGGTACTGCTGAGTGATCAGCAGTACTTTGAAAAGAGTTTGAAGGTACTGCTTGGCTTGAAAACTTGGTCTCTTCTATCTTAGGAGCTTCAACAGATCTTTCTAAAGTTTCAGGATTAAATTTACTTTTAAGCTTTTTCCTAAACTCTAGATTATCTACACCATACCAATCAACATCTTTTCTAGGTGGTTGAAAGCTACCTGGGGGGGTGAGGAACTGCATTATAACCCTTTTCTTTCTGAAATACAGGAGGTTTTGGACTAGGGGATTCCTCATCACTAGAAGTGTTTTCATCTAGACTTATGAACTCTTCATCACTAGTGGAGGTATCAACTGTAAGATTTAGTTCCTTGCTTTTAAATGGAATACCTTCATTGCTATCATAACCTAGGCCTGTCTTAATATTAGATGTTCTTTGCTTTTCAACAAATTGAACATGTGACACACCTGCCTCATTCCATACAGCAAGTTTTTCTAACAACTTATCCCTTTCAGCAGTCACTTTTTCTAGTTCAGACACCTTGCAACCTAGTTTCCATTCATTTAACTTAACTAGGTAATCCTGTTGTTTATATGTTTCAAGCCATGCTACTTCATTGTTTTCATGTGTAAGAATTTTGGCTTCCATTGACTCTAAAGTTAGTTGATAACCAGTTATCTCAGCCCTAGCTTTTTGAAATTTATCTCTTTCAGCTACATACTCAGTAAGTAACTTTTGATACATAGCGTTACACTTAGAGCATACCTCAGAGTTAGTGGATGAACTTGGTGAAGCAGCTACCATAGCAAGCTAAACAGGTGCTTCTTCAAACTCCATGCTCCAATCAAAACTTCCTAACTCATCTCTTGACTCCAAAGCAGCATATCCAGGCTCTTCATCAAATGTTGTGCTCCAGTCTTCCAATGCAACCATTGAATAGGTTACAGGTTCATCATCAAACTCATTGGACCAATCAATCTCTGACAGATTCTCTTGAGCAACCAAAGCTTTAGGTTTTGGTTCAGTAATTGGAATCTCTTTTCTTTCAGGCTTGGGTGGTTCAATCATCTTGTTTGCTTGATACTTTGCAAACTTGCACTCCCTTGCAAAGTGACCAGTCCTTTGACAGTTGAAACACTCAATCTTGGACTTGTCAAATGTTATTCCTTGTTTAGCTCTGAAGTTGATGCCTTTTCCTGTCTTGTTCACATACTTCTTGATCCTTGCAGTGAGCATTGCAACTTGCCATCTGATATCAATTTCTTCCAAGGCATCATCATCTATTTGCAATACATCTTCTTGATAGGTGACTGGCAGAGATGCTTGTTGAGCAAAGAATGAACATAGAACATCATCTGAGGTGGGGGTAAGTGATTGTGATGAATTGTTGGTGACCATTGTTGTGCATGGAACCTGTGTTTCAGTCACAGTACTTTAAACAGGGTAAGCAGTACCTTTGTTAGAAGTACTGCTTCTCTTTTCAGAAGAGACAAAAGCAATGTTCTGTTGTGTGCTTGAACCTGTAGTACCATTCATCTCATGCTCATACACCTTCAGATTGTTGTAAAGATCATCAAAGTCCATAGTATCCAGCCCTGATTGTCCTCTGATCATAGTAGCAACTACATGCCATGCTGATGGCAAACTCCTTAGAAACTTAAAATTAGCATCTTCAATTGATGCCTCAGCATCATATAGTTCTAGCATACTCAAAAGATGTTGAAATCTTTCATAAGCAGAATCAAGACCTTCTCTTTCACCAACAGTGAAAGTTTCAAATTGTTGCTTTAGCAAATTCCTATGCATCTTCTTGGAAGCATCATTACCTCCAAACTTCTTCTTTATTGCAGCCCATAGTTGTTTGGCATCTTTGGCATCATGAAACTTTAATAGGTGACCATCAGGAATAGCAGAAAGCAGTATGTTGAGAGCTTTGTCTTGATTTCTTTTGGTAGCAGCAGGTACAGTAATTTTTGATGGTGTTGGTTGTCCAGGTACCTCTACTGGTTCATCAATTTGCATGTTACCATTGACGATCACATCCCATAAAGCATGGTCTGTGATGGCAATGTACTGCCTCATCTTCATGGCCCATAGGTTATATTCTCCCTTCTTAACAATAGGGATTCTAACAGCAGTGATTAAGGGAGCAGGTGCAGCATTTGTCGACATCTTGAAGGGTTTGTAGTGAAATCGGTTTAAAGGTTTTAAAGGTTTGTCTTCTTAATCAGAGTTTCCAACACAAGCTCTGATACCACTTGTTGGATCGATATACTCTGACCAAACTACTTTGTAGCTTGTAAGGGTTTAACAATATTGAGTAAACTCAACACTATTAATATTGAAACACTGTTTGACCTTGTAAAGTATGCGGAATCTAGTAACACAAAGCTTAAGAAGAACTTTTATATTAACCAAACTTTGAACCTGCTTTGTTACACAGATTCACTAACAATCCCTAACTATTAACTTTGATCGACTTCTAAACGTATCTAAGACTTGTAAAACTTATATCGACCAATACCTCTTAAGGCTCTTTATATAGATAACCTTAAGTCGGTTTACAACATGTAATCTTTGAACGACAAGTAATTATCCCTAACTAATTCTAGAATATTCGTTTAATATTACACATTAATCCTTATCTAATATTGCATATCAGTCTTTGTTTCCTTCGAAGTACTTTAAACATTCTTCAATAATAACAGTACTTTGACTTTATTCTTCATGCAGCAGTACTTTGACATCTAGAAGTACTTTGATATTTCATATCCCAACAATAATCAATATTATATGAATCATAACAATAATTAATTAATTACATGAAAACTAGTATTAAAAATATACCTTGATCTTGGTTATTTTTCAAAAACAAAACCCTAAATTTTTCTCCTTCTTTTTCTCTCTTGATCGATCATAATTTGCAGAGATTGAGGGTTATGGGTCGTTCATGGGGTTATATGGGTTGGGGTTGGGCTTGTTTGGGTTAGACTAGGATTCCTTGGGCCTAAGAGTCATATTTGGACTCAAATTGGGTTTCCTTTTTCCCCTAAAAACCCTCTACCCGATTTTATATATATAAGGGATATATATTTATATATTTTTTTTATTAAATTTATTTATTACACTTAAAACCTCATACTTTTTATATTTTATAAACTCCTAAAACAAAACCTAACGTCTTTCGCGATAACTTTAACTTTTACGACAACCGGAAAAATTATCATTTTCAAAACAAAGTTTCCAAAAATAGAATTCCACACTATTTTGAAACATAACTCATAAAAACAAACTCCTCGTAACCCGCTAACGCTCAAACACTTGAACGAAGACTCGTTACGCAAAAACACCAAAACTACACAAGTCATTTCTACACCACAAAGGTGACCAGAATGAACTTTCCCAAATTTCAAACTTTCCAAATCACAATAAAACCATTTACGCAAAGGGATTTAGTGCTAAAACTCACCTATATCACTTCAAACACCTGAGACACACCAAACAAACGTCAACCGATTCAAGACTATCAGTCAAACTGACCTGCCAAAACAACGGTTGTTACAGGTTGCTTTCCTTAATACTAGTCGTCGGGAAGTGTACGTCTTTCCCCAACTCTATAAGCTTCTATCTCCTCCTCTAACAACATGTTTAGTATCCTATCATGGCCTCCTTAATAGTCACTTATGCATTAAAAACAACCAATAACATCAGTGTACACAGCCAAATACATTTCTCAAGGCGTTCAAGCCAGTTACCATATAGGAGTTCGACCAGTTTTCTCGAGCCTAACACAAAATCAATCACCCAATACAATTAAACAAGCCAACAATCAATGATTAATAGCTATGTTTCATTAGATCAAAGCAAACACTAAAAATACCTAAGCTAGCATGTTAAAAGAAAGACAAGCATAAAAGATAATCAAACAATACATAAACATATTGAATGATTAAAAGATTAACTTATCTTCAATTGAACATGGATGAAAGAAGGGTATGAAACCCTTACAATAGCTGTAAAATTCGACTAGGGTTTGTTGCACAAAAGTTTCACACTAATTAATGAAAAATCCAAAACTATATATAGATATACAAGGGTGACGGCGTCAGCTTTTGGATCCTGACGCCGTCAAGTCGCCGTCATTAGGGTTTCTTGACGCCCAATTAATCTTCTTGATGTCGTCTCTTGTTGTTGTCTTCTGGGCCGTCTCTCTTTGTGGTAATACGTGACGGCCTACTCGAAATATAACGTGACGCCGTTACGTTGTAATCATCAAATTCTTCTCTGGCGTGTCAAGTGCAAATAGTTATCCTTCTTTTGATTCATCAAATGACGGCCTCACCTTGTGACATCTGACGCCGTCAGGTACTATTTCCAGCATGGTTTCTTGACTTTGTCGTTTTCTTCACTTTTAACTCAAAAAAGTCCAAAATTCTCCATTTTCCAGAATTCTCGTCCAAAGTACCTAAAATGATAAAAGGAATGATTTGAGGTAATATTTGACCATAGTATCATGATTTAGGGATTAAATGACCCACTAAAAGCGTAACAAATATTTCCTTATCAAAGAGTATCGTGTCGTAGATTCGCAACTGGACGTACGGATGGTCTAAAACCCCATCCCGAACTAGTATATATCGTTGTGTTCTTTACTCGCTTTATATATTTTGGTTGTGTTTGTGGTTATTGGATTCTAGTACAACCACTTGGTTCTTCTTCGAGACTTAAAGTTTTTAAACGTTCTAAAAGCCGAAGAAACCGTTGATGTGCGGATTGTTGTCTATGATGAGGCGAAAAATGAACCACTTTTAGGGGGTCATTTAAGCCCGGAATTGAATTTATTTGATCAAATATTACCCTAAATCGTTCCTTTTGTGATTTTAGGTACTTTGGGAGTGAATTCTGGAAAAGGAAGCAATTCGGACGTTTTTGGAGCATAAAAGTGAATTAAACGCCAAAGACTTAATTTTCCATGCTGAGAACAGTACCTGACGGCGTCAAGAGGAAAACCCTGACGGCGTCAGGGGTAAAAACCATGACGACCCAGTGCAAACCTGACGGCGTCACAACAAGGGCGTCAAGAATTAATTTGGTGACGGCCTGCATAAGGAGAATACATGACGGCGTCAGACCCAGATCTAGGCAGTCCGAGGAACTATTTGGCGGCGAGATGACGGCATCAGACACTTGTGTGGAGAAAACTAGGGCCGAACTTTGTAAACCCTAGGTCATATTTTACAGTACTTTCAAGGGTTTTCACCCCTTGAATCCTTTCATGTTCAATTGAGATAAGTCTTCTCTTAATTCAATCAATATGTCTATGTGTTGGTTGATTATATCTTTTACTTGTCCTGATTTCAACATGCTAGGCTAGATTTATCTTGTGTTTGCTTAGATCTAATGAAACCTAGATGTTAATTATGTGTTGATTACTTGTTTATAGTTGTATTGGATGAATGATTTCAATGTTAGGCTTAAGAAAACTGGCAGATCTCCATTGTGTAACATGCTTGAACGTCTTAGGAAACATGAACCGATGTGTACTAGGTTTTATTGGTTGTATTTAATGCATGAGTAAATTCTAATGATCCCATGTTAGGAGCTTCTTAGCTGGCTCAACATAGGAGTGAAGTAGGCGCTCGTAGGATTGGGGAAGTAAGTACGCCACCCCATGAATGGTATTAAGGAATACAATCCGTCATCCACGCAACTATAACAAGTAATTAACGTGTAAAAGATATCTAGGGAGTAGTGAAATCTAAGTAAACACAATTCTCCCACATATTTCTCACAACTCTAGTTTAATATAGTTATTTTCATTTCTAGTATTTTATTTTGATTGCATCTTTAGTATTGGGTTAGTTGAATAGCAACTAATTCCGCCAACTCCTTCAAAACCCGAGATTTTTACTTGCTTTCTAAAAAATATAAAAATACAAAAGGAATCATCCCTCATCTCTAGACCTAGTCTTTAGGTTTTCTAATCCTAGCGACACTATTCCTAGCTGAACGATCAATCCCCCGATACTTGTTATTATACTATACTACATCGATCAGGTATACTGCCTGGTGGGGGTTGTAAGCTTCTCGAGATCCCTTGAGAGGTAAAGCCTGGTGCAATCCCTACGCATCAAGTTTTTGGCGCCGCAGCCCGGGGAATAGTTATTGTCTAGGTTAGAATCTCTTTTTATTTGGTCTACTTGCTAGATTCCTTTCTAGTAAGATTTTATTTTTATTTTTAGGTTCTCTTTAGTATATCTTTTTCTTCGTGCCTTTGTTAGTAAATTAAATTCATTGACTATTCCGTTCACCATTATGGAAAACGCGAATCCACCCCTTTCCCCTAGAGATGTGGCTTTGTTACGTGAACAAATTGAGAGTGAGATTAGGGAACTTAGGGAGCTTAATAGGTTGATTAAAGTTGAGCTCGACCAAGCATTTAGTGACCTAGCAACCGCCTTGTACTCAAATAAGGACCTAGGACCTAATGAATTTGAAAATGTTGTTGAGGAACTTGAGGAAGGGGACATAGATCCGAAGCTAAATGATTATTTTAATCTATACCCCACTAAGGAGGAAATTGCATATTATAATAATCTTATTGATAATCCTCGATCTCCTTTTACTAGAATCGAACCTAAGATAAAGAGAGGTGACCCTAAGAATGCTAAGATACCATGTATGATTGGGTATAGACACGTTGACAATGCTTACATTGACTTTAAATCCCCAGTCAACATTATGTCCTCAAGTGTTTATAATGATATAGTGAAAACAAGACTTGGACCTAGAAGAGATCCCAAATACCCCGGTGGAGTTTGTAACTTTGTCGGGAGAATTAAAGGTCTACATGTTTTTGTTGGGAATTTCACTTATATCACTGACTTTATGATTGTTGAAGATCTTGCTAATGTTATCGATTATCGATTATCGATTATCCAATGTTGTGTTTGGTAAACCGTTTGTTGAAGAGTCCAAGTTAGAATATGATGAGATAGAAGGGGCAATCCGATTTGCGAGTAACACCGATAGGATCACTTATAGGATGCCTAATAGAATGAAAGAATTTCGTTTTGTGCCCCGATTTGACATGGATAACATTGGTTCTTTTGAGGACATCAATGAAGAGGATAAGAAAAAGGGCATGGATTATGTATGGGAAAAGAAGAGTCTTTTCTACAAAGATTGCTTGACTCTAGGACCAAAGTATAAAGTCGATAAGGAATTTGCCCATAGGATTATAGGAGCGATTGAGAAAAAGGTGATTGGTTTCTACAAAGAACATTTACAATCAGAGAGTGAAACCAACGATGAGGTCACGTAGTAACCCATGACCTTGAGTCTAGCTACAAGACTCGTAAATAAAGAAAAACGCTTCTTGGGAGGCAACCCATATTTTGTGTGATTTTTATTTTGTTTGTTTGTTATTTGCTTCCGTATGCACGCTTTATTTTTATTGTTGGTAGATCATGTTCCAAAACTAAAAAGTGAAAATACTTTACTTTGTTGTTTGGCCTAGTCTTAACTTCACCCAAAGGTATTTTTACAAAAGATAAGTGTAAGGGGAAACCCCAAATATGTTTTTAAGAAACATAACCGATCATGATTCTCCACAATATTAAGTGAACATGTATATTCGTATTTGTTAGAGTCAAATGCTTGTATCGAGTCATAATGATGTTTTGCAGGATTTTCCAGGAAGTAGGACCAAGTTTTTCCAGAAATTTTCCGGAAACTTACCATAAGAATTTATGCATGTCACTTCTGACGGCGTCACGAGTTTACTCTTGATGGCGTCACGTGTAAAAATCTGGAAATTTTACGAGTTTTGTTTTTCTAACGGAGTCTTAAAGTTTTTGTTGAATTATTAGTTTTATAATCTCCAGGAAATCTGCAAACATCATTCCACAAGCATTATATCTTATTTTGTTTTCTAGGATTTATTAGCATATGTAGATTGCCGCCCATTTTATGCGAGGTTGCCTTGTCTGTTTTCTCAGGATTTACAGGTTATGTATGACAAGAAGATTATTTATATTCTGGAAGGGAAGCTTTGATTGTTCATTTTCTTGGAGGAAGATCTAACCTGGCCACCTTATTATCCATACCGAGCGAATCAGGGGAGTATTTGATATCATTTGTTTTACTTATTTCACTTTTACATTCTTTACTTGAACATTGGGGACAATGTTCATCCTAAGTGTAATGGGAGGGTAAAATGATGATACCTTACAAATACACTTTCGCTTGAGTTTGTTTGTTTGATGGTAGATGTGTAATAAAACTATGAGAAATACTTGTTAGTGCAATTTTAGCGCCAAATTTAATTTTTTTTACAACATTTAAGAGTGAAACTTTAGCCATAGCAAGCGTCTCATGGATAGGAGATCGTATGACTAGCACAAAACCGTACAATTCAGAAAAATTTTCCACCCAAATATGTGAGGTTCACCTTTAGATTTGATAGGAAAAGCATTTACTATTAGTGCTTATGAGTGTACCGGTAGCATTTAGATTCTAGAACTTGCGTTAGTGATGCATCCCGAGACCGCTAGTGAGACTACATTCGTGTAGTAGGATTTACTACATGATAAGAGGCATTAGGATCACCCTTGTGTTAAACCCGTATCATAATTACTTGACCATTTAAGTCATATTACTTGGCTAGTTAAGTCAATTAATTTTTCCCACACCTTAGCGTTGTACTCATTTTTAGTACACGAAACCCCTAGTACACCCCTCCGAGCCTATCTTTTCGTTTCTAACTTTAAGCATTTTACTTGAAGGAAGAATTTGTTACACCCCACTTAAATGTACACCCAAATCGCCTTAGCCTTCCGTGTATGCACTCATATTTAGTGCATTATTGTTATTTGTTAAACCCTTAGTTAATTATCTAATTGATTACATGGTTGCTAAGTCGAGTCATATCCTTGTACATATTGTTTTGGGACGGTTGGGACTCATGGGTAAAGTACTTATGTTATGGAGTACCATCCCGTTTCATTCTATGTTCATTTTATGTTTTTGTTATTTTTCATTTATTAGCTTAAGTCGAGTCTAGTCTTGGCTTATCAACGCCATATTGTACATGTAATTGACTAAGATTGTTAACTCGCCACCAGTAAAGACTGCCTATATCCAACAAAACCGTGTATTCCATATTCCTATACCTAACGTTACAACCCTTTAAAAGACCTCTTTGATAGTTTATCCTAGGTGCTTACGCCGTGTGGTGGAGGTTTGATCCTTTCCCAAGCCTATGGTAATCTATTTTGCTATGACAGGTAGTGAGAGATATTTTCCGTTTCCATATTGTGATATTACTTTATTACACCCGAGAGATGTGAGTATCTAAACACTATTTGTGAGGTGCTAGTATATGACCTCCGTGCTTATCTTTAGTCTTTAGTGGAACGATTATTTGTTGTAATTACTTTTATATTAGTGTTAAATGACCCCTAACTTGTATTTTGATTAGAATAAAAGCGCATTTGCTTGAGGACAAGCAAATCTCAAGTGTAAGGGTATATGATGAGGCGAAAAATGAACCACTTTTAGGGGGTCATTTAAGCCCGGAATTGAATTTATTTGATCAAATATTACCCTAAATCGTTCCTTTTGTGATTTTAGGTACTTTGGGAGTGAATTCTAGAAAAGGAAGCAATTCGGACGTTTTTGGAGCATAAAAGTGAAGAAAACGCCAAAGACTTAATTTTCCATGCTGAGAACAGTACCTGACGGCGTCAAGAGGAAAACCCTGACGGCGTCAGGGGTAAAAACAATGACGACCCAGTGCAAACCTGACGGCGTCACAACAAGGGCGTCAAGAATTAATTTGGTGACGGCCTGCATAAGGAGAATACATGACGGCGTCAGACCCAGATCTAGGCAGTCCGAGGAACTATTTGGCGGGGAGATGACGGCGTCAGACACTTGTTCTTGACGCCGTCACCTATCAAACTCTATATATAGTTTTCTATTTTTCATTCATTAAAGAGGAACTTGTGTTGAGAAAACTAGGGCCGAACTTTGTAAACCCTAGGTCATATTTTACAGTACTTTCAAGGGTTTTCACCCCTTGAATCCTTTCATGTTCAATTGAGATAAGTCTTCTCTTAATTCAATCGATATGTCTATGTGTTGGTTGATTATATCTTTTACTTGTCTTGATTTCAACATGCTAGGCTAGATTTATCTTGTGTTTGCTTAGATCTAATGAAACCTAGATGTTAATTATGTGTTGATTACTTGTTTATGGTTGTATTGGATGAATGATTTCAATGTTAGGCTTAAGAAAACTGGCAGATCTCCATTGTGTAACATGCTTGAACGTCTTAGGAAACATGAACCGATGTGTACTAGGTTTTATTGGTTGTATTTAATGCATGAGTAAATTCTAATGATCCCATGTTAGGAGCTTCTTAGCCGGTTAGACATAGGAGTGAAGTAGGCGCTCATAGGATTGGGGAAGTAAGTACGCCACCCCATGAATGGTATTAAGGAATACAATCCGTCATCCACGCAACTATAACAAGTAATTAACGTGTAAAAGATATCTAGGGAGTAGTGAAATCTAAGTAAACACAATTCTCCCACATATTGCTCACAACTCTAGTTTAATATAGTTATTTTCATTTCTAGTATTTTATTTTGATTGCATCTTTAGTATTGGGTTAGTTGAATAGCAACTAATTCCGCCAACTCCTTCAAAACCCGAGATTTTTACTTGCTTTCTAAAAAATATAAAAATACAAAAAGAATCATCCCTCATCTCTAGACCTAGTCTTTAGGTTTTCTAATCCTAGCGACACTATTCCTAGCTGAACGATCAATCCCCCGGTACTTGTCTTTATACTATACTACATCGATCAGGTACACTGCCTGGTGGGGGTTGTAAGCTTCTCGAGATCCCTTGAGAGGTAAAGCCTGATGCAATCCCTATGCATCAGTCTACACAAAAGTTTTACTTCTCAAGGGATCTTTAGAAGCTTACAATCCCCACCACGCAGTGTACCTGACCGATGTAGTATAGTGAAGTGGCAAGTACCGGGGGATTGATCGTTCTCCACAGGGAATAGTGTTCGTTAGGATTGAAATTGATCTAACTAGGTCTAGAGGTGAGGGATGATTCTTTTTGTGTGTTTATATTTTATGAAAGCAAGTAAAATTTCGGGTATTAGAAGGATGGACGAAATTAGTTGCTAGTCAACTAACCCAAATAACAACTAATGCAATAAAAATAAAATAAATAAGAAAATAAAATATGTAAACTATGAATGGAGAAAACATGTTTACTTAGATTTCATTACTCCCTAGTTATATTTTATTAATTAATAAGCTTCTTACAATTGCATGGGTGATGGGTTGCATTCCTTAATACCATTTGTGGGGCCGTATACGATCTTCACCAACTCTATAAGCTTCTATATCTTCCTATGGCGACACGTTAAGTATCCTTACCATGGCCTCCTTAATAGTTACTTATACATTAAATACAATTATTAAGACGTTCAAGCAAGTTACCGAATAGGAGATTAGCCAGTTTTCTTAAGCCTAACATTGATTATCAATCACCCAACAACAACTAATAACAAACCATCAATCAATAATAAATAACTGGGTTTCACTACATCTAAGCAAACACAAATAAACCTAGCCTAGCATGTTAAAAGAAAGACAAGCATAAGATAGAATCAAATAAAACATAGACATATTGAATGATTGATGGATTACTTATCTTTAATTGAACATGGAATAGACAAGGTTATAAAACCCTTAGAAACCTGTGAAATTCGTGCTAGGGTTTGTGTGAGTATTCCACCAAAAGTTCCCCTCCAAAGTTACACACCAATGAATGAAAAATCAAAAACTATAAATAGATTTACAAGGGTAATGGCGTCACCTTTTGATGGTTGACGCCGTCAACTCACCCCAGCTATGGTTTCTTGTCGTCCAATCCAACTTCTTGACGCCGTCACTTTGTAGGAGTTCTGGGTCGTCACGCTTTAGAGAATACACGTGCCGGCCTACTTCTGGTAAAGGGTGACGCCGTCACGTGCAAATACTCAAAATGTCTTCTGGCGCATCAAGTGTAAAAGTAATATCCACCTATTGTCACAAAGGCTGACGCCGTCAGGTGTAATTTCCAGCCTGGATTCTTGACTTTGTCATTTTCTTCACTTTTTGCTCCAAAAACGTCCAAAATGCTTTGTTTTTCATAATTCTCTTCAAAAGTACCTAAAATGACAAAAGAAACGATTTAAGGTAATAATTGATCATATTATCACGACTCAAGGCTCAAATGACCCTTAAAAGCGTAACAAAGTTTGCCTCATCAAATACCCTTACACTTGAGATTTGCTTGTCCTCAAGTGAATGAGCTTTTATTCTAATCAAAGTACAAGCTAGGGGTCATTTAACATTAATATAAAAGTAATTACAACACATGATCGTTCCACCTTAATCAAAACAAGCACGGAGATTATATACTAGCACCTCACAAATAGTGTTTGGATTCTCTCTTCTATCGGGTGTCACAAACTAAAATATAACTAATGGAAATGGGAAAATATCACTCACTACCTGTCATAGCAAATAGATTACCATAGGCTTGGGAAAGGATCAAAAACCTCCACCACTTGGCGTAAGCACCTAGGAAAACTATAAAATAGGTCTTTTTCAAGGGTTATAACGTTAGGTGTAGGGATATGGAAACACAGTTTGTTGGATAAAGGGATATGGAAACACAGTTTGTTGGATAAAGGGATAAAGGGTTATAACGTTAGATGTACAAGATATGACTCGACTTAGCAACCATGTAATCAATTAGACAATTAACTAAGGGTTTAAACAAATGTTGTAACAATAATGCACTAAAGATAAGTGTATACAAGGAAGGCTAAGGCGATTTGGGTGTACATTTGGGGGTGGATTGTAAACAAATTCTTCTTTTAAGTAAAATGATTAAAGTTAGAAACGAAAAATATAGGCTCTGAGGGGTGTATTAGGGGTATCGTTTACAAAAAATGAGTACATCGCAAAGGTGTGAGAAAATTACTTGACCAATGAAGTCAATCTAATTACAAAAAGAAACAGGCTTAAAAACATGGGTTATCATATGCCTCTTATCATGTAGTAATTCCAACTACACGAATGTAGTCTCAAATGTGGTCTTAGAATAAATCACTAATGCAAGTTCTAGAATCTAAATGCTACCGGTACACACATAAGCACTAAGGCTTTTCCTATTAAATCTAGGGGCGAACCTCACATATTTAGGGTGGAAATTTTTTAGTGGTACGGTTTTTTTGTGCTAGTCATATAACTCCTATTCATGAGACGCATATTAAGACTAAAGTTTCACTCCTACAAGTCGCAAAAAAAAATTTAATTTGGTGCTAAAATTACCCTAACAAGTATTTCTCTCAGTTTTATTACACATCCACTATTGGACAAGACAAAAATAAATGCAATTATAATCTCTAAGGAATCTTCATTTACCCTCCCCTTACACTTAAGCTGAATATTGTCCCCAATGTTCAATTGAAAGAAAGTAAAAGTAAGGAAAATGAAAGAATAAAACAAATACTCCCTGATTCATTCGATGTGGATGATCTAGTAACATGGTTAAATCCTCCTTCAAGAAAATGTGAAAACTTCAAGATTAAAGCAACGCTAAAAGCTTGATTATCCATGTACATCTTCTTGTCCAATATTACCTGTTAATTAGCTGAGAAAACAAACAAGAAAACCTCGCGTAAAATCGACGGTAAATCTACATAAAATTAAATCCAAGAAAGCAAGTAAAGGTATAAAGCTTGTGGAATGATTTTTTGTAGATTCATGGAGTTTATAAAATACAGATTTCACGAAACTTTACAATTCCGGTAGAAAAACAAAACCTACAAAATTTCAAGAAAATTATACCTGACGTCGTCAGGTGATGCCTGACGCCGTCAGAATTGACCTGATGAAATTCTTTTATTTTGTTTCCGGAAAATTTCTGGAAAAACCTATGTTCTAATTCCTGGAATCCTGCAAAACAATCATTATGACTCGATACCAACATTTGACTCAAACAAATACTAATATGTATGTTTATATCTCATTGTTATCGTTCATGCTCAATCCGTTCTTAAAAACAAATTTCGATTTTCCTTACACTTATTTTGTTGCAAAATACCTTTATATGTAATCAAGTTGAAGTTAAAAACAAAATAAAGCATTTTCACAAAATGTTTGATACATGAACAATAAGTTACCGACTAGGAGATTAGCCAGTTTTCTTAAGCCTAACACTGATTATCAATCACCCAACAACAACTAATAACAAACCATCAATCAATAATAAATAACTAGGTTTCACTACATCTAAGCAAACACAAATAAACCTAGCCTAGCATGTTAAAAGAAATACAAGCATAAGATAGAATCAAACAACACATAGACATATTGAATGATTGATGGATTACTTATCTTTAATTGAACATGGAAGAGACAAGGGTATAAAACCCTTAGAAACCTGTGAAATTCGTGCTAGGGTTTGTGTGAGTATTCCACCAAAAGTTCCCCTCCAAAGTTACACACCAATGACTGAAAAATCAAAAACTATATATAGATTTACAAGGGTGATGGCGTCACCTTTTGATGGTTGACGCCGTTATCTCGCCGCGGCTAGGGTTTCTTGTCGTCCAATCCAACTTCTTGACGCTGTCACTTTGTAGGAGTTCTGGGTCGTCACGCTTTAGAGAATACACGTGACGGCCTACTTCTGGTAAAGGGTGACGCTGTCACGTGCAAATACTCAAAATGTCTTCTGGCGCGTCAAGTGTAAAAGTAATATCCACCTATTGTCACAAAGGCTGACGCTGTCACTTTAGAATAGGTGACGCCGTCAAGTGTAATTTCCAGCTTGGATTTTTGACTTTGTCATTTTCTTCACTTTTTGCTCCAAAAACGTCCAAAATGCTTTGTTTTCATAATTCTCTTCAAAAGTACATAAAATGACAAAAGGAACGATTTAAGGTAATAATTGATCATATTATCACAACTCAAGGCTTAAATAACCCCTTAAAAGCGTAACAAATTTTGCCTCATTAAATACCCTTACACTTGAGATTTACTTGTCCTCAAGTACACGAGCTTTTATTCTAATCAAAGTACAAGCTAGGGGGTCATTTAACATTAATATAAAAGTAATTACAACACATGATCGTTCCACCTTAATCAAAACAAGCACGGAGATTATATACTAGCACCTCACAAATAGTGTTTGGATTCTTTCTTCTATCGGGTGTTACAAACTAAAATATAACTAATGGAAATGGGAAAATATCACTCACTACCTGTCATAGCAAATAGATTACCATAGGCTTGGGAAAGGATCAAAAACCTCCACCACTTGGCGTAAGCACCTAGGAAAACTATCAAATAGGTCTTTTTCAAGGGTTATAACGTTAGGTGTAGGGATATGGAAACACAGTTTGTTGGATAAAGGGATATTTTACTGGTGGAAAGTTAATTATCTTAGTTAATTACATGTACAATGCGGTGTTGCTAAGCCAAGACTCGACTCAACTTAGGCTAATAATAAAATAACATAAACTCATATGAAAACAAAAGGAAACGGGACGGTAGTCTATTTTTTTTTTTTTTTTTTTTTTTTTTTTTTTTTTTTGCATACACTCTTACCCTACCATTAAAAATAATACATCAAAGAGGCTCGGTTCTCCCCTTAAACTTGAACTTTTACATACTTTACATGTAACTAATCTAATGATTCAAATTAAGATAATCAAAACACTTGGAGTAATTTAAAACATTTATGCACATATAGGGGTAATAAATGATTTTCTTCGCCATTACTCCATAACAATAGTACTTTACCCATGAGTCCCAATCGTCCCAAAACAATATGTACAAGATATGACTCGACTTAGCAACCATGTAATCAATTAGACAATTGTAGGACCTTAGATATATCAACTTTAATAACAATATAAGAACTAGATGAAGTAAAGATGGTGACTTGGTAATATATGTGTGGCGTTAATATGAGAGAAATAGAGTATAAAGATGAAGAGAACTTTTATTAAAAACACACACAATACACACACAAGCACACCTTACAAATGAGAGGTAAGGTGCCTTTTATAGTAAGAGAGAAAGGCCTCATGGGCTTTCTAATGGACTTGGGCTTGGACTTGGTTACATGGTAGATAACAAGGCTTATGAAACATAACACATGACATATTAGCTTGCCAAGTCCAAGGCCCAATGACTAAACAATTACTAAACTTAATAAACGACACAAAGTTACAATATGAGAATGACCATCACTTCTATATATATTTTTTTAATGCTAACAATCTCCCCCTAAGGGGTGGTCATTCGAATGATGCTCCACGTGAGTAGGTCTTCCGTGTTCTTTGTCTTTAACTTTGTGTATCGTTGTAGAATAGTCTTTAGTCTTTGTTCCTTCATGCTTTGTGATCTTTGATAACTGATTTTTCATCATTCTTCGTTCCTTTGTGATGTGGAGTTATCTGCCTTTCGTCACTTCTGCGTCTGTGGTGGTTGTTTCCCATTCCAACATGCTCATACATCTTTGGACTTTGATATTCATATGCACGTAGTTCCCTTTCTTATACTTTGTAGATTCTTCTTTTTGGTGTAGATTCTTTCTTTGAACGCTGTGTAGTATAGATCTTTGAGGGAGCTTTCTTTAACTTCCAGATGTATGTATGAGCACATGGAATCTGTCGCCATGGAGATGAAGTGTCCCTGCATATAAACAGTTAGCAATAAAACATCTGGTACTTACAGATAAGGAATTAGAGATCATCAAAAGCATAGTGTGAAGACTCCTTCTAATCCTTATCAAGGCCGTTCCCATGTCAGATACTCTCGAGAGAGCTTACAAGACCTACTTAGTAGCTCAATGACTGGGTGAGTCACTGGGGATCACTCCACGACTGAAGACCGTTTGAAACCACCGCGAACACTAAGCGTAACCCATAAAGAATTACCGAAGTTACCTGCTGTCAGGGCTGCTTGATGTTGACCCTGGCAGGAATTTCCATTCAATCATTGAGAAACACTTGTGTGAATTCTCTCATAACTGTTCTGGTAGATTGCTAAGATCTGCGTAGGACTCTAAAGTTTACATCTGGCATCCTTATTGTTGAACAACCAGTGTAGAAGTATCATGTGTTCTTATGAGATCTTTTGATGAATCTCGGGGCTCTAGACTCGATAAGTGCACATTTGGTTTCCTATGCGGAGATTAGGGAGAGATCTCCTGCTTCAATATCAACCATCTCTAAGAGACAGGTCGATAGATTACACTGGTTCCCCGTGAGAATGAAACAAGCTCTTTTAAGAGAACTTGAGTGGCTAGAAGGTTTAGTGCAGTGCGTCACTGGGTCCATGACGTCTTGTCTTCAATACCGGTGTCACCTTAGTAACAACAAGTAGCATATGAGTTGAACCCGGTGTCTGCCCTAAGGTTGAACATTTGGAGGGCTATTTCTTTTCACCCTTTTTCATAACTTTTCTTTTTAATTCTTCAACCCCTTCTTTCTCCTTTCTCATTTTCTCCTTTTTTTCAATCATACCTAAGGACTTCTAATTCTAATCTATTGGATTTGTCCTTGGGTAGATCCCTCCGGATCTGGCGGATCATAGGACGGTTTTTCCTAACCTTAGTCACCTTATAACTCCATGACTATCCTATAATTGCCATGAAACCATTTTATTGAAAAATCTCTTAAAGTGTTTATGATAATAAAACACATTGTTGACACTTCGTGAGTTTTGCATTTCTTTTGAAGGACTCCCCCTTCACATGTGCTCATGAATTTTTAAGAAATTTGCACATGCGTGAGGATTTGCACTTTTTTAATTGATCCACTTTCAGTGAACATGACCGATTTGAGACACGCTTACATCACTAGTTAGACTAGCTTGAAATTATTACCCGTCCTGGTCAAGTCCAAAGAAAGTCTCTCGATACGGTACACTCTACTCAGACAAGTCCTATTCGAGACACGCTTACATCACTAGTTGGACTAGCTTGAAATTATTACCCGTCCAGGACAAGTCCTTTCGATTACTGACATTTTAAGCTTCGTCAATTCATTGGTACTTAATTACTGAGTCGAGCTCTTTTGAGATTTAGTCACAAACTTTAAACATCTTAGATCACATTTTAATCATGTCTTCTCCCCCTCAAAAATAGCATATTGTGATATTTTTTATATCAACTGAGTAAAAAAGCTTTTTGGAGAGAAAGACAGATTTCATTTTGCATGAATACGGAACATTTTTGTTTTTGTACTCCCCCTTAATGATAGCACATTTTAAAATCAATTAAGGGTTTTGAGGGAGTTATCTTGAGTACTCATTTGAAAGATTTTGAGAAATCTTTTGAACAATCTTGAAAAAGTGCTCAAGAATTGTATTTTGAAAAACGAGTTTATGTTTGAAATCCTTTTCTTTTGTTTATACTCAAACTTTTGAAAATGATTTCATCTTTGAACGTACGAGTCCTTGATTTGAAAATAATCAGAAGTCATCGTTTAAGTCCGGGTTTCGTACTGAAGTATACGAAAGCCATAGTGAAGAGACTTTTGAAAAACGACATGTTTTTAGAAAAACATTTAAAAGAACTCCCGTTCAAGCATCTGTACATGTCCGTATCATTGTTGAATGACATTTCTAGAAACGTACAGAATATTGATTTATACGAGAGACATGTCGTGAGAAGAATATTTTTGGATTTTTTGATTTTATATTGTTTTTGTATTTTTGTATTTTGTTGGTTTTTCAAATTTTGTATTTTGCTTTTTTCAAAAATATTTACAGCGAAGCGATTTTGAAAACATTTTTCAAGAAGATTCGAGAAGACGTTCTAGCTCCTCAGGAGTTAGGCTTCGCATCCCAATTCGCCGAACTAAATAGTCAAACCGTTTTTTTGGAAGGGCTTTAGTAAATAGATCGGCGAGTTGGTAATCAGTCTTAACAAAAAATAATTCAACAGTACCCTCTTCCACGTGTTCTTTGATGAAATGGTAGCGGACTTTGATATGCTTTGTCTTAGAGTGGTGTACAGGATTGCACGAGATGGCTATGGCACTTTTTGAGTCACAATACATAGGTATTCTGTCAAAAGTAAAGCCATAATCTGTGAGCTGTGTCCGCATCCAAAGAACTTGGGCACAACACGCAGATAGAGACACATACTCGGCTTCGGCGGTTGATAGTGCAGTACAATCCTGTTTCTTTGACGACCAGCTTACAAGCTTTTCACCCAAAAATTGTGCTCCGCCTGATGTACTCTTTGTTGTAACTTGATCACCGGCATGGTATGCATCTGAAAATGCTGTTAGATTAAACCCCGAATCCTTCGAATACCAAAGTCCCATGTTAATGGTGCTTCGTAGGTACCGAAAGATCCGTTTAACCTCTTTGAGGTGAAGTTCAGTAGGCTTTGCCTGAAACCGTGCTAACAAGAAAACAGCAAATTGAATATCGGGTCGACTAGCAGTTAGGTACATGAGAGAACCGATCATGCTCCGATATTTTTTCGGATCGATGGGTTTCCCAAACAAATCAACACCTATTTTTGGTGAAGTGACCGTTGGTGTACCAACAGAATCACAATTTTCCATTCCATGTTTTTTCAAAATCTCTATCGTATATTTAGCTTGATTGATAAAAATACCACGAGGGGATTGATGGATTTGTAAACCAAGAAAGAATTTTAGTTCCCCCATCATGGACATTTCAAATTTACTTTTCATGAGATTTTCAAAATGTTTTGAATGGTTAGGATTGGTTGATCCAAAAATAATGTCGTCCACGTAAATTTGAACGATCAAAATGTCATCTTTGAATTTTTTGATAAACAAGGTGTCATCAACCGTTCCTTTTGTGAAATTGTTTTTGAGCAAGAAAGATGATAGTTCGCCATACCACGCTCTTGGAGCTTGTTTTAAACCATAAATTGCTTTCTTAAGCTTGTAGACGTAGTCTGGATGATCTTTGTCGATGAATCCCTCTGGCTAACTCACATACACTTCTTCTTTCAGAGTTCCATTCAAGAAAGCAGTCTTAATATCCATCTGATAGACTGTGATGTTTTTGTGAGCTGCATAGGCTAAGAAAATCCGGACTGCTTCAAGTCTAGCTACAGGCGCGAATGATTCCTCGAAATCTATCCCTTCTTCTTGTGGATAACCTTTAGCCACGAGACGAGCTTTGTTACGAATTACAGTCATTTCCTCATCCAGTTTGTTCTTCCACAACCACTTGAGATCAAGAACATGTTTATCAAGTGGTCGTTCAACAAGTTCCCAACTATCATGTAACAGGTATTGAAGAAATTCCTCCTGCATCGCTTCAATCCAAGGGTTTTCTGCCATTGCTTCTCGAATGTTCTTTGGTTCTTTGAGGCTGATTGAGCAAATGTAAATGCACAATTCGAGATCGGTGGCAAGTTGTCTCCTTGTCTGAACTGGCTTTGAAGGTTCACCAATAACGTGTTCTATTGGATGGTCTTTTGTCCATTGAAACATAGAAGGGTACCTTGGGTAAAACATATGTGTGTTAGATGGTTCTTGTAACCTTGAAGAAGATTCAGCAGATTCTGTTGCAAATGGGTTTTCAAATACTTCTTCTTCTTCTAACGCAACATCGTTTGAATTATTTGTAGGTTCTTCTTGAAAATTTGTATTTTGGTTTTGCTGATCAACTCTTGGTAGATCAGTTTCAATAACTGGATTGCTTGAGTAGATGTAGATGATGTTGATGTAGTTGGTGCTTCAGCTTCGATTGTTGTAGATGCATCTTGTGATGGTGGTGGTGGTTGATGGTTTTGAACGGGTGCAGCGGAATGTTGTGGAGATGCATTTGTCGAAGTTCCACCATAATATTCATCAAACATTAACTCGAAGAACTTTTCCATTTCTTGTTCTGAAGATTTGTCCGTGTTTGTTGACTGAGCTCCTTGAGGCACGAGTCCTGAACTGATGTGTCCAGAAGTCTGTTAGTTTGGTGCGGGTCCTAATCTGTTTTGATTAGAAGCCATTGGATTAAGCGCGGGTTCTATAGCGAGTCTCTCAGAAGCCATTTGTGAAATCTCGTCAAACTTCACATTCATCGTCTCCATTATCTTTTTCGTTCTTCTATTATACACCCTGAATGCCCTCGAGTTTTCTGAATATCCAATGAAGATTCCAATATCACCCTTAGCTTTTAACTTCCCTAGATCTTCTCTGTCATTCGTCGGATAGCACAAAGCGCCAAACACGTGAAGGTAAGAGATGTCAGGTTTACGGTTGTTCACTAGCTCATATGGGGTTTTATTGAATCTCGGATGGACTAGGGATCGGTTTTGAGTAAAACAAGCAGTGGCTACAGCATCAGCCCATAAGAATAGTGGTGCACTAGAAAAAATCAGCATTGTGCGAGCAGCTTCCACAAGAGTTCGATTTCTTCTTTCAACTACCCCATTCTGCTGTGGAGTTCTAACAACTGATGTTTGATGTGTGATTCCAACATCTTCAATGTAAGTTCTTAACTCCTGGTTTGTAAATTCTGTGCCATTGTCTGTTCTTATAATCCTTACTGGAGCTTGAAGTAGAACTTGAATACGCTTCAGAAAGGTGATGATGATGCCTGGTGCTTCGTCTTTTGATCTCAAAAACTTTACCCAAGTATATCTTGAATAATCATCAACAATAACAAGAATATACTTCTTTCCATTAAAGCTTTCAACTCTCATTGGGCCACATAAGTCCATGTGCAACATATGTAACCTTGCTTCCGAACTAGGTACGGTTTTGGGTTTATATGATGCTCTTTTACATTTTCCTTGTTCGCATGATGGACAAAGGTGTTCCTTGGTGTATTTGAACTTAGGAAGTCCGGTGACGATGTTGTCTTTGGCTAACTTGTTGATCGTGTCAAAATTGAGATGGGATAATCTTCTATGCCACAGCCAGGACTTAGTTTCGGTTGCCCTTGTCATAAGACAAATTGGTGATGTAGAAGCCATTTGGTTGATGTCGATAGCATACAAGTTTGTACCACGATTACCAGTTAAGAGATCATCACCAACCAAATTTCTTATAAAAACCGTGTTTCTCCTGAATGTAACTTCTAAATCTGCATCACAAAACTGCCCGACTGAAAACAAGTTGTGTCCCAACCCTTCGACGTAGTAAACCCGAGTGATTAAAAAATTCCCAAACCGAAGATCTCCATAACCCTGAATGGCTGCTACATGATCATTTCCAAAACGTACAGTTCCCATGAATTTCCAGACGAAATTGATCAGCAGCTTTAAATTCCCGGTCATGTGCTTGGAGCAACCCGAGTCGACGATCCAAAGACATATTTCGATAACCTGCCAAGAACAGAAGAGTTTGTATTTGGAAACCGTTTTGAATTTGGTTCCGTGAGGTTAGGAGTAAAATCAGAATCACACTCATAGACAGTTGCTACTTGTTTAGCTTGAGTTATTTCTAATTTTCCGTTCGTAAGAGTGAACTCTCTACCCGTTGGAATCCACATACAATACTTAAGGTAGTTCCTAGGCATACGACTAATAGTGGTAGACCTAAAGCGTGCAACTAATCTTTCTATAGATCTAGATCTGGCACTAGTTCCCTTTGGAACATACTTCTGTTTAGGCATAACATTCACATTCTTAGAAACACATTCATCATGAACATCATTAATTAAACATTTCTTGCATATTAAACAAACAGAGTCATTACATGCATTAGAACCAGTACTTTCGACATTACATTCATATGAATCATGTTTCTTATTACAAAGCGATAAATTCCTAGGGTGTTCTTCTACTTCTTCAACTTTATTCTTGCTACTACTCGTAGAGGCAGACGAGACTCTATTGTTCCTTGTATTGCTCCTAGGCTTTAGTCTGCTGCTCCTAGAGGTGCTTTCTAATCCTGTAGAAGGTAAGGCACACGCATTAGGATTTATATTGTTGTCCTTTTTAGCATCACTAGACTCTTTAGAATTATCCTTTTTGCACGCATTTGTCTTAGAAGTGGAGGCAGACGCATTAGTGGGACTAATCCTAAAAAGGCCAGGTGCTATCACTTTTGGTGTTTCGACAACCGCTTTTCCTTTATCAACAATCTTTTCATTTTCACTTTTCTTTGGCAAGGGTGTTGGAGTGACTGGTTTTGTCAAATCCTTTTTCTCATCGACTTTTGGAGCAAACCGTGAAATTGACATTTTTGGTTTTTGAACCGTGTTTGAAACATTTGGTTTCTCCGAAGTCAATGGTTTTGCAAACTTGGTTTCCTCACCCTTTCCTTTTTGACTTTCAAGCTGAGCCCTCAAAAGATCGTTTTGCTCTTTCATGTTCTTTAAGGCACGCTCATACGACAATTTGTCATACTTGCATTCTTCCTTTTTCCGATCAAGTTGTTTAAAATATGACACATTTTCTCTTTCAATCTTTATAAGAGCATTTTCATATTTTGAAACAATTGTGGAGGTCTCAGCTCTTAGTCTTTCATCGTCTTGAACAGAATATGTTTGTAAAATGATGGACATAATATCAGTGGTCATAACAGCTTCGAAGAGAGAATCATTTAGGTTTTCCAAAACATTCATGTTTTCACGAGTATCATTAGCTTCGTTTACCAGGGATTTGTGGTCCTTGACAAAGTCGGCCATTTCTTTTAAGAAAGCTTGTTCAAAATGGATTACCATCGCACTGATGTTATTTAGTGGGATAGTAATTTCGTTTTCAAAAACTTTTTTCTGCTCAATATGAAAACTGGAATGCCAGTTGTTAATATTGATTGTAGTTTTAGAAGCAACAATATTTTGAAGTTCTTGGATTCTCTTTTTAATGTCATCCAGAATGTCTCTAGCCTCACTTGTATTAAAAGTGTTGTTAGAAGACATTTGTTCCATTTTTGAAAGAGATTTGGAAACAATTACTTTCCTAGAAAACATTTTTGAGAATGGTCGTTTTATGGAAAACACAGATGGTTCTGTTTGTGGAACAAAAGTAATTCCCGAAAGTTTGTTCAATTTGTTGTAATCAATGGGTTTCAAATCCTTTTGTTTCATTTTATTTATGCTCTCTTCGACATGTTCTATCGTTTGCACAGAATCCCGAACGACGGGAGGATCATGTTTAGTGTAAATCACATTACCATTATACAAAACATTCTGTTCTTGCTGAGCTTTCTTGAGATTACAGGGGTTGTTGTTACCAAGAGCCACTTTATGTTTCGTATGGTAAATCGGATTAGTTTGATTTGAAATCATTTTCATTGTTTGACTTGACTGACCCGACTTAACCACTAATTCTTCTAAATGTGCAATCATGTGTTCTGACTCTACGATTTCGGCCAAAAGTTTGTCTTCTTTCTTTGCAAAGTCCTTTTTCAGCTCGTCCCTTTCTTTTTCAAGATTGGTATAAGTTGATTTTTGTTTAGAAAGTTGGTTTTGTAAATCAGAAATTTCCGTGTTTAAAGATTTTATCTTTTTGAAAGAATTAACATCAAGTGTATCAAACTTGAGTTGCAATTGTTTTTCCCTTGAAACGGAATTTTGATAACCAGATTCTAATTCAGACAATCTTTTGTTATGAAATTCAAAAGCTTTAACGTTTTCTTTGTAACTCTCAAGCTCAGCGGTCAATTTAGCATTTGCGGCCTTAGCATCGCGATTGACCTTTTTCACATTCTCAATTTCAAGACGACAATTATTCAATAATGATTCAAACAAAGCACGTGTTTCCTCATCATTCTCAGCATGCTGTGAAACAAAGCCTCCATTATGATTCACATCTGGAGTTGCTAAAGAAGTATTGCTACTACTTGGCGTGTCTAGATATGTATCATAATTGTATGCTTGCTTCTCAGAATGCTGTTCCTCATGAGGAGACATATCAAATATATTATTATTGTGACATGTGTTGAAGTTTGATACCTCAGATGGTGCATTGGTGTCATAAACAGGAAGTGTGTCAGAATCCGTGTCATACTTAGCTTCCTGAAGATTCACCATAAATATGCAGTTCGCATCGATATCCTCTATATCTTCCATGTCATCCATAAGAGTCATAAAACCATTCTCCTCTGCGTTTAACTGAAACCCTGCCTGAACCTTTTGTGCCAACATCACTGCTTTCTGCAAGTACTCTAGATCTTTCTTGTTCGGCTTAGTAGGACAGTTCCTTGCCATATGACCTACACCCTGACAGTTGAAACACTTAATCGGATTACCCTGATTCACATTTCCTAAATTTCCAACTACTGGAGCTGCAACATTTCTATTCTGATTACCCATTGCCTGATTACCAACATTCTGACCCCTCTGATTTCCAACAATCTGGCCCAACTGATTCCCTGCATACTGACCATACTGATTTCCTGCATTCTGATTCCTTGCATTCAGCATATTCTGATTCCCCATGTTAATTCTAGTAGCATATCCTTGCTGATTCCCATAAACTCCAACCATTTGGCCTCCGTTGCCCATATTGAAACTCGGCTGAGCAATCTGCTTGTTGCGAGTGTTCGATGAAATCATTTGGTTGTTGTTTGTTGGTGTAGAATAACGTCCTTGAAATGCTTTTGACAGAAAAGCAAACGCTTGGGTCAATGCTGCAGTAGCTTCATCATTTTCAGTGAATTCTGGTTCTTGGAATTGTTGGTATTGCTGTTGTGGAATAACATGTTGTTGTTGCTGTGGGTAGAACTGTTGTGGGTAGACTGGTGTTGGTTGTTGAATGTATGATGGTTGCATGTAGTTGTGAGTGGAAGATGATGATGGTTGTTGTGTGTTCACTGGTAGCGGTGTTGGTGTAGTAGCAATTAATGCAAGAGGATCATGATTCTTTGCCAATCTTTCTTTCCTTACTTCATTAGCCTCAGCTTGGTTTTGCTTCAAAAAGTCATAGAGTTGATCATAATTCACCTTATGTAAATCCTTTGTTTGATTGACAATTGTAACATAACGACCCCATTCTTCTAGAAGGTTATTGATGAATTTGATGTTTGTTGCAATTGTTCGAGGTGTCAACTTGTTTCTGATTAACTCATTCATCAAAGTGAAAAACCTTGTGTAGTATGATTCAATTTGTTCACCTTTAGTGGATGTAAAGTTCTCCCATTCAGTAAGAAGTTTGTTCTCAACGTCTTGTTGTCCAATCTCTGTTCCATGACATATCCTTCTAACACGTTCCCACATAGCATAAGCAGTTTCACAACTGTCGACCGCAGCAAATATCTCCCGTGGTAATCCAAGTTGGATTAAATGCATTGCCATATCATCTGCGGCGATCTGCTTCTTGTCTTCCTCTATGTAATTTGCTTCTGTTTGTTCACGCACGAATGGTTGAGTAGGAGGTGTTGTATTTGGATTGCCTTCAATTTGAACTTGTCTTGGCTTGAATGGACCATTTGTAATAGAGTTGATCATTAATTTACCATCAGGCTTTGTTTTGATGTAACGAAGCATGCGGCTTGTCCATGGGAGATATCCACCTTTTTCAAGCATTGGAGGTCGGTTTTCCGCACCATGAATATCTTGCTGAGTAGCCATTGATGAAGTGTAGATTGATAAAGTTGATTCTTGGATCGATTCAACGAAGTAGGAGTTGTGTTTAGTGTAAGATGATGCAGGTTTTTATGGTGAAAAATTTGATCTAAAACCTTAAAACCTCAATAACTTCCGTTCGAAGTGGATTTGGGCCTCGAAGCTTGGCTTGAATGATCTTTAGATGATTCAACATGTCCTTCTTCTCGGTCTCACGGTCGTTTTGACAGCAAATTCGTCGAAAACGGAGTTACGGTTCAAAAGTTATGGCCGGTTGAAGTTTGGTTGTCAAAAGTCAAAACTTACGCGTAAAGCTTGATCTTACGCGTAAACCTTTAATAATCTTACGCGTAAGATGTTATGCGTAAGGTTAAAGAACCAAACAAATCTCTCAAACTTGTCCAAGCTTGAAAGATATCCCGTGTCGAAGTATTCCACAAACTTATCCAAGTCAGGGAAGTACTGAGTACAACTTCTGCGTAAGAACTTCTGCGTAGAACTTATGCGTAGGACTTTCACTTATGCGTAGGAAATCAGACTTAGGCGTAGGATTTCAATCTAACATGTAGAAAAAGGGTTTTAGGCCAAACTTACGCGTAGGATCTTCACTTATGCGTAGGAAAAGGGTTTTGAGCCTAAACTTACGCGTAAACAGTACTGTAGACATCTATGAAATCGTACTATTCACCCAAGTTACGCGTAAGATGACCAGAAAACGTGAAAAAACCGATTTTTTCAACCAAAACCACTTTTTTCACTTGTTTCTATTGATCAAATCTTTCCCAAAACACTTAAAATCACTAAAACTTCAATGAAAACAACAACTTTAACACCAAAACTTGTAAAAATCAAAACTTTTTGAAGAAAAAGTGCACAAATGAATGAAAAATGCAACTTTTTAACAAAAAACTTGATAAAGACACTCCTAAATCATTGTTAGGCGATTGATACCACTTGTAGGACCTTAGATATATCAACTTTAATAACAATATAAGAACTAGATGAAGTAAAGATGGTGACTTGGTAATATATGTGTGGTGTTAATATGAGAGAAATAGAGTATAAAGATGAAGAGAACTTTTATTAAAAACACACACAATACACACACAAGCACACCTTACAAATGAGAGATAAGGTGCCTTTTATAGTAAGAGAGAAAGGCCTCATGGGCTTTCTAATGGACTTGGGCTTGGACTTGGTTACATGGTAGATAACAAGGCTTATGAAACATAACACATGACATATTAGCTTGCCAAGTCCAAGGCCCAATGACTAAACAATTACTAAACTTAACAAACGACACAAAGTTACAATATGAGAATGACCATCACTTCTATATATATATTTTTAATGCTAACAACAATTAACTAAGGGTTTAAACAAATGTTGTAACAATAATGCACTAAAGATAAGTGTATACAAGGAAGGCTAAGGCGATTTGGGTGTACATTTGGGGGTGGATTGTCAACAAATTCTTCTTTTAAGTAAAATGCTTAAGTTAGAAACGAAAAATATAGGCCCTGAGGGGTGTACTAGGGGTATCGTTTACAAAAAATGAGTACATCGCAAAGGTGTGAGAAAATTACTTGACCAATGAAGTCAATCTAATTACAAAAAGAAACAGGCTTAAAAACATGGGTTATCCTATGCCTCTTATCATGTAGTAATTCCAACTACACGAATGTAGTCTCAAATGTGGTCTTAGAATAAATCACTAATGCAAGTTCTAGAATCTAAATGCTACCGGTACACACATAAGCACTAAGGCTTTTCCTATTAAATCTAGGGGCGAACCTCACATATTTAGGGTGGAAATTTTTTAGTGGTACGTTTTTATTGTGCTAGTCATATAACTCCTATTCATGAGACGCATATTAAGACTAAAGTTTCACTCCTACATGTCGCAAAAAAATTTAAATTTGGTGCTAAAATTACCCTAACAAGTATTTCTCTCAGTTTTATTACACATCCACTATTGGACAAGACAAAAATAAATGCAATTATAATCTCTAAGGAATCTTCATTTACCCTCCCCTTACACTTAAGCTGAATATTGTCCCCAATGTTCAATTGAAAGAAAGTAAAAGTAAGGAAAATGAAAGAATGAAACAAATACTCCCTGATTCATTCGATGTGGATGATCTAGTAACATGGTTAAATTCTCCTTTAAGAAAATGTGAAAACTTCAAGATTAAAGCAGCGCTAAAAGCTTGATTATCCATGTACATCTTCTTGTCCAACATTACATGTTAATTAGCTGAGAAAACAAACAAGAAAACCTCGCGTAAAATCGGCGGTAAATCTACATAAAATTAAATCCAAGAAAGCAAGTAAAGGTATAAAGCTTGTGGAATGATTTTTTGTAGATTCATGGAGTTTATAAAATACAGATTTCACGAAACTTTACAATTCCGGTAGAAAAACAAAACCTACAAAATTTCAAGAAAATTATACCTGACGTCGTCAGGTGATGCCTGACGCCGTCAGAATTGACCTGACGAAATTCTTTTATTTTGTTTCCGGAAAATTTCTGGAAAAACCTATGTTCTAATTCCTGGAATCCTGCAAAACAATCATTATGACTCGATACCAACATTTGACTCAAACAAATACTAATATGTATGTTTATATCTCATTATTATCGTTCATGCTCAATCCGTTCTTAAAAACAAATTTCGATTTTCCTTACACTTATTTTTTGCGAAATACCTTTATATGTAATCAAGTCGAAGTTAAAAACAAAATAAAGCATTTTCACAAAATGTTTGATACATGAACAATAAGCAATGAAAATAAAACAAACATACGGAAGCAAATAAAATCAAATAAACAAACAAACAAACAAATAAAGCTTTGGTTGCCTCCCAAGAAGCGCTTTTCTTTATTAACAAGTCTTGTAGCTAGACTCAACGTTATGCCCTACGTTTTCCCTTCACCCTTTCAATCGATTCTCTCAACCTTTGAACTATTTCCATGTCGACTCTATATTGGGTCCGAGGGTTAAGCAATTTTTATAATAAAGGCTACACTTTTCCTAGACAAATTTCATTCCCTTTTTCTTATCTTCTACGTTAATGTCCTCAATTGCACCAATGTTATCCCTTTCTAATTGGCACATAACAGAATTCAATCATCTTATTAGGCATCCTATATGTGATTTTATTGGTTTCATTAGAGAATTGGACCGTTCCCTCAAACCGATCGTATTTTAACTTGGACTCCTTAACAAATGGCTTACCTAACACAACATGAGATAAGCTACAATCTATAACACTAGCCAAGTCTTCTACAACCATAAAATCAGTGATATAAGTGAAGTCTTCGACCAAAATGTGAAGATCCTTAATTCTTCCAACAAAATTACAAATCCCATAGTGATAATCGGGATCTCTCCTACGTGAAAGTCGAGTTTTCATGATGTCATTATAGACACTTGAAGACATGATGTTGATTGAGGATTCAAAGTCGATGTAAGCTTGCTCAACGTATTTATATCCAATCATACATGGTATCTTCACATTCCTAGGGCTACCTCTCATTATCTTAGGGTCAATTTTAACAAAAGGGGGCCGAGGATTATCAACAAGATTGTTATAGTAATCGATTTCCTCCTTAGTGGGATATAAATTGAAATAATCATCAAGTTTTGGGTCTATCTCCCCTTCCTCAAGTTCCTCTACATCCTCAACAACCGCAAAATCATTAGGCCCTAGGTCCTCATTTGAATACATGGCGATTGCTGGGTCATTAAGTGTATTATCAAGCTCAATATCAATTAACCTATTAAGCTCCCCAAGTTCTCTAATCTCGCTTTCAAGCTGATTATGCAACATAATCATTTCCTCAAGTGAAAGGGGCGGATTCGCATTTTCCATGATGGCAAACGGAACAGTCAATGAACTTAATCTACTAGCAAATGAACAAAGAAAAAGATAGACTAAAGAAAACCTATAAAAATAAAAATAAAAAACTCACTAGAAAGGAATCTAGTGAGTAGACATAATAAAAATAAATCTAAACCTAAACCATAACTATTCCTCGACAGCGGTGCCAAAAATTTTGATGTGCGGATTATGGTCTACACGAAAGTTTTACTTATCAAGGGATCTTGAGAAGCTTACAATCCCCACCAGGCAGTGTACCTAACCAATGTAGTATAGTGAAGTGGCAAGTACTAGGGGATTGATCGTTCTCCACCGGGAATAGTGTTTGTTAGGATTGAAATTGATCTAACTAGGTCTAGAAGTGAGGGATGATTCTTTTTGTATGTTTATATTTTATGAAAGCAAGTAAAATTTCGGGTATTAGAAGGATGGACGAAATTAGTTGCTAGTCAACTAACCCAAATAACAACTAATGCAATAAAAATAAAATAAATAAGAAAATAAAATGTGTAAACTATGAATGGAGAAAACGTGTTTACTTAGATTTCATTATTCCCTCGTTATCTTTTATTGATTGATAAGCTTGTTACAATTGCGTGGGTGACGGGTTGCATTCCTTAATACCATTTGTGGGGCCGTATACGATCTTCCCCAACTCTATAAGCTTTTATATCTTCCTATGGCGACACATTAAGTATCCTTACCATGGCCTCCTTAATAGTTACTTATGCATTAAATACAACTATTAAAATCGTAATACACATCCGATTCATATTTCTTAAGACGTTCAAGCAAGTTACCGAATAGGAGATTAGCCAGTTTTCTTAAGCCTAACATTGATTATCAATCACCCAACAACAACTATTAACAAACCATCAATCAATAATAAATAACTAGGTTTCACTACATCTAAGCAAACACAAATAAACCTAGCCTAGCATGTTAAAAGAAATACAAGCATAAGATAGAATCAAACAACACATAGACATATTGAATGATTGATGGATTACTTATCTTTAATTGAACATGGAAGAGACAAGGGTATAAAACCCTTAGAAACCTCTGAAATTCGTGCTAGGGTTTGTGTGAGTATTCCACCAAAAGTTCCCCTCCAAAGTTACACACCAATGAATGAAAAATCAAAAACTATATATAGATTTACAAGGGTGATGGCGTCACCTTTTGATGGTTGACGCCGTTATCTTGCCACGGCAAGGGTTTCTTGTCGTCCAATCCAACTTCTTGACGCCGTCACTTTGTAGGAGTTCTGGGTCGTCACGCTTTATAGAATACACGTGACGGCCAACTTCTGGTAAAGGGTGACGCCGTCACGTGCAAATACTCAAAATGTCTTCTGGCGCGTCAAGTGTAAAAGTAATATCCACCTATTGTCACAAAGGCTGACGCTGTCACTTTAGAATAGGTGACGCCGTCAAGTGTAATTTCCAGCTTGGATTTTTTACTTTGTCATTTTCTTCACTTTTTGCTCCAAAAACGTCCAAAATGCTTTGTTTTTCATAATTCTCTTCAAAAGTACCTAAAATGACAAAAGGAACGATTTAAGGTAATAATTGATCATATTATCACAACTCAAGGCTTAAATGACCCCTTAAAAGCGTAACAAATTTTGCCTCATCAAATACCCTTACACTTGAGATTTACTTGTCCTCAAGTAAACGAGCTTTTATTCTAATCAAAGTACAAGCTAGGGGGTCATTTAACATTAATATAAAAGTAATTACAACACATGATCGTTCCACCTTAATCAAAACAAGCACGAAGATTATATACTAGCACCTCACAAATAGTGTTTGGATACTCTCTTCTATCGGGTGTCATAAACTAAAATATAACTAATAGAAGTGGGAAAATATCACTCACTACCTGTCATAGCAAATAGATTACCATAGGCTTGGGAAAGGATCAAAAACCTCCACCACTTGGTGTAAGCACCGAGGAAAACTATCAAAGAGGTCTTTTTCAAGGGTTATAACGTTAGGTGTAGGGATATGGAAAACACGGTTTGTTGGATAAAGGGATATTTTACTGGTGGCAAGTTAATTATCTTAGTTAATTACATTTACAATGCGGTGTTGCTAAGCCAAGACCCGACTCAACTTAGGCTAATAATAAAATAACATAAACTCAAATGAAAACAAAAGGAAACGGGATGGTAGTCCGTTATATTTTTATTTTATTTTATTATTATTATTATTATTATTTGCATACACTCTTGCCCTACCATTCAAAATAATACATTAAGGAGGCTCGGTTCTACCCTTAAACTTGAACTTTTACATACTTTACATGTAACTAATCTAATTATTCAAATTAAGATAATCAAAACACTTGGAGTACTTTAAAACATTTATGCATATATAGGGGTAATAAATGATTTTCTTCCCCATTACTCCATAACAATAGTACTTTACCCATGAGTCTCAATCGTCCCAAAACAATATGTACAAGACATGACTCGACTTAGCAACCATGTAATCAATTAGACAATTAACTAAGGGTTTAAACAAATGTTGTAATAATAATGCACTAAATATGAGTGTATACAAGGAAGGCTAAGGCGATTTGGGTGTACATTTGGGGGTGGATTGTAAACAAATTCTTCTTTTAAGTAAAATGCTTAAAGTTAGAAACGAAAAAGATAGGCTCTGAGGGGTGTACTAGGGGTATCGTTTACTAAAAATGAGTACATCGCAAAGGTGTGAGAAAATTACTTGACCAATGAAGTCAATCTAATTACAAAAAGAAACAGGCTTAAAAACATGGGTTATCCTATGCCTCTTATCATGTAGTAATTCCAACTACACGAATGTAGTCTCACATGTGGTCTTAGAATGAATCACTAACGCAAGTTCTAGAATCTAAATGCTACCGGTACATACATAAGCACTAAGGCTTTTCCTATTAAATCTAGGGGCGAACCTCACATATTTAGGGTGGAAATTTTTTAGTGGTACATTTTTTTGTGCTAGTCATATAACTCCTATTCATGAGACGCATTTTTGATGCGTGGGGATTGCACCAGGCTTTACCTCTCAAGGGATCTCGAGAAGCTTACAACCCCCACCAGGCAGTGTACCTGATCGATGTAGTATAGTACAATGACAAGTACCGGGGGATTGATCGTTCAGCTAGGAATAGTGTCGCTAGGATTAGAAAACCTAAAGACTAGGTCTAGAGATGAGGGATGATTCTTTTTGTATTTTTATATTTTTAGGAAAGCAAGTAAAAATCTCGGGTTTGAAGGATTTGGGCGGAATTAGTTGCTAGTCAACTAACCCAATACTAAGATGCAATCAAAATAAAATACTAGAAATGAAATTAAACTAAATTAAACTAAGGTTGTGAGAAATATATAGGAGAAATGTGTTTACTTAGATTTCACTACTCCCTAGATATCTTTTACATGTTAATTACTTGTTATAGTTGCGTGGATGACGGATTGTATTCCTTAATACCATTCATGAGGTGGCGTACTTACTTCCCCAATCCTATGAGTGCCTACTTCACTCCTATGTTGAGCCGGCTAAGAAGCTCCTAACATGGGATCATTAGAATTTACTCATGCATTAAATACAACCAATAAAACCTAGTACACATCGGTTCATGTTTCCTAAGACGTTCAAGCATGTTACAAAATGGAGATCTGCTAGTTTTCTTAAGCCTAACATTGAAATCATTCATCCAATACAACCATAAACAAGTAATCAACACATAATTAACATCTAGGTTTCATTAGATCTAAGCAAACACAAGATAAATCTAGCCTAACATGTTGAAATCAAGACAAGCACAAGATATAGACAACCAACACATAGACATATTGATTGAATTAAGAGAAGACTTATCTCAATAGCACATGAAAGGATTCAAGGGGTACAAACCCTTGAATATACTGTAAAATACGAGCTAGGGTTCACAAAGTTCGGCCCTAGGGTTTCTCCACACAAGTTCCTCCCAATGAATGAAAAATAGAAAACTATATATAGATTTTAGAAGGTGACGGCATCAAGAACAAATGTCTGACGCCGTCATCTCGCCGCCAAATAGTTCCTCGGACTGCCTAGATCTGGGTCTGACGCCGTCATGTGTACACCTTATGCAGGCCGTCATGATTTTAACTCTTGACGCTCTTGTTGTGACGCCTTCAGGTTTCTTCTGGGTCGTCATGGATTTTACTCTTGACGCCGTCATACACTGTTCCCAGCATGGAAAATTAAGTCTTTGGCGTTTTCTTCACTTTTATGCTCCAAAAACGTCCGAATTGCTTCCTTTTCCAGATTTCACTCCCAAAGTACCTAAAATCACAAAAGGAACGATTTAGGGTAATATTTGATCAAATAAATTCAATTCCGGGCTTAAATGACCCCTTAAAAGTGGTTCATTTTTCGCCTCATCATATACCCTTACACTTGGGGTTTGCTTGTCCTCAAGCAAATGCGCTTTTATTCTAATCAAAATACAAGTTAGGGGTCATTTAACACTAATATAAAAGTAATTACAACAAATAATCGTTCCACTAAAGACCAAAGACAAGCACGGAGGTCATACACTAGCACCTCACAAATAGTGTTTAGATACTCACATCTCTCGGGTGTAATAAAGTTATATCACAATATGGAAACGGAAAATATCTCTCACTACCTGTCATAGCAAAATAGATTACCATAGGCTTGGGAAAGGATCAAACCTCCACCACATGGCGTAAGCACCTATGATAAACTATCAAAGAGGTCTTTTAAAGGGTTGTAACGTTAGGTGTAGGGATATGGAATACACGGTTTTGTTGGATATAGGCAGTCTTTACTGGTGGCGAGTTAACAATCTTAGTTAATTACATTAGTTTAACAGTGCTCCAAGTGTTTTAATTTTCCTAATTCGAGTCATTAGATTAGTTTAATGTAAAGTATGTAAAGATTCAAGTGTAAGGGGAATATTCATTCCCTATGATGTATTATTTTGGATGGTAGGGCAAGAGTGTATGCAAAAAAAAAAAATAAAAAAATAAAAAAAAATAAAAAAAACCAGAAAAATCAAGAAAAAGAAAAAAAAAATAGAAAAAAGAAAAGAGAAAAAACATACGGACTACCATCCCTTTTTATTCTATGTTCATTTTATGTTTTTTTTTTGTTATCTTTCATTTATTAGCTTAAGTCGAGTCTAGTCTTGGCTTAGCAACGCCATATTGTACATGTAATTAACCAAGATTGTTAACTCGCCACCAGTAAAACTTCCTTTATACAACAAAACCGTGTATTTCATATCCCTAAACCTAACGTTACAACCGTTTAAAAGACCTCTTTGATAGTTTATCCTAGGTGCTTACGCCATGTGGTGGAGGTTTGATCCTTTCCCAAGCCTATGGTAATCTATTTTGCTATGACAGGTAGTGAGAGATATCTTCCGTTTCCATATTGTAATTTACACTTTATTACACCCGAGAGATGTGAGTATCTAAACACTATTTGTGAGGTGCTAGTGTATGACCTCCGTGCTTGTCTATTGGTCTTTAGTGGAACGATTATTTGTTGTAATTACTTTTATATTAGTGTTAAATGACCCCTAACTTGTCTTTTGAGTAGAATAAAAGCGCATTTGCTTGAGGACAAGCAAATCTCAAGTGTAAGGGTATATGATGAGGCGAAAAATGAACCACTTTTAGGGGGTCATTTAAGCCCAGAATTGAATTTATTTGATCAAATATTGCCCTAAATCGTTCCTTTTGTGATTTTAGGTACTTTGGGAGTGAAATCTGGAAAAGGAAGCAATTCGGACGTTTTTGGAGCATAAAAGTGAAGAAAACGCCAAAGTCTTAATTTTCCATGCTGGGAACAGTAGGTGACGGCGTCAAGAGTAATTCCCTGATGGCGTCAAGAGCAAAATTCCATGACGATCCAGTACAGATTTGATGGCGTCACGAAGGTAGGGCGTCAAGAGTAAAAGTCATGACGGCCTGGAAATGATTAAGTCTTGACGGCGTCAAATGTAGATCAAGGCAGTCCGAGAATAGTTTTGGCGGCGAGGTGACGGCGTCACAAGGTTGGTCTTGACGCCGTCAGCCCCTTTTCCTATATATAGTTTTCTACTTTTCACATTAAAAAGAGAGAAGTTTTGGAGAAACCCTAAGTACGATTTTGGTGCGAATTTTACAGGTTTTTCAAGGGTTCCAAACCCTTGATACCTTTCATGTGTAATTGAGATAAGTGTTCTTTCAATTCAATCAATATGTCTATGTGTTGGTTATCTATATCTTGTTCTTGTCTTAATTCCATCATGCTAGGCTAGATCTATCTTGTGTTTGCTTGGATCTAATGAAACCTAGATGTTAATTATGTGTTGATTACTTGTTTATACTTGTCTTGGATGAATGATTTATATGTTAGGCTTAAGAAAACTGGCAGATCTCCAATTGGTAACATGCTTGAACGTCTTAAGAAACATGAACCGACGCGCACTAGGTCTTTATTGGTTGTATTTAATGCATGAGCCACTGTTTACAATCCCTATAGTTGTGCTGGGCATGGTGTAGAAGGAGATAAGAGCTCATAGAATTGGGGAGTTAAGTGTGCCACCCCATGAATGGTATTAAGGAATACGATCCGTCATCCATGCAATTATAACAAGTAATTAACGTGTAAACAAATGTCTAGGGAGTAGTGAAATCTAAGTAAACACATTTTCTCCACTTATTGCTCACAACTTTAGTATAATTTAGTTTATTTTCATTTCTAGTATTTTATTTTGATTGCATCTTTAGTATTGGGTTAGTTGATTAGCAACTAATTCCGCCCAAATCCTTCAAACCCGAGATTTTTACTTGCTTTCTAAAAAATATAAAAATACAAAAATAATCCTCCCTCGCCTTTAGAACTAGTATTTATGTTTTCTAATCCTAGCGACACTATTCCTAAGCTGAATGATCAATCCCCCGGTACTTGTCACTATACTATACTACAACGATCAGGTACACTGCCTGGTGGGGGTTGTAAGCTTCTCAAGATCCCTTGAGAGGTAAAGCCTGGTGCAATTCCCACGTATCAGATACCTTCAATGATCACATTTGAACTAGTAGTACATGTGTTTAATTCAACTAAATATTTATTTACTAAATTTTCTAGATTGACTATTTCTTGTGCAATATCAAGTTTATCATCTTTGGTTTTACATTTCTCTTGGTGAATCTTTAAAAGACATTTCCAAATATCATTTGCCGTTTTACAACGAAAAAATCTTTCATATTTGACTTTTGGTAGAGATTTGAGAATAAGTAATTTGGCTTTAGTGTTTTTATCAATATTAGTTTGAAGATTACTATATTGATTTTCAAAATCCATTTTGGTTGTTTTAAGATCACCAATTGAAATGATATGCCAAAGATCAAGATCTATTGATTTCACATAATTTTCAAATTTAGTCTTCCATTCAAGAAAATGATCATTTTCAAATAATGGTGGTTTTTGCGTAAATTCCTCTTCTAGATATTTTTCAAATTCCATAGATCGTTACAAGTTTTAAAATACAATATATTTTAAAAATCTTGCTAGACGTGACTCTTGATACCAATTGTGGAAAACTAGAAGGGGGGGTTGAATAGTTTTACGTCTTTTTCGTTTTATTATTTTTGTAAAAGTTAGCTTCAAAGTTTAGATGAAAGCTTCAAATCTTTAATGCGGAAATATAGATACAAGTTTATTTACGATTTCGTATAAACACCACTTAAGTTTAATGTTGGAAAAAGTTTATAATTTCGTATACCATATATAAGCATATATATATGTATAAGTGTTTCAATATAAGTTTGTGTACTTGGTTTGTTTTTGAAAGACTAATATTATGAATGAGTTTTAGTTTGATCTTTATGTGAAATCGATATATGCACAACATAAGCAATAATAATTATGTATGGAATGCTAGTAAGTATGTAATCAAAAAGTAAGAGATGGAAAGATCAAACCGAGAGACAAAGGATTTATAGTGGTTCGGCTACAAGGACACCTTCCATGCCCTACTCCACTCCCCGAGTCACCTACTCGAGAGTTTTCTTCACTAGATCAAAAACCTCCCTTGTGGCGGAGAAAACCTTACACACCAAAATACACACCACAACTTTATCACAACGTAATCATACCTTCTACACGACTTATTCACACCAATTAACTTCACACCAATTCTTCCTCACAGCGTTCTACTATGCTCCTAGCTTCTTCACAACTTACAACTTCCTAACTCTTTTTCTTCACGCCACTTGTTTCTTCACTCCTTCACAACTAAGTCCTATTCACTACTCCAAGGTATACACTACTTCACAACTACTAGGCTTCAAGGTCTTCTCAACTTCAAAGCTTCAACTTCTTTGTCTTCACAACTATCTCCACTTCAATGAACTACCACAACTTATTTCTTCTATCACTAATCCTATCCACCTCTACCTCTTCACTTCTATTACTACTTCACACCTTCAATAGATCAAGATCCTATATCTAAATCTATCTAACCAATGTATACACAATGTTCACAAGGAAGAAAATGATATACAAGATGAACTAAATAAACTACTTAGATATCAAAATGATACTAAGTTGTAATACTCCTAGTCTTGATAAGTAGGAGTATTCTTCTCTTTGCACTTGAAAGAATGAGGCTTTGAATCACTTGAAACAAAGGCTAATGAATTGTATGATCAAAGGATTTTTAGGATTAAAATGGAGATTTGAATCAGAAAGTTTATGTGCAAAAAGGTGAGGAAAAAATCCAGGTTTAAGGTGGTATTTATAGGCAACAGATTCAGACAGAGGAGCGTGGCCGGTCCCCTTAAATCATGGCCGGCCCCCTTAAAATTAAGGGGACCGCCCTTTATAATTAAGGGGGCCGCCCAGCTGAAATGGCCAGATTCTTTATCTTTTAGTGGGGAAAGTTTATTTGGTGAAAAACTAACTGATTTTGGTTAAAAATTTGAATTCATATATTTAGTATGAATAAAATATTTTTCTTTATTACCAAAAGTGTTTTTAAAAAATATATAATATGTTTATATAATTAAATAAACTTTGTATTAGTTAATTGAATACCCCTTTGATCATAAATTGCACTAAACACTTTGTTTATTCATACCTTAAGTGATTAGTTGGTGAAAGTGATTATTTACCACTAAATACTTGTTTACGTCATAATATTTGGTTTGATGAGTTTAAGTTTTGTGATTATCAAAACATAGAGATATCGAAAGATATGAATAATGTTTTTAGTCAATTATTTATATCAACAATCTCCCCCTTTTTGATGATTACAAAACCTAAACTTATTAAATCCAAAAATTAATTTTTAGATAAGTATTTAGTAAGTTTACATTCACTTCTCCCCCTTTTTGTAGAATCAAAAAGGTTAGGCCGAGTAAGCTTCGTGAGAGAAGTTTAAACGGGTAGAAAACTCCCCCTTGACGTATGCTCCCCCTCGTTTGAGGGCACCAAGGGTTCGAGTAATGAAATTCTTGCAAGAAAAATATTAGAAGCACAAGCATGGCACAAGCAAACACATATATCATAACATCAACAACTAGTAAGCATGGCAAGGATAATTCGAAACATATATTAAATCATTCAATAATAGAAAATGATTATGTCAACCCATAATCATTGTTACAAAGGCCATAAAAATAGAATTACAAACAAAGTAGAACATCCTAATGTGCCAACAAGGAGTGTCACCAAACTTTCTTGAATCCCAAAATGGTTGAGGAGTTTTATTTGAAAATGAGAAACATAAGCATGTAAAATGCTTGGTGGTTTAGTGGAGGTAAACATTTGGTTGCATGGATGTTGTTGGGTTTGGAGATGTGGAGCTTGTAGGTGGTGAAATTGAAGATGGGTTTGTTGATTGAGGGTTTTGATGTTGTTCAAGTGATGGTGTTTGTTGAGATCTAGTAAGAAGATACTCAATCCAAGTAAAGTGCTCATTCAATGCAATGGTTTGTTGTTGGAGGAAGATGCAACAAGGACAATTGTTAACATGCTTCTCAATTTGGTTTTTGTTATGTGGTGATGATGGTGAGCTTGATTGTGGTGGATCCAAATTGCGTTGAGCAAGATGTAATGCTAAAAGAGCACTAAGCTCATGTGCCTCTTTTAGCTCCTCAACGAACTTCAAGTGTTCGGAGGAAGGTGATGGTGGTGGAGCTTGATAGTTGTCTTGGGTGAAAGTTTGAACATGCAACATGGGAGTGGCATGTGAAATTGTAGGATGTGGTGGTGGTACTCTTGGTGGTGGAGACATGATTGAGCTTGGGTAATCATGAAAGCATGATATGGGTGGAAGAGGTTCTTCATGAGATGATGGTGTTTTTGTTGAATGAGCAACATGTGAGGTGTTGATTGAGAGGTTGGGATTGTTGTTTTGGGATTGAGTATGCTCATCAAATGAAGAAGCATTAATGAGAGCATGAGTGGATGATAGGTTGTGAGATGAGTCATTAGTGTGGGATTGAGGTTTAGTTGTTGGTTGACTTGGAACAACATCACTTGAGTTACGACAAGAATCAAGTTTCCTCCTCCAAACGGGTTTGATGGAGATCCTTGCGGTTCTTGAAATCTTAGGTTTTTGGTTGTTGGGAGATGACATGTTTGGGTGTGATGGCATTAATGATGGGAAGAGGGTATTTATAGTGTATGAGAAATGTGGTTTAGGAAGGTAAATTTTGAGGGATAACATGGGACAAAATATGTTTGTGAATTTTGGGAAGTATAGGCTGAAGTGGGTCAAAAAGTGATAAAGAAAACAGTGTCCCCGACCATCAGATGGCCGGTCCCCTTAATCATTAAGGGGGCCGCCTTATATAATTAAGGGGGCCGCCCATCTGGTGATTCCCAGAATGCCAGAAATGGGTTTTTGGCAGAAAATCTTCAAAAAGGTTGTGTTTTTTGGATTTGGATTCAAGTAAGTTCAACTCTTTGAGGCAATCTAGGACATACTATTCATGAATGTAGAAAGTGATATAGAAATAATTGAAATAGGCAATAAGTTTCTAATAATCATGCTATCTATTTATTTATCAATTAAGATATGCAATTAAGGAGGCAATAAGGCAAATAAGCTAAATGTGCAACTATATGAAAATGATAACATTTAGCCTAGAACAAACATATAGATGAGTGTTCACAACAAATAGGTGGATATGATTATATGGACTTCAAGACTTGTTACAAACAAGATCCATATGGGCAAGTCATGATTCTCATGAAATGATTTGATTAAATTGTGAATGTTATTTCCAATAGAGATGTATGACATATGTGAGAAAGTTAAATGTGTTTTAAGCAAAATGTTTTTAGTTTTATTCAACAATGTTTTGAAGTAAGTTCAAGTGTGCATTACAATAACGTAGATTGAATTTTGTTTCATAATGTGAAGAGAAAAAAAAATTCAATCTTGTTTTTGATTTAAAGTAATGGTTATGAAAGAAGTTTTAGTTAAAAAAATATTTCATTCAAAAAGAGAGAAGTTTTAAACATGATGTTTTGATCATGATAATCAAGAAGTTGCAAGTGAAGGATTTGAAATGGAAGCTTGTCATGCTTCAAGAGAATCACTTAAGCCCATTGTCACACATAATCATCCTTAGTAACATCTAAAGATATTAAAGTGAAATGATAGATACTTATGATCTAAATGCAATGGGATAGGAAGGAGCAAGGTAAATAGTTCATGGATACAAGATAGACATATGTATGTATATATATATATATATATATATATATATATATATATATATATATATATATATATATATATATATATATATATATATATATATATATATATATATATATATATATATGCATGTATGTATATATATATATATATACAAAGAACATTATAATATCAAGTTGCAAACAAATATCAATTATAATGCATCTATTTATGCAACTACTTAGATATCAAGATGATACTAAGTTGTAATACTCCTAGTCTTGATAAGTAGGAGTATTCTTCTCTTTGCACTTGAAAGAATGAGGCTTTGAATCACTTGAAACAAAGGCTTATGAATTGTATGATCAAAGGATTTTTAGGATTGAAATGGAGATTTGAATCAGAAAGTTTATGTGCAAAAAGGTGAGGAAAAAATCCAGGTTTAAGATGGTATTTATAGGCAACAGATTCTGACAGAGGAGCGTGGCCGTTCCCCTTAAATCATGGTCGGCCCCCTTAAAATTAAGGGGACCGCCCTTTATAATTAAGGGGGCCGCCCAGCTGAAACGGCCAGATTCTTTGTCTTTTAGTGGGGAAAGTTTATTTGGTGAAAAACTAACTAATTTTGGTTAAAAATTTGAATTCATATATTTAGTATGAATAAAACATTTTTCTTTATTACCAAAAGTGTTTTTCAAAAATATATAATATGTTTATATAATTAAATAAACTTTGTATTAGTTAATTAAATACCCCTTTGATCATAAATTGCACTAAACACTTTGTTTATTCATACCTTAAGTGATTAGTTGGTGAAAGTGATTATTTACCACTAAATACTTGTTTACGTCATAATATTTGGTTTGATGAGTTTAAGTTTTGTGATTATCAAAACATAGAGATATCGAAAGATATGAATAATGTTTTTAGTTAATTATTTATATCAACACTTAGGATTAAGTGCGGGTGAAAGTAGCGATACACACCTTTAGGGTGGAAATATGCCACGTGAGGTGAAGGGGGTGAGTGAATGGCTTCCTTCATCCTAAAACTACCCGGATAATATTGGTTGATGGGTGGGTCGGTTCCTCTTTTGTCTCCTAGAAATATATCTAAGGATGGAAAGGTGTGTAAAGATTGAGGTTCTGGTTCATCAACACTAGGAAATTCCCTAGAACTAGGAGTAAGGTTATCACTACAAGTATTCAAACCTATATCCTCAAGTGGTTCCTGGTCCAAGGGTTCTACTTCTATTGGGGTTCCTATTGTCTCTTCTACTTCTTCCGGGTAAGTCACCGGCGGTGTGTATGCCTCAAATGATGCTAGGACTTGTGGGGTACTTAGTGGGCTTGGGTTTTCTACTATCTCTTCCATCACATCATTTGTTTCCTCAAAGTCTGACAGATACAAACTCATCAATTCATTCAACTTATGGTTCACGGTTAGGAAACTTTCCTCGAAATTCTTCCAAAGGGTCTCACTAAAAGGAATTGATCCTAATAATGATCGTCTAATTGAAATCACACATGCATAAAATTCATCAAACCCATCTAACTTTACCCCCAACTCCTCTTGGATGTCATAAAGATCACACAAAAAATCATTGGAATAATAGGAAGCAAATCTATTAGTGAAATATAGTTGTTCCTCTATTGTCAGTGATCTAAATGGAATTTCATCTGCCATAGTGACAAGTGAAAATGGTTTTACAAACAAAGGGCACAAAGAAAAAGATAGACTACAAGAAAGCTAATAAAAAGAAAATAAAAATCTCACTAAAAAGGAATCTAATGAGTAGACCTAATCAAAATAAATTCCAACCTAAGCAATAACTATTCCCCGGCAGCGGCGCCAAAAGCTTGATGCGTGGGGATTGCACCAGGCTTTACCTCTCAAGGGATCTCGAGAAGCTTACAACCCCCACCAGGCAGTGTACCTGATCGATGTAGTATAGTATAATGACAAGTACCGGGGGATTGATCGTTCAGCTAGGAATAGTGTCGCTAGGATTAGAAAACCTAAAGACTAGGTCTAGAGATGAGGGATGATTCTTTTTGTATTTTTATAATTTTAGGAAAGCAAGTAAAAATCTTGGGTTTGAAGGATTTGGGCGGAATTAGTTGCTAGTCAACTAACCCAATACTAAGATGCAATCAAAATAAAATACTAGAAATGAAATTAAACTAAATTAAACTAAGGTTGTGAGCAATATATGGGAGAAATGTGTTTACTTAGATTTCACTACTCCCTAGATATCTTTTACATGTTAATTACTTGTTATAGTTGCGTGGATGACGAATTGTATTCCTTAATACCATTCATGGGGTGGCGTACTTACTTCCCCAATCCTATGAGTGCCTACTTCACTCCTATGTCGAGCCGGATAAGAAGCTCCTAACATGGGATCATTAGAATTTACTCATGCATTAAATACAACCAATAAAACCTAGTACACATCGGTTCATTTTTCCTAAGACGTTCAAGCATGTTACACAATGGAGATCTGCCAGTTTTCTTAAGCCTAACATTGAAATCATTCATCCAATACAACCATAAACAAGTAATCAACACATAATTAACATCTAGGTTTCATTAGATCTAAGCAAACACAAGATAAATCTAGCCTAACATGTTGAAATCAAGACAAGCACAAGATATAGACAACCAACACATAGACATATTGATTGAATTAAGAGAAGCCTTATCTCAATAGCACATGAAAGGATTCAAGGGGTAAAAACCCTTGAATATACTGTAAAATACGAGCTAGGGTTAACAAAGTTCGGACCTAGAGTTTCTCCACACAAGTTCCTCCCAATGAATGAAAAATAGAAAGCTATATATAGATTTTAGAAGGTGACGACGTCAAGAACAAATGTCTGACGCCGTCATCTCGCCACCAAATAGTTCCTCAGACTGCCTAGATCTGGGTCTGACGACGTCATGTGTACACCTTATGCAGTCCGTCATGATTTTAACTCTTGACGCTCTTGTTGTGATGCCTTCAGGTTTCTTCTGGGTCGTTATGGATTTTACTCTTGATGCCGTCATGAATTTCCTCTTGACGCCGTCATACACTGTTCCCAGCATGGAAAATTAAGTCTTTGGCGTTTTCTTCACTTTTATGCTCAAAAAACGTCCGAATTGCTTCCTTTTCCAGATTTCACTCCCAAAGTACCTAAAATCACAAAAGGAACGATTTAGGATAATATTTGATCAAATAAATTCAATTCCGGGCTTAAATGACCCCTTAAAAGTGGTTCATTTTTCGCCTCATCACATATTAAGACTAAAGTTTCACTCCTACACGTCGCAAAAAATTTTAAATTTGGTGCTAAAATTACCCTAACAAGTATTTCTCTTAATTTTATTACACATCCACTATTGGACAAGACAAAAATAAATGCAATTATAATCTCTAAGGAATCTTCATTTACCCTCCCCTTACACATAAGCTGAATATTACCCCCAATGTTCAATTGAAAGAAAGTAAAAGTAAGGAAAATGAAAGAATGAAACAAATACTTCAAGATTAAAGCAGCGCTAAAAGCTTGATTATCTATGTGGAGTTTGTTAGATTCCATGGACCGTTTAGAGCACTAGGGTTCAACAATAACATAGACAATATGCAGCGGAATAATTAAAACAATATGTTATTGACACAAAGTTTTTCACCATCATCACCTCCAATTATTACTTGATCAGAATAATAACGTGTTACCTAAATGTAACAAGGATCTAAGACATCTCAGATCTTAGAGGATTCGAACAAACACTAACTAGTTCTAGGCGTTTATAATGAACTACGCCCTAGAACACACACACACACACTTTTACTAGTCGACTACATTGTGAAAGACATATAATAACCTATACCCTACGTCTCTTTATATAGAGAGATATTAGGGTTTACAAAGAGATAAGTATAAAACTAAATACAGAATATCATCAAAATCGTTTCTTCATAATAGAATATTTCCTGTATCTTGATATCTTTGAAGCTTTCTCTCTTTGTCACTTTAGCCCTTCATGTTTCATTCTTAAATTTATTTTGTCACATCAAATCAAGAATCCCAACAATCTTCCCCTATTTGATGATGACAAAACAAACAAAGTCGTGTACGAACTTCCCTAGGCGAAGTAGAGAAGTTGAGATGTATGCATCTCCCTGAATGAAACAATCTTTGTCTTCCCCTTAAGTCATGCCACGCCACTCCAAAATTTCTTCCCCTTTTTGTTATCAGCAAATAGGGAACGTGTATAATCTTCCCCTTGAGTGGTGCATGTAGATCAAATGATTTAACACATCATAATATGCTTCCCCTGAAATCAATGTGTTAACCATCTTCATGATTCTTCAAATCTGTAGGCTCTTATGTAATGATCACTTGCGAAGAAAACCAAATATAACGAATTTGATGAAGAAGTAGAATTTCCCAAACTTGTGTCTTATGTCTTGTACTAACCCCGTGACTTCAAACTTATATCCAAGACCAAATATATAAGTAGACCTCGATCTCTTGACAAAATCCTCATCTTCAATGAGACACTGAGCACAATAATGTAACTCCTTCAAGTGATAGTTAACTAGGTCTTCATCCATCCTCCCCTTGACCTATGAAAACTAGATTTGACAAGTCTTCGTCACCACCGTATAAAACAAACAAGTTATCTTCAAAGTGCTACACCCACTTTGAGATATGATAAGAACACAAACCTGTGAAACTCAACTACAACATCAACTAAGTGATATTTAACCTTCTTCGTAATCAATTAAGCTAATAAGAATGAGCCTTTAAAAACGTTTAAGAACAATAACCAAACCAAACTCCATTTGTGTGTGTAAACCAATCAAACATATGTACTTCCCCTTACTGCTCTTAATTCATCAAAACACAGCAGTAGAACAAACCTATAACCAGCAGCAGTTTTATACCCAAGCAGCAGAATACTAAAGCTAGCAGCAGAATGAATGTTATAGCAGCAGTATCAAGCAGCAGAGTAAAATACAACAGCAGTAGATTCATAAAGCTAGCAGCAGAGTAAACTTTGTAGCAGCAGAATGAATTTTAACCTTTAAGCGCAGCAGCAGAATGAATTTGAGCAGCAGAATGAAGATAAGACTAGCAGTAGCATAGCAGTATAGCGATCAAAATTCATGACCATATTAGGGTTTAGTGAATAACGCGACTTTTACAAACAGAATCATAGTCGTCCTTTTTTTTTTTTTTTTTTTTTTTTTTTTTCTAAGTATAAAGACAACACTTCAAAGTGTCGCGAAAACCCTAAAATCACCAAAAATCACTCATACACCTCCACACCTGCTTTCTTTCATGAGTTTTCAATACCAAACAATGTATAACCAACTTCTATGATGAATTTATGCAATAGAGACCAAAATCAAAGAAGTTAATATAATGAAAACCCTAAAAATCGAATTACAAACCCTTTATCTGCAGCAGTTTTCGACACACAAGAACTTCCACATAAAAGCTCAGATTGAAGATCCCTCCGGTGGAAATCTTCCTTGATATATAGAGAAGCTCCAGTAAAAATTTCAGCCCGATCCAACGGTTAACGAAGGAGATATCGCCGTTTGAAAACTGACCTGCAGAAAGTTACGAAAATTGAAACCAAATTCGATTTTCTTCTTCATTCTTCGACTAAAAACCTTGTGAATCCCTAGGTAACGAGCTCCCCAAGCTCTGATACCAATTGTGGAGTTTGTTAGACTCCATGGACCGTTTAGAGCACTAGGGTTCAACAATAACATAGACAATATGCAGCGGAATAATTAAAACAATATGTTATTGACACAAAAATTTTCACCATCATCACCTCCAATTATTACTTGATCAGAATAATAACGTGTTACCTAAATGTAACAAGGATCTAAGACATCTCAGATCTTAGAGGATTCGAACAAACACTAACTAGTTCTAGGCGTTTATAATGAACTACGCCCTAGAACACACACACACACTTTTACTAGTCGACTACATTGTGAAAGACATATAATAACCTATACCCTACGTCTCTTTATATAGAGAGATATTAGGGTTTACAAAGAGATAAGTATAAAACTAAATACAGAATATCATCAAAATCGTTTCTTCATAATAGAATATTTCCTGTATCTTGATATCTTTGAAGCTTTCTCTCTTTGTCACTTTAGCCCTTCATGTTTCATTCTTATATTTATTTTGTCACATCAAATCAAGAATCCCAACAATCTATGTACATCTTCTTGTCCAATATAACCTGTTAATTAGCTGAGAAAACAAACAAGAAAACCTCGCGTAAAATCGGCGGTAAATCTACATAAAATTAAATCCTATAAAGCAAGTAAAGATATAAAGCTTGTGGAATGATTTTTTGCAGATTCATGGAGTTTATAAAATACAGATTTCACGAAACTTTACAATTCCGGCAGAAAAACAAAACCTGCAAAATTTCCAGAAAATTATACCTGACGTCGTCAGGTGATGCCTGACGCCGTCAGAATTGACCTAACGAAATTCTTTTATTTTGTTTCCGAAAAATTTCTGGAAACACCTATGTTCTAATTCCTGGAATCCTGCAAAACAATCATTATGACTAGATACAAGCATTTGACTCAAACAAATACTAATATGTATGTTTATATCTCATTGTTATCGTTCATGCTCAATCCTTTCTTAAAAACAAATTTTGATTTTCCTTACACTTATCTTTTGAAAAATACCTTTATATGTAATCAAGTCGAAGTTAAAAATAAAATAAAGCATTTTCACAAAAATGTTTGATACATGAACAATAAGCAATGAAAATAAAACAAACATACGGAAGCAAATAAAATCAAATAAACAAACAAACAAACAAATAAAGCTTTGGTTGCCTCCCAAGAAACGCTTTTCTTTATTAAAAAGTCTTGTAGCTAGACTCAAAGTTATGCCCTACGTTTTCCTTTCCCCCTTTCAATCGATTCTCTCAACCTTTGAACTATTTCCATGTCAATTCTATATTGGGTCCGAGGGTTAAGCAATTTTTATAATAAAGGCTCTTCTTTTCCTAGACAAAATTCATTCCCTTGTTCTTATCTTCTTCGTTAATGTCCTCAATTGCACCAATGTTATCCCTTTCTAATTGGCACATAACGGAATTCTCTCATCTTATTAGGCATCCTATATGTGATTTTATTGGTTTCATTAGAGAATTGGACCGTTCCCTCCAACCGATCATATTTTAACTTGGACTCCTTAACAAATGGCTTACCTAACACAACATGAGATAAGCTACAATCTATAACACTAGCCAAGTCTTCTACAACCATAAAATCAGTGATATAAGTGAAGTTTCCGACCAAAATGTGAAGATCCTTAATTCTCCCAACAAAATTACAAATCCCATCGGGATAATCGGGATCTCTCCTACGTGAAAGTCGAGTTTTCATGATATCATTATAGACACTTGAAGACATGATGTTGATTGGGGATTCAAAGTCGATGTAAGCTGGCTCAACGTATTTATATCCAATCATACATGGTATCTTCACATTCCTAGGGCTACCTCTCATTATCTTAGGGTCAATTTTAACAAAAGGGGGCCGAGGATTATCAACAAGATTGTTATAGTAAGCGATTTCCTCCTTAGTGGGATATAAATTGAAATAATCATCAAGTTTTGGGTCTATCTCCCCTTCCTCAAGTTCCTCTACATCCTCAACAACCGCAAAATCATTAGGCCCTATGTCCTCATTTGAATACATGGCGATTGATAGGTCATTAAGTGTATTATTAAGCTCAATATCAATTAACCTATTAAGCTCCCCAAGTTCTCTAATCTCGCTTTCAAGCTGATCACGCAACACAATCATTTCCTCAAGTAAAAGGGGCGGATTCGCGTTTTCCATGATGGCAAACGGAACAGTCAATGAACTTAATCTACTAGTAAAGGAACAAAGAAAAAGATATACTAAAGAAAACCTATAAAAATAAAAAATAAAAAACTCACTGGAAAGGAATCTAGTGAGTAGACATAATAAAAAAAAAATCTAAACCTAAACAATAACTATTCCTCGGCAGCAGCGCCAAAAATTTTGATGTGCGGATTGTGGTCTACACGAAAGTTTTACTTATCAAGGGATCTTGAGAAGCTTACAATCCCCACCAGACAGTGTACCTGACCAATGTAGTATAGTGAAGTGGCAAGTACCGGGGGATTGATCGTTCTCCACAGGGAATAGTGTTCGTTAGGATTGAAATTGATCTAACTAGGTCTAGAGGTGAGGGATGATTCTTTTTGTATGTTTATATTTTATGAAAGCAAGTAAAATTTCGGGTATTAGAAGGATGGACGAAATTAGTTGCTAGTCAACTAACCTAAATAATAACTAATGCAATAAAAATAAAATAAATAAGAAAATAAAATGTGTAAACTATGATGGAGAAAACGTGTTTACTTAGATTTCATTATTCCCTCGTTATCTTTTATTGATTGATAAGCTTGTTACAATTGTGTGGGTGACGGGTTGCATTCCTTAATACCATTTGTGGGGCTGTGTACGATCTTCCCTAACTCTATAAGCTTCTATCTCTTCCTATGGCGACACCTTAAGTATCCTTACCATGGCCTCCTTAATAGTAACTCATGCATTAAATACAACCATTAAAATCGTAGTACACATCTGATTCATGTTTCTTAAGACGTTCAAGCAAGTTACCAAATAGGTGATTAACCAGTTTTCTTAAGCCTAACATCGGTTATCAATCACCCAACAACAACTAATAACAAACCATCAATCAATAATCAATAACTAGGTTTCACTACATCTAAGCAAACACAAATAAACCTAGCCTAGCATGTTAAAAGAAATACAAACATAAGATAGAATCAAACAACAAATAGACATATTCCATGATTGATGGATTACTTATCTTTAATTGAACATGGAAGAGACAAGGGTATGAAACCCTTAGAAACCTCTGAAATTCATGCTAGGGTTTGTGTGAGTATTCCACCAAAAGTTCCCCTCCAAAGTTACACACCAATGAATAAAAAATCAAAAACTATATACAGATTTACAAGGGTGACGGCATCACCTTTTGATGGTTGACACCGTCATCTCGCCACGGCTAGGGTTTCTTGTCGTCCAATCTAACTTCTTGACGCCGTCACTTTGTAGGAGTTCTGGGTCGTCACGCTTTAGAGAATACACGTGACGGCCTACTTCTGGCAAAGGGTGACACCGTCACGTGCAAATACCCAAAATGTCTTCTGGCGCGTCAAGTGTAAAAGTAATATCCACCTCTTGTCACAAAGGCTGACGCCGTCACTTTGGAATAGGTGACGCCATCAGGTGTAATTTCCAGCTTGGATTCTTGACTTTGTCGTTTTCTTCACTTTCTGCTCTAAAAACATCCAAAATGCTTTGTTTTCCAGAACTCTCTTCAAAAGTACCTAAAATGATAAAAGGAGCGATTTAAGGTAATAATTGATCATATTATCACGACTTAAGGCTTAAATGACCCCTTAAAAGCGTAACAAATTTCACATCATCAACCGTATTCACCCCCTCTACGGTTCTATAGTTACAACAACAAAGTTTCAAAAAAAGAACTTAGTTTTAAGAGTTCACAACATAATGAAAAAGTGTTTTATACATAACCAAATGCTATAAGTAATGCAATAAAATATTCTATGAAATGAGGCCACAAAAATGTGACTCTAGAATGACGCTCCAAATGATATACATGTTACGTGCGACTAATGACCTGAGAATAACATGTTAAAATGTGTCAACATAAAGTTTGTAAGTTTATACGTTTACCGTTAAGTAAATAGTGTCATAGGCCACAGATTTAGCGACCATTGTATCACTCACAATATTATGAAAAGTATTACTATTGCACTAAGCTCATGAAATTGAAGCCTTATCTGTTCTGTTATGTGTCCCTGCAAGTGTTCATTTTCGAGAACACTCATAGTTCCTCAAATGATTAGGCGCCCGTTTAATATACCAGTCAAGTAAGCGCTAAAAATCTGGAGGGGAGTGTCAACCCAATAGATCTATTCAAAACATTCATGCTTATTGTGTGTGGGGGACTGGGGTCTTAGTGGAAAATGTGTAACTTAGGGAATACGTAAATGTTTAGAGTACTTATGTCCATAAAATAAATGAGCATGTATTCTCACCCATAGTAGTTCAAAACAAGTAAAGTAGGGGTTATGAGACTCACCTTAGCAAGTGAAAGTAACGAGAACAATAAGTAAGCTCGTAGTATGCGATATGACCTATCTACGATCTAAATCAATTAAGATGCCTTAAAGTCATAATGATCTGCTCTATGCACATGAGTTTTGGAAAGTTAAACCGCTCCTATAAACTTGTGTTAGAGTTTTGTGGAAAACTAGAAGGGGGGTTGAATAGTTTACCTCTTTTTAATATCCTTTTTAACATAAAAATCCTTTAATAACTTTATGTTTGCTCAACAATATAAACACACCATTATATGTTTGTTTCTTTCAAAAGCTTTTAGTGTAAGTATCAATTCTAATTATACTTGTTTCTTACTTTGAAAAGCTTTACTTGTGATGATCCTAACTTTGCTTATTTAGTTCTTTGAAAAGCTTTTACACTTGTTTGAAAACTTAAAGATAACTTTAATTGTTTTACTTCTTTGAAAAGCTATATATGTGGTTAACGATTCTAACTAAACAATAACATGCAATAAGCAAAGATAGAGAAAGAAACGATCAAACCACAACACGATTGTTTATCGTGGTTCGGCTACAAGGACTCTTTTTCCTTGCCCTACATCCACGCCCCGAGTTTCCAACTCGAGAGTTATAAACACTAATCAACAAGCTCCTTTCACCGGCGGAGAAAACCTTACACGTCGCTTATACTTTTACCGACACAAAGCTAGATGTCGAGTTCTTTTACAAGGGTACAACCACTCCCACTCGTCGCTTACACTTTTACCGACACAAAGCTAGATGTCGAGTTCTTTACCAAGGGTACAACCACTCCCGTTAGTTCTTTTACTAGGGTACAACAACTCCCAACATACTACGTATTTTGAGGCCTAAAATACTAACCAACAACTTCTACATACATGACACAAATGAAGTATAAACTACCAAAGCTTATACATGACCAAGCTACCAAGACTTGCAACTTTAGAGTTGAAGCTTGTAACTTCTTGAATGATCTTGTGGAATTCCTTGCTACATAAGAGAATCACACAAGTCAAGGGTTACTGAGTTAGTTTAGAGAATATGTGAAAATATGTCCTAAAGGGTTACACAAAACAAACAAATGGTTTGGTATTTATAGCAAACCAAACTGCAAGCTTGGCGGATCAGGCGGAACCCTCAGATGGGTTCCGCCCGTGTACCCCCAGGGTACCGCCGGGTCTGCAGTAGGTTTTTGCAATAACTTCCCAAACCAAACAATGTCTTGTCACATAACTTCTAGCAACCAAACAATGTCACATCACTTAAAGTAAGTCAAACATGATACTTGCAAGCAACATGAAAGCAAGTCAAACACATAACTTGCCATAAATACATAATGACAAAACTTGCCATAAATGTGATGTGACTATTTCTAATTTAAGAAATAAGACCAATGTTTAGTTTAAAAGGAAATGTAAACATTAGTTAAACAAGACTTAAACACTCAAAGTGATAATTTACTTTTAGCTAAAGTTCATACTTTGTTATTAACAAAACTTAGCAAAGATCGTAAAATATAAATAACGTTTTTAGGCGATATTTGTATTAACAATCTCCCCCTTTTTGTTGATGACAAAACATAAACTTTATTTAAAAGTAAGTCATAAGATTTAGTGTTAAGTCTTATAAAGTTAGTAATGAAACTTGTTTTTGCAAAGAGTTAGCTACGCGGAAGTTTAAAATAATAGAGCAAGTTTCATATAAATTCTCCCCCTTTTTGTCGAAACAAAAAGAAGAGTAGCGAAGCGGAATTATAGGCACGCTCCCCCTTGGTTGATACTCCCCCTAAATGGAGTGCCAAGAGAGGAGACATGGATTTTGAACCTACAAAAGAAAAGTTAGTTTCCGCACAAGACAAGTCATGAAAGCATTTCATGTTTAAAAACACAACTAAGAGTTGTGAAGTGGAATAAAGCAAGACTCATGCTCCTCCTTGAATGTTACTCCCCTAAATGGAGTTTTCAAGGAAGGAAAACATGAATAATGAACCTACAAAAAGAGAGGTTAGCACAAGATTTATGTATGGTACCATATCAAGGTATAGTTCACTCATTATACCTAAATGGTCAACAAACCCTTCAAACCTTGTTGTAGAATTAATTTCATTTAACTTGTAAAATTTTGACTCTTAGAGAGTCAAAGACATAAAATTAAGATGACAACATGCTACAAACTAAAAAATAAACTAAGAACATAAAATGCTACAAGGAAATCATCATTTTCCTTAATGAGAAACATTATTCAAAAACAAGGATTGGGTTGTTTTAAGGATGAAAAATGTGGGTTGAAGGTTGTAGCGGGTTTTATTTGGAGAGGTGAGGAGGTGTCTTGGTTTTGGTTTGTTGGTTAAAATGGGGACATTTTCCAATAGAAACGGTTTCGTTTCATTTTGGAGACTCTAAGGTTGAGGTGGGTGAGACAAGGATTGTAGATGATCCAAAATGTGGTTTAGAATAAACCTCATTTCTTCGGATAACTCACGAAGTTCCGTTCGACATCTTTCACTAATGTGAGCGGTTCTCTCGCAATGTCCGCAATCATGGCGGGGGAATGATGGTGGTGGATAGTTTGAACTTGAAGGAACAAAGGTGGATGGTTGAGAAGTGTTTTTGCTTCCTTCACTTGTTGTGTGTAATGCCGTATTGAATTCCATAACATGGTTGATTTGAGAATCAACCATTCGTTTGAAGGCATTGAGGTGGCTTAAATGAGTGTTAATTTCCTCATTTGTGTTTGGAGGTTCTTGTGGTGATGGTTGTTGTTGTTGTTGTTGTTGTTGTGGTTGAACTAGGTGACGGAAACTTGGTTCTCCGTAAGGATCACCATGAAGGTTTTTGTAAATAGGATGAAACACAAATGAATGTGAGTGGGTATGACCTTGGTCATTTGGAAAAATAGTTGGTCTAGCATAACGGTAAGCCAACCGTTCTACCGTAGATGGGTAACGAGGTTCATCATTGAGTTGCTCATTATGTTGTTGTTGTGTTTCCATTTGAGCAATGGTGTCAAAAAGTGAGAAGGATGGTGGACTTGATGATAAATCATCAAAAGTTTCCAAATTGGGTGTTGGTGATGTTGGTGGTGTATGGAAAAGTTCCATTGGTGTAAGTGTTGGTGATTGAGGTGAAGAAGTTTTTGATTTAAAAGCTTGTTGGGAAGGTGAGGTTGACACACTCAAAAGTTTAGTTGGTGATGGATTAGAGGCTAGGTTTGAGTTGCAAAGTGGTGGAGAAGGTGGTGGAGTGGCAAGATTGAGCAAATCTTGAATGGTGATCACATTGGTATTACAAGGTGTTGAGGGTGTAGTTGAGGTAGTAAGGTTAAGAAAATCTTGGATAGGTGAAGAGATGTTTAGTGAGGCATCACTTGATGATGATGAGCTTGACTTGGTGGTTTTGTTGAAGCAACAAGTTTTCACACTAATCCTAGCGGTTTTAGCACATGATTTTGATGACTCGGATGAGGTGTTGGATTTGGTCATTTCAAAGGTTTTGGTTTTGGTGTTTGAGAGAAGAAGATTTGATGGTGTGATTTGAATTGTTGCAAACCATTCATATTTATAGGATGAGAAAAAGTGTTGAAATAAGTGTTTGGATTTGATGTTTTGCTATTCAAAGATTGAAGTTTTACATGATTTTCATGACCATGTCACATCATGTAATGTCAATCCAATGAAATAGGATGGAGTGGAAGACCAAACTAAGCACTCAATGCTTTGTGATCATGGAAGTGATTTGGTTGAAAATGTATCAAAGGTTTGAAGGATCCTTTAAAAGGGTTCCTTTGGTTGGTTATGTTTTGAATTTGAATTTTGGCGGGAAGTGTCTTCCTAGTTGTTTTAGTGAGTGAGGTTTGTTCCAATATGGTTGTTGGTGTTAATGAAAGATGTTTCTCACTTGGGATAATGACTTGACACTTTACAAGTTATGATCTTAAGAAAAATGTTCACAAATTTTCTGCAGGTACTGGCGGCACCCTGAGACTACACAGGCGGAACCCAGTTTTGGGATCCGCCAGGTCCGTTGGGCCATTTCTGGAATTCCCAGAAATTGTACTGACGGAACCCAAATTTGGGATCCGCCGGATCCGCCAGGCCTGAAAAACTTTACAGTCCACGTTTTTTACCCGCGAAACGATTTTTTAAATTTTCGAAAACTCTTGGAAATGAAAATTTACTATATGACAGATTAGGAAATGCAAAAATTGGGCATATAGACATTCATCTCTTATGACTTTGACCGGGGGCTAACGATTTTCACTTAACTTAGTGAATTTTACCATAAGCATGAAATTGACACATACCACCAATATTGTCATTAATCATAAAAGAGCATACAAAACATAATCCATCAAACGTAATAAGACATGAATATGAGAAGTAATACAAATCACATAATTCACATAGTTTTAACACAAAGACGCTTCTAAAGCACACATAAGACAAACGCTCCTTAATCTTCTCACAACCGGTCAATCTTCTTTTAGAGCTTGTTTAGGTACCTTCCAAAACACTTGAACATTCCTTTGGTTTGCTTGAATTCTTCGGAAGCATTGTCAATGATGGGGAGAGTTTGAAGATATTCCAAAGGAGGTAGCTTCGAATTAGGAAGATTATCGTCATCGCTCATGTCGGATGATGATGAAGGTGAAGGTGAGCGAGTGCGTTTGCCCTTATTTTTGAAAACTCGTTTATCACTTAGAGGAACGAAGATGTGAGGGACAAGAGAATAGTCAAGGTGCATTCTTTTGTCATTAGGAGGAATGGGTGAAATTGCTCTAAATAGCCGAGTAAGAAGCATTCCATATGGAAGGGCGGTTTTTCCAACTAAAGGTATGTCGGCCATTCGTCGGGCTAGGTAGTAGGCTAAGTTGAATGGTTGACCAATGGAAATGCTATAAAGCATGTAGCAAAGGCATGTGTTAACATGATCCCTATTTCCTATGGTACTTATGACATTGGCTCTAAGAATTTCTTCCCACTTCTTAAATTGTGGTTTAAGCTTATTGGTCTCCATACCAAATGGGTCCTTATCCACAATATTCCCCGAACGATTTTTCCTAGTGGTAGAGGCTCTAACAAAGAGATGTTCCTTAATTGTTTCCTTACTAACAAGAGGATTGTTGTATGGATGAAAACGCTCAATTGAGTCTAGGCTTGAAATAGGCCACTTATCCGTGTAAAGATAAGTACCTTCATTAGGAACACCAAGGATGATAGCTAAGTCTTTTAGGTCTATGAAATTTGGTATTTGATTTGTTTTGAAAGTTAATGATATCTTACCCGACTCATCGGTGAAGAGTTCTACGGTTGCATAGAATTCTAGTACGAACCTAGGGCAAATTGGCTCATTAATATCAAGAAGACAATCAAAGTTGATTGCGGCAAAGTTTTGGCGAATAGATGTTCCTTCTAGAAAGGATGGATCAATTGTTCTACCTTCGTGAACATAGCGTTTTTCTAGTGCCTTAAAGGTTTCTACTTGAACTTTGTTAAGACCTTTAGTCCTATGGTGTTTGGGCAAGTACTTAAGGGTTTCCACGTGATCGGATTGATTTGTGTTAGGCATGTTGATTCCTAGAAAACACAAGAGTTATATGTTAATGACTTTTTAATCAATGTGCATGTTCTAATATATTCTTATATGCAAGACAATGTGATGACATGGTTATCTTGACTCATTTTGATTCCCAAATCGTTTTGTTATGCAAATTTTGTTGTAAAAACAAAAGATAACCAACACTCTCCTAATTGAATGTGTCTTCGATTGAATGTACCAAAAAATACATATTAGTTATGTATCCCCTTTAGCATTCAAGAGATAGTATGCAAGTGATGTTTAAATGATGTTTTTCATTTGTTTTAACAATGTGGTGATGAATCATGTTGCAATTAGAAAAATAATGCTCTTGGTGTGTTTGGTAAATTAAGGTAACAATGAAAAGATACATTTCTTAACTTAATGGAATACATAATTGACTAGCCACCAAGTTTTTCATGAATCATGAAGTTTTTATGCAAGAGCCCTAGGATTCTAGTTGATGATTGTAAGCAAAAATGTTATGATTAAATTAAAAATATAGTTGTGATTGGAATACTTACAAAGTTAGTTGGATTGGAAGAGATCGGATTAGAAGCCCTAAAATTCGTATGGTTATGTGTTTTTGAGAGGGTAATGATAGTTTGAAGGTGAATGACTAAATGAGGAGGGTGTTTGGTTTTGAAATTTAGAGTAAAAAACAATCTGTGGAATCGGCGGACCAGGCGGAACCAAAAAATGGGTTCCGCCCGTATGGTCTGAGGGTGCCGTGGGTGTCTGCAGGAAAAATCAAAAGGGGATTGTCTTGATTTTTGTGGTTTTATCCTAATGTTCAAACCTAAGATTTTAAGTCTTATTGTGTATGACTAAGCCTAGGAATGATGAATGTTTCACATTCAAGGGGTTTAGTGAAAACGTTGATGGATTGATTAACGTAGAAAAACTTTCTTAGTTAAGATGTTCCTCAATGAACATTTTTACCAAGACGATGATGATGGATCACAATATGTCAATAAAGAACATAATGGATTGAATTGTCGCTGAAGTCGATGCTTCCTTTGTTGAGGGTATAACAATGTTGATAAGATGAATTCCTTTGTTGATGTGAGTTTGCTTGTTCAAGCGGAGCTTGTTGATGTGTTTCTCCATTCGATACAAATTTGAGAATCATGCGCGTTTTTGGAGACTCATTGGGTAAGTAAGTATTAAAAGTGCAAGTACCACTTGTGCTTTTCTTATCAACTTATTACCGATGCAATTCCATTTGGCATACACTATGGTTTCTAATCCCGCTCTTTTGGGACACCATAATCCTAGTGGTGTAGTACCTTTAATTGAATCCAAGCAAGCTCTTTCGAAAGAGTTGTTAAAGGATCTTCTCTAAATTCGAGCACATAGACAAGCACTAAACATAATGTTGGGTTACATTTGTTGTAAGAACAAGTATACTTCCAAACATATCTCTATGTTTAGTTCTACCTACGGATTTACTAATCTCATTCTTGATAAGTCGTAAAGGACTTAATCATTGTGAACAAGTGAATAACTAGGAATGTTTTTGAGTGATTATCCCTTACTTTTGGAGCTTGCTTAGGTAAATAAATAGTCTTTCAAAGATTAACATTCTTTTCTATTTTAAAAGTCTATTTTGTTTTAGTAATTGCTTTACACTAATGTCCAAAAACACTTTTTGTTAATTTGTTTCAATTACTATTATGACCCATGTTTCAGGTTTTTATGACCTTGTTGATATTGCTTGACTCAATGTTTTATACACGATGAAAGGATGTTGTTTTTCAATTTTTAATAGTCCATCTTCCTTGTTATTGACCTTGACGTACTTGTCTTATCAATGTTGGGCTTTCGACTAAGTCATCATCTACCAAAGATGATATCTTAGAAGGAGGTGGTCTTTCATTGAATTTTAAACTCAATGATTCCTCGACTCTTTGGGTTTATTTTCTTAAGACCTCACAAGTGTAAATGTCTAAGATATGCAACATCATAAGACTATGGGTCGAATTTGATGTTCACATCCTAGAAGTTTAATAAATCATTTTCTCCCAATCATTCAAATAAAATTCAACTGATTTATTTTACTTTGTGTGTCTTTCGTGAAGCTTTTAGCAAAAGAATGATTGGATTTAGGATGCTATTGAAAATATATGGTATAATACCAAAAGACATTTGTACTATAAGTGTTTATGAAATGTTTTGGTTTTGCTAGATTTGCAAGCATCACAAAAGTGTTGGTTGTCTTATCACTTAAGAAGTTCTTAGTTCACTCACTTGTAAATAAGAATTAAGTGAGACTTACTCAAGAGTTACTCGTGTATTTTCCCGAAAGATTAAACGAGGCAAGACACCTTATATCTCCTACTAGAAGTAGTATCAAACTACTTTACCTATGAAGGATCTAATCCTTATTGTTACTCACACAATCATAGACACCTTATAGTAAAGACTACTACTAATACTTATGACAAATCATACAGTTAATCAACAAGAAATATTTAAAAGGTAAGTTGAAGAGACGTGTACCTTTTAAGCTCCATAGATTAGCCATCAAGAAGAAAAACATAAAGCAAATAATCTTGATACGTAGAGAGGCTAAACACAACTTCTTATAAATCCAAGAAAGTTAGAAAGACACATAAAAGAATTGACCATGATATTTTTATCCCTTTATCATGTGTTCCTATTAGAGCTAAAGTAACTTCTACAGTACACTCTTAGGTTTCACAAACACAACATGTTTTGTTTTACTTGTTGATGATTTATTAGAGTTAAATCCTAATCCGGTTCTATCTCTAAATGACCTTTGATTCTTCAAACAACTTTCAAGAGTTTTTGAACTTTCTTCAAATTTAGGAAGCATTTTTCCTTTTTCATTTTGTTTTAGAATTTCATGTTTGTACTCTAGACATACTTTACATTCTAAATCAATTTCAACGTGACTCTCAGGTCTAGACATCTTATCTTCTAACATGATTTCATTTTCAAAAGTGTTTACACAAGATCTTGAAGTTTCATTGTTAAAGATAGTTTTTAGGTCCATGTTGCATGAAAGTTTAGACTCATTTTCTATTTTGGAAAACTCTAGGATAAATGTGTCAAAGCAAAAATGTTTGGTTTCAAAATGTACCTTGCTTGGTGATTTAGCTAAGAGAGAATCACAAACCGGATGGTTGGCTTCATCTTCATCCGTGTTAGTCCATGAATCACAAGCAAGTCCACCAAAGAGCTCGACATGAGAAGTCATCTTCACTTACACCTTCATTTAAAACATTTAAACTAGTAGTACATGTATTAATCTCAACTAAATGTTTATCAATTAATTTTTCTAAGACCTCTAACTTAAATGTGAGATCAAATTGATCATCTTGGTTTTCAAATTTACTTTTCCATTTAAGCATGCTTTCTTTTTCAAATAGTGGTGGGTTTTGAATAGGTTGCCCTTCTTTGAGATTTTCAAAATCCATGGATCGATCCAAGTTTTAAAATACAGTTTATTTTAAGGAACTTGGGTAACGTAGCTCCTGATGCCAATTGTGGAAAACTAGAAGGGGGGTTGAATAGTTTACCTCTTTTTAATATCCTTTTTAACATAAAAATCCTTTAATAACTTTATGTTTGCTCAACAATATAAACACACCATTATATGTTTGTTTCTTTCAAAAGCTTTTAGTGTAAGTATCAATTCTAATTATACTTGTTTCTTACTTTGAAAAGCTTTACTTGTGATGATCCTAACTTTGCTTATTTAGTTCTTTGAAAAGCTTTTACACTTGTTTGAAAACTTAAAGATAACTTTAATTGTTTTACTTCTTTGAAAAGCTATATATGTGGTTAACGATTCTAACTAAACAATAACATGCAATAAGCAAAGATAGAGAAAGAAACGATCAAACCACAACACGATTGTTTATCGTGGTTCGGCTACAAGGACTCTTTTTCCTTGCCCTACATCCACGCCCCGAGTTTCCAACTCGAGAGTTATAAACACTAATCAACAAGCTCCTTTCACCGGCGGAGAAAATCTTACACGTCGCTTATACTTTTACCGACACAAAGCTAGATGTCGAGTTCTTTTACAAGGGTACAACCACTCCCACTCGTCGCTTACACTTTTACCGACACAAAGCTAGATGTCGAGTTCTTTACCAAGGGTACAACCACTCCCGTTAGTTCTTTTACTAGGGTACAACAACTCCCAACATACTACGTATTTTGAGGCCTAAAATACTATCCAACAACTTCTACATACATGACACAAATGAAGTATAAACTACCAAAGCTTATACATGACCAAGCTACCAAGACTTGCAACTTTAGAGTTGAAGCTTGTAACTTCTTGAATGATCTTGTGGAATTCCTTGCTACATAAGAGAATCACACAAGTCAAGGGTTACTGAGTTAGTTTAGAGAATATGTGAAAATATGTCCTAAAGGGTTACACAAAACAAACAAATGGTTTGGTATTTATAGCAAACCAAACCGCAAGCTTGGCGGATTAGGCGGAACCCTCAGATGGGTTCCGCCCGTGTACCCCCAGGGTACTGCCGGGTCTGCAGTAGGTTTTTGCAATAACTTCCCAAACCAAACAATGTCTTGTCACATAACTTCTAGCAACCAAACAATGTCACATCACTTAAAGTAAGTCAAACATGATACTTGCAAGCAACATGAAAGCAAGTCAAACACATAACTTGCCATAAATACATAATGACAAAACTTGCCATAAATGTGATGTGACTATTTCTAATTTAAGAAATAAGACCAATGTTTAGTTTAAAAGGAAATGTAAACATTAGTTAAACAAGACTTAAACACTCAAAGTGATAATTTACTTTTAGCTAAAGTTCATATTTTGTTATTAACAAAACTTAGCAAAGATTGTAAAATATAAATAACGTTTTTAGGCGATATTTGTATTAACAAGTTTTATAAAGTTTTACAAGTAAAATCATTTAGGAAATGAGTGAACACATGGACTTTTCTTGTTATGTCTAAAATAAGATTCTGCCAGAATTTATGAGCCGACTTTGAAAGGCCATAACTTACTCAATTCTTAATGAATTTTATGAAACAAAGTCTGTAATTTAGGTTTATGTGTTAGGTTTCAAACCCATATAGCCACACTCAATGATTCAAAGTTTTAGACATCCAAATGGTCATCACAAGACATAGGTGTCAACAACTATACCTGTTGAACAATTGCTTGAATAATTTCGTTTTGAAGCACCGTACCACCTCCACAATTTATGATTCTTAGATCAAAGCTTTCCTAAGACAATAGGGTATCTTGTGCTTCAAAGTAACCCTAATTTCTAGACAAAAAAACCCTAAAAACGTATCATTATTTAAATCAACTTTGTATACAACAAATCTAATAGGGTGGTATAAATCTATGCATGACATGATAAATAAGTGTGATATGAGTTTATAGAGACACTTACACGAAAAAATGAATGAGTTTGATGGTCATGAAGTGAACTTGGACCAACCCTAACATTACAAACCCTAGATGTTTATTACTAAACCTTGCTATACTTAGATAACTTTGAAAGAGTTGTGTTTCTTTGTGTGTTTTCAGCCGAATGAGTAAGAGAGAGGAGTGAGTTTTTTTTGTGTAGGATTGAGTAAGATGGGCTTCTATTTATTGGCCAAATGGAGTGATTAACTAACGACGGATGGTGAGGTATCTAGGAAGAGGTGAGTGTATTTGCGACAGATCTGATATTCATGCTCCTAGAGTATATCTTGAACCAAACGCCCATTAGAGTATTTTGGGTGGTTGGTGAAAAATAAGTGAAAATTAGTATTTTTATGATTTTCTTTCCATTGACAAGCTTCCTAAGAAAAGAAGAAACAAAAAAAGAAAATTGCATGGTAAAGATCCGATTCCGTCCCCTCTCGCGGAATTCGGGTCCGAATATGAACACAAAATTCTTTCCTTTCTTATGTTCTGTCCGTCTTTCTTTGTTTCTTCACACCCCCAAAACCGAAACAAAATCATTCCCCTAAATTAACTACACACACAAAATCCACCAAACCAACACACAAACACTTAATTAATTCATTCAACTCCTAATTAATACACACACACTTCCTTAATTCATTTATCTCACACGGTTTAATTCTCTATATATTTTCATTTTTTTTTTATTTATATCTATAGTTTTGAGTTTTAAGTTTTATTATTCTTATTATGTGATCGATGTGAAATTAGGGTTTAATTATTGATTGAACTAGATGCAAGTTGTTTTGGATCTAGGGCTATCAAATCTGGTAGTCCTGGTAGTTGTCTTTGTTATTTTGCCTTTGATCGGTTTTATTGTTCGGAGAAAGTGGCGTCACGCGCTTGAAAGAAGTGAGGAGGTTAAGCGCTTGTTGGCTTTGGAACGTGAGGAAGCTGATAGGGCTGAATTTGAGAGTTTTTACGGTTCCAGGAGTGCGGGTGCGGTTTCGGAGTCGGATTTGGGGTGGGGGAGTGTTTTGGAGCCGGTGAGGAGTCAGGTTAGGGTTGCGGAAGGTGAGACGGTTAGGGTGCGAGTTTCGGACGAGGTTGTGGTCAAGGGGGTGGTCAGAGGGGTGTATCAGTGTGCCGTTTGTTTTTCGCCTACGAATACGCGCTGTGCGAGATGTAAAGCTGTCAGATACTGGTATGTCGTTCTAGATTTTGATGATATTTGTGAATTATGTTTCTGTTATTGTATAGACCGTAGAGAACTAGAGATTGACATAGATTAATTGTTAGGAAAAGTATACCTATCGGGAGACCTGGGTTCAAGCCTAGCTAGGTAAACATGGGGAAACAGCCATGGGAATACCGTTACACGTACATCAGAGCAAAAAAGGCTCGACTTTAGGCTCCTGTAATTGTAGTTATCCATTTAGAGGGACCGGATTAGATGTAAAAAATAATAGCAAGTTATTGCTCCTGGTGGTGTTTGTATGTATACTGTAGAACAGAACAATTGGAAATAATAGTATCACTTGTTAATAAATCTAATAAATCTTTATATGTTTTTCTGCGATCGTACCAGGTAAGGGCAATACGATGTTAGTACGTGAATGATGTGTGCTTGTTCATGATACTAATAATTTAGGCCTAACATACTCATACATACAAATATATCTCTTGTTGTGTCAAATGGATGGATTTAATGACCAAAATGGCTATTGTGCACTTCAAATGGTGCTGAAGTGCTAAATCTTGCATGATTGGTTTTGAAAGTTTTATCGGAGTAAAGGTTATGAGCGGGCTGTGTACATAGTTTGCTATTGTCTGATTTAATTCCAGTAGTACAAGATGGCACTTGGGTTATGTCAGCCTGCTTACACGCTTTTATTAGATTAACGCGAATAAACTGTTAGAGAAGTAGGTATCAAGTATGTTGCTACATTGTTCTATTTGATTTCTCTGGTGTTGCGCTTGTGATAAATTATCCTTTCCACCCATCTCTTTTATGTGTTGACTGAAACTTGGCATGATCAAGTTATGTGTTGACTGAAACGTGACTTGCATATCAGCTACAAGAGGACATCTCTTTTTGCTTACATTAGAATTGCTAATAACACAACTTAGTAACCTATGATACCTCCTTGGCTAATTTGTTGATTAGCTTAATTTTGATTGCACATTATATCCGCCGATGCTTCAGTTAGCTTTTACTCTAGTGGGTGGGTGGGTTTTATTTATTTATTTATTATTATTATTATTATTATTTTTATTTTTGTGGTTCGGTGGGGGGGGGGGGGGGGGGGGGGTAGTTCTCTTGTGCATTTGCGGTGAAGGTATACCATTCTCAGTTTTATAAACAAACAAAATTACTATAGTCGTTTTTTTTAACTAAAAGGTTATTTTGTGTGATAACATGGCTGTCCTAATATATGCTCCTGTCTTCGCGGTTTAACCAATAGGATCATCGAAATTTTATGTTTCGTGATTCTGTCTATACTTTCTATTTGATTCCCGAAGCAAATGATCTGAAATTAATGAGTCAGAATCTTGTCTAAATTGCCTCGGCATTGCTTTCATATTAGTGAATGAGTTGAACAATACAATTAGTTAAGGCTAATTAAATATGTGTTTCTTCGTTTTTTTGCCTTAGATATATATTTTTTTATTTTATTTTTTGTTACTTTCTTTTCTTGTTTGTGTCCATGTACCTTTATCTCGGGTTAATTTAGAATCTACAAGCTCTGAAACAAATTTAATAACTTATAAGTAATTCTGATCAGCTATAGTAAAAAATAAAATAAATTTTGTTTATTATCATTTTAAATAATGAAAGCTCACCACATACAAATGATGACAAACAAGGACTTTAATGTTCAATGTTTGACTTGAACCAACATATTCTGCCTTGGGGATGATATTTGACCATTTTGAGCCCATGAGCATATTGTATGGTGATTTACTTATTCAGTGTAAATATATGCCTTTTAATGATATCTGTGTGTTTATACTTTATAGTTCATGTGATGCTCAAAACATTCGGACGTCAAAGAAAGCTTACGAAATCTGTGATTCTTTAGTCATGATTTAGACAAGAGAGAAGAGATTCTTATATTCATATAATTCATGATTTAAATCTATTCTAAACAGTAAACTAAATTAAATATTCACCCAGTAAAGATGTCATTACCATTTTTTTGAAGTAGTGTAGTGTTCCTTTTTTTTATTTTTTATTATTATTTATTTATTTATTTATTTTTTTTAAACATTTTGCATGCTTATTCAATTCACTATTGAATTGCAGCTCCGGAAGATGTCAAATTGTTCACTGGAGACAAGGTCACAAGGAAGAATGCCGACCGTATGTGGCGGTGCAACCTGTCAAGGATGAGCCAGACAGGGGTTTTAAGCAAGGGGATGGAAAATATTCCAATGACAGCTTACTAACTGAAAATCTGCGTGATGGTTTGCCTTGCAAGGATGATGCTGATATCCAAGCACATGGGCATCAACCTGAAATTGTTTCAGTTTTCCAATCGACTGCTGAATCATCGTCCGAGGAATATTCTGCTTTTTCTACCCGAAGCAGATCCTCCACCGAAACCTCATCTAGCAGTTCAGGTGATTCTGAAATTGTGGACGAAGCCTCTGAAAACGTGGTCAGTCCTGCAAGGAAATCTTCAAGTTCAGAGAAGATCACTCGGAAGAAATTTGAACTTAGCGATGAAGATGTTATCCCTAGGCTTTCAAGTGCATCTTCTCACGCCGACGATGGTTCTAACGTCTCTCCCTTTCTGACATCTGAAGACTCGGTAATTCCTGCAAGGAAATCTACAAGTTCAGTGAAGATCAGTCAGAACAAATTTATACTTGGCGATGAAGATGTTAAGACCAGGTCTTCAAGTGCATCTTCTCACGCTGATGATGGCTCTAATGGCTCTTCATCTCCTAAGCCCTCTATGACCCCTGAAAACTTGGTTAGTCCTGCATGGAAAACTAAGCTCAGCGATGAGGATGTTAACCCCAGATCTTCTGGCGCTGCTGATAGCTCTAACGAGTCTGTATTTTCTGAACCTTCTACAACATCTTCTGATTTTTGGAACAGGACGTTGTATACCAAGAAATCCACCATTGAGGAGCTTGATGGGTTTGAACCATCTATTTCCAATGAGGCTACTACTGAGAGCGCAGCTATAGTGGATAACTTTGGCTCTAATAAGAAGGCAAATGATGAAATCTCTTCGTCAAAAGAGATGTTAGTAGAGGGTCTTAAGTCTAGGAAGCCACGAACACATACATCAGAGACGTTAGTACGCAGGGTCGTAGTTGCTAACCGTGAATCTCACGAAAAATCCATGTTCAAGGAAACTAAAATTACTCCATCTGGTGCTGGAGAACCCTCGATAAATAAAGATTCTAAAGCAGTTGGTGTCATGCCTTCTGCAATTCACGAGAGGTCAAATCATGTGGTCAACAAGAGCACCGCTTCACCTCTATCTAAATCCACAAGCAGGCTTGCATCTCAGTGTACAAAGCCTGTAACGGTTCATGAGGAAAAGAATAGGGTTGCTACATTTTTGGCAGAGAATTCTAGAAGTGCTAGAAAGGAAATAAAGACATCAGTGCTAAAAGTTGTTGACCAGCTCAAGCCCTCTAAGTTGCCGTCTAGCCACAGTTCAGTTAGGGCAGAAAGTGAGACAGCACATAAATACAGTTGCAAGGTCTCATTTCGATAACATGCCATTTTTTTTAGAACACGAAGTCGATGAGATTTTTAAGGTAACACATTCAATTGATTTTTGTAACAGGGTCTGTTTTCGTATGACATGTTTGTCAAGCTTTATAACTGGAAGCAGGTTGAATTGCATCCTTCCGGCCTCATGAATTGTGGAAACAGGTAGACCTTATATCCCTTAATGTATTACTGAAAGAGCCTTTTTTAATTTATATATTTATGTTATGTTGAAATATCTATATTCATGTGTTATTTTGCAGCTGTTACGCTAATGCTGTGCTTCAGTGCTTGACATACACCCCACCTTTAAATGCTTATCTTCTTCAAGGACTTCACTCAAAAGCATGTAAGTTATTATGTTACTGTAACACCCTGCCTTTTAAGAGTGATTGCAAAAATAACTTAAAAGGGTCTGAGTCAGCAAAGGCCTAGTGAAAATGATGGTTTTCAAGCAACAAATCAAACCAAACATGTATATTAAACAAAATCTTAATAATGTAATTTACTCTTTTAAACAATATCTTAATAACTAGAAATAAACATGCATTTTTCATCATTATGTTTACTGCACCACTTGCCACTACTCTGTGACGACCCTTTACCTTTTTGACTCTTTAATTTGCAAAGGCCAATTCATGGATAATATTCTTTTCTAAATATATAATTATACGCCGTTATTAGTAGGTACTTATGGAACATATTCTTTTATAATACTCCCTCCGGCCCATATTAAATGTCCACTTTTGACTTTTGTAGTCTTTTTTCTTTAACTTGACCTAAAATATTTTTGTTTGTACTATATAATACGTGATGAAAATTATATCTAACGAAACTACATTTAAAACTTAATCCATTCATATATTTTGTCTCAAATATTATATAACACAAATAAAAATATTTAAAGTCAAAGTTGATAAAAAAAGACTTTGAAAAAACAAAGTGGACATTTAATATGGGATGGAGGGAGTATTTGAATTCAAACTACTCTTCTGATTTTTATTTATATTTTGTCAGGTTATACCTAATAAATTTAAGAATTTGTATTTTAGATTATCATGTTTTTAAAATTAAGCTTTCCATATCTTATATCATATTTGACCCTTCACAATCCATAATGTTTATTTGTCTATTATTAGAGTATTATTTACTGGCAGTCTCAGTTACCCTTCATTAATGAACATATAAAAACTGCTTTATAGATAAGCACCCTATATTGACAGATGCTTAATCATCAATTCTGTTTGTAGGTAAGAAGAGAGACTGGTGTTTCACTTGCGAGTTTGAAGCCCTTGTTTTGAAGTCAAAAAATGGGAATTCTCCACTTTCTCCCAATCGCATATATTCCCACATAGAGAATATTGGAAGCAATCTTGGTCATGGGAGAGAAGAAGATGCCCATGAATTTCTAAGGTGTTAATGACTACAAAAGTATTTATGCCATTTGTTTTTTTTTATCAGATTGTAACTGTCTTTTTTACGTGTAGTCTTTAATCAGTTATCATGTGTTGTTACAGATATGCTATTGATATTATGCAATCAGTTTGCCTAAAGGAAGCAGAAACAACTGTACCCAATCCTTTAGAAGAAGAAACAACTCTAATTGGACTTACATTTGGTGGTTATTTAAGATCTAAGGTAACAGTCTGGTAGCTAGACGAATGTAAATTTAAATAAGAGCGACTTATCTTGGTAAGTGTTTAAACTTGGTGATTTCTGATTTGTAGATACAGTGCATGAAGTGTGGAGGTAAATCAGAGAAAAATGAGCGGATGATGGATCTAACTGTTGAAATAGAAGGTGATATTGGGACTCTAGAAGAAGCTTTGAAAAAATATACATCCACTGAGTTACTGGATGGTGAAAACAAGTATAAATGCAGCAGGTTAGCTCAAAATTTCTTATTTTCTTTCATTAAATTACAACCTTAAATTGTATTGATTTTGTTGCTATAACAACATTGCAGATGCAAATCCAATGAGAGAGCTAAAAAGAAGTTGACGATAGTGGAGGCTCCAAACGTGCTTACTATTGCATTGAAGCGGTTTCAGGTAATCATTTTGGTCAATGTGATTTTAGATATTAGATTTACAGACTCGCTGGTCTTAAAAATTTCTCATTTTGTGTTTTTAACTTCCGTGATTTTAGTCTGGTAAATTTGGGAAGCTCAACAAATCTATTCACTTCCCAGAGATTTTAGACATGGCTCCGTATATGAGTGGGACAAGTGACATGTCCCCAGTTTACAGGCTTTATGGAGTAGTGGTTCATCTGGACAAAATGAACGCTGCGTTTTCTGGTCATTATGTGTCGTATGTTAAGAACATTGAGAATCGGTGGTTCAAGACTGATGACAGCAAGGTATGTTTCGACAACTAATATATTTTGTGTATTTATTTCTATGTTTTGTATTGAGAATGTCTTTTCTCAAAGGTTTGTGGTTCTCGTTGATAATATAGGTAAAAGAGGTGGATGTTAAGAGAGTCTTGACCAAAGGAGCATACATGCTTCTCTATGCAAGGTATAAATAGGAATCCGGGATAGGCTAAAGGGGCGGTTGGGGTAATGGGTTCTGGTGAAATACTCCGTAATGCAGTAAATGTGATTACGATAACTATAATTACCGCAATAATGACATTAATTTTGATTCAAGTGGTTTAGTATGCTTTATTCTTAGAAAATACAGTTTGTGTTATTTTTGGCCCATTTAACATGTTTTCTTTTTAGCACAATTTTTTATCTGACCCATTGACCATTTGAGATAAAACATAATCTGAATGGACCCTCTCATAAGTAAATTGGTTAGGATTGTCACATGTAGTTTCATAATGTTGATTTATGGCACCAATTTAAGTTTGAAACTGACTGATCTAAATCGACCCTGTCATCAGGTGCTCCCCACGCGCTCCACGTTTACTGTTGCGCAACCATCATGATTCCAGAAAACCCAAAGAAGTGGCAACATCATCCACATCAAGATCTCATGCCAATGGACTATGGAGCGTAAACAATGATCATCTTCGGATCCGTCACCGGAAGCCTGACGATGAATCGTCATCATCATCAAGTGACGGTTCCGGACTTTTCTCAGAACCTTGCGACTCTTCCTCTTGTAGCACAAGGAGTAGCCAAAGGGATTTGAGCAGCATAGAGGACCATACTTCATTGGACTGGGAACATGTGAATTCATCAGATTCAGACACATCATCATCCTCTTCCTACTCTTGGAATTCTCCGGATACTTTGGGTGATGATAAGACATTGAGAGAACGAAGCAGGAGTTGCAAAGGAGTTTTGGATCATGATGATCATCAGTGTAGAAAGCTAAGCGGTAGTAATAGTTGTAGAGAGGCTAACGTTGATAGATTAGGTGGCCGGCCTACTAACATATGAGGAGATCCAGTTAAAAAAATAAAAAACCCGAAGTTTATGGCCAAAGGCGGTGGAGGTGTTTTTTTGGGGCGGGGTGGGGTTAGGGGGTGGTTGTATGTATTCTACTACTTTTGCTGCTGTTGGCTCCGTTAAAAACAGTTGATAGTGAGCCTGCAACATTTTGTCACTCTCTTCCCCTTCTATATATATAAAATATATTTTATGGTAACGTGCTATGTTGGTTGGTGTATGTATATACAAGACTTGTGATGGAACTCTTTTGGTGCATGTGTAACGTAAACCAATTAATGAATGAATGAGATACAAGTTACAATAGCGTCTTACATAACTGCTAGTGCATAAAATACACCTTATTACTCGCATGGAGTCGACTTCAAGAATGATTGTTTCTTGTTTAGATTTGTTCTCGGTAATTAGTCTAGCCGACACCTTAAACTGCGTAAAAGTTGATTGTTACTTGCATACAGTTTGAGAAATACCTCTTCTCTGTTGGAGAAATATGCGTGGTTCGAATTGCAAGAAACTAAAAGATATAACATATCAGTTGCTTGTTATAATCCGATGCTCAAAACTTTATATTCTCACAGCTTTAGTTCAAACTGTAATCCATATAACACACAATCATTTATATTTTAGCACATATACACATGTGTTTTGGAATTTTCGTGTTCATGCTGATTTTTCTACACATGTTTATATCTTTTGCCGAAAGGAGATTTTTGAATTGTAGGTACATTTTTTCTTTTTTCTTTTTTTCGTAGAAAATTTTAGAGTAGTTTCCAGCAAAATAAAAAGGCAACGTCAAATCCACCGAAAACGGGCCGACAACAACAAAATTTAAAGTACATCTTTTAATCATGGTAAACCCAATTGGGTCCACAAACACATCCAGTCAACAATTATTTACCTGTTCAAACTTCAAACAATTAACATTTTTTAAAAAAAAATTATTTTTAAGGACAATTTTTTTTTTTTTTTTTTTTTTTTTTTTTTTTTTTTTTGTTTTTTTGTTTTTTTTTCACACCTTATATCACCTATCTCAAAAATGATTTCTTGAACCCATAACCTTTATATTAGTGGTCAACTCATATATCACTAGACCAAAAGCTTTTATTTATTTATTTTTTTGTATTTTGTATTTATTTATTTTATATATTTTCTTAATTGGCAAAAAGATAAAATACGTTACGATGAAAAGTCACTTTATTTTGCATACGTTGATTTTGGTGCTTACCAAGGGACAAACCCCATCACCCATCTAGTTTAATCTAATGGTGATGATTAACCTAAAATTAAATATGTAGGGTTTTTTTAACATGTGCCTTTAGACACATGATAAGAGGGGGCCCCGTGTGTCCTTTTCACACATGGATCCACAAAAGTACACACAATATATATATATATATATATATATATATATATATATATATATATATATATATATATATATATATATATATATATATATATATATTTTATTTGAAAAATGATAAGAATCGATAACAAAAGAACACAAGGGCCCACTTCTTAACATGTGCCCAAGAGCACAAGTTAGAAAATCCCAAATATAAAAACCTAAATCCATATTTTTCTTTGTCTTATTATTATTATTATTATTATTATTATTATTATTATTATTATTATTTTGTCTTTTTTCTAATTCATTTTTTTATAATTCACTTTTTTTCTTTGTTTCTGTATTTTTTTTCTAATTCACTTTTTTTTTTTTTTTTTTTTTTTTTTTTTTTTTTTTTTTTTTTAATTCACTTTTTTTTGTTCAAATTTTATTTTTTATTTTTTTCGTTTTGGTCTGTTTTCGTACGTTTTCATCCGTCCATTTTCATACGTCCGTTGTCATACGTTTTCGTCGGTTTTCTTATGTTTTCGCCCATTTATGTCCGTTTTCGTCTACTTTTTTACGTTTTCGTTTGCTTTCATAAGTTTTCGTCCGTTTAAATATGTTTTCATCCGTTTTCTTTCGTTTTCGTCCATTTTTCATAAGTTTTCGTTCGTTTTCAGATGTGTTTTTACGCTTTCATACGTTTTTGTCCGTTTTCATACATATTCGCCCGTTTTCTTGAGCTTTCATCCGTTTTCTTAGGCTTTTGTCCGTTTTCTTACGTTTTCGATCGTTTTTATACGTTCTCGTCAGTTTTCATCCGTCTTCTTTCGTTTTCGTCCATTTTGCATACGTTTTCGTCTTTTTTCATACGTGTTTTTACGCTTTCATACGTTTTCATCTGTCTTCGTACACATTCGTCCGTTTTCATTCGTGTTCGTCCATTCTTAAATGTTTTTGGCCATTTTCAAACGTTTCTTAATATCACAAGTGTTATTCGTGATATTCAGAATATCATATCACAAATGATATTCTGAATATCACATGTGATATTCTTTGATTTTTCGAATATCACAAGTGATATTCTGAATAACACAAGTGACATTCTGAGTACCACAAATGATATTCTGAATATCATAAGTGATATTCTGTGCTATTTTGAATATCACAAGTGATTTTCAACTAATGTTTTGTAACATAAAAATCACTTCAGAAAATCACAAGTGATAGATATTCAGAAAATCACAAGTGATATTCTGAATATCAATTGCGATATTCAAAAACGTATGAAAACGAACGAAAACCTAAGAAAACTGACGAATACGTATGAAAACGGACAAAAACACAAGAAATTCACAAGTGATATTCAGAAAATCACAAGTGATATTCTGAATATCACTTGTAATATTTAGAAACGTAAGAAAAAGGACGTATACGTATGAAAACAGACAAAAACGTATCAAAGCGTAAAAACACGTATGAAAATGGATAAAAACATATGAAAAATGGACAAAAACAAAAGAAACAGATGAAAAAAAACGAAAGCGTAAGAAATCGGACGAAAACATATGAAAATGGACGAAACTGGGCGAAAATGTAAGAAAACAGACGAAAATGTATGAAAGCGTAAAAACACATCTAAAATGGACAAAAACATATGAAAAATGGACGAAAATGAAAGAAAACGGACGAAAACGTATAAAAGGAGATGAAAACGTAAAAAAACTGACGAAAACATATGAAAATAGACGAAACCGTATGAAAGCGAAAAAAAGGTGAATTAAAAAAATGTGAATTAGTAAAAAAGACGGAAAAAAAAAGAACGTGAATTAACAAAATAGACAAAAAAAAAAGAAAAAAAGGAAAAAAAGAAAAAATACTATAAAAGACAAAAAGATAAAGAAAAATAAAAATAAATAAATAATAAAAAAGAATAATAAGAAAGACAAAAAGACAAAGAAAAAAGAAAAAAAGAAAGAAAGAAAGAAAAAGAAAAAAAAAGTAGACTTAAGTTTTCATATTTAATCTTATGTTAATTTAATCTTATATTAATCTCAACTATTAAATCAAACTAAATGAATGATGGTAATTTATTCCTTGATAAGCATCAAAATAAGATTAAGCATTTTAACTTTTCTCTAGGATTAAACATATGCATAGCATCACCTCATTTTTACCAACTAGTTCAAAAAATAACAAAAATAGAGTGGAAAACTAAAGCCAAACATACCCCTTGTGTCATGAGTACGTGCTACACGAATATCCGTTGATTTGACACAACAAATACGGATGCAATATTGCAATGAATAAACCAACTTTTGAAGTTATAACCCAAAAAACATCATTTCAAAACTACCCCATGAGTTATCAAGTCATGCACACGACTCTTCTTGATTAAGTAGTTTTGAAGCATGAACGTGTTGAATTTGGTTTTGGTTTCTAGCGTTTTTCTTGTCTGCTTCTTAGGTATTTGAAGATATAATCTCAATGGTATCTTTAATCTTAGAAGAGATAATGAATATGATTTGATTAAAATATTATTATTTTCAAATATTTTGTATTTGTTGTTTTTTTAGAAGATGAAGTTACAAACTAAGACTATATATACTACTATTTTGTATGATATTGTCTAAGATGAAGTTGAAATTACAACCACTTGAACGCGAAACATCTTATAAGCAAAGATATTACGAGTAACCAAATTTACATGTAACAAGCATATATGTTACCAAGTGTTTTGGAGACTTAGCTCAATAAATTACAAATCTTGAGATTAAAAGGCTAATAAAACAAATACAATCAAAACCAGCTTCTGAAATAATCAAACAAAATCTAAAATAAATTCTACGAAGAACAAGGTAGGGTTGGTCCACTAAAAGCTCCTACACTCATCACTCAATCCCAGCCTCCAACTTGATACCTACCGCGGGGGAAAAAAATGCGGCTGAGCTAACGCTCAATGAACAGATATAATGAAACAAATAACTGAATCAAATAAATATATATACGGAATCAAAATGAACTGTTGAATAAGGAATCATGAAATAAGTGAGTAAGCATAATGAACCATAAGGACGTCAAGTGATGTCAACGAAGTAAAACAGATAATCATAATGTCAAACAGGAATGCCCACGAACTCAGAAAGCATACAATATGCTTAGTCACAATAATACATATACCCGTCAATTCATAAGTGTACATGGAGTAGCTAGCTCCAATGTACCGGAAGTGAAATGGAGTGCATGGCACACACACCAATCACTAAGTCAATCAATATCCAATCATTCATTTAGCCTAGGATGCATCCATACGCTCCCTGCAAAACAGAATACATATGCAAGTACGAGACTATACATACATATACAGAATGGCCATATGCACCATAATCATTATAACAAAAGGGAACGTCGTGGATCAATCACATCTTCACAGAAAGTGTCATGCCATTGGTGCCTCAATGTCATAGCCATGGTACCTCCATGGCTAGATAATACTTTGGGCAATGGGTCAATTCAAACAGGTCAAACAAAGGGATCAATACAATGGAATCATATCAGATGGATAATAACAAAATGATCATATCAATGGTTCAAATCAAAGGTTCATATCATAACAAATGATTCAAAGTCAATGAATACGAAACATGAGAAACCTTTACTGATAAAAGGTGGAATATCTGTACCGATACGAAACAAACAATAACATTAGTACATAGAATCAGAACCCTTACTGAGAAAGGGTAGAATATATGTACAAATACGAAATGCAAATGAAATAGTGTCTAAAGTAAGACTGAATATCCGTACCTTAAAGCAATTGAACGGAAAGCAAACGAATGAATTAACACAAGGAACCACGTTACGTCTTCTTCAATAAATCTACACGAATTATGGTTCATAATATATTTATTAGTTAATCAGATTACTCGTTTAAGGGTTTCATCCAATTTAGTAAATTATGGTTTGACGATATCAGTAATGTCTACTTAGGTTACAATTCGTTAATGACTAGGTGTAGGGTTTACAAAATACATTTAATTTTCTAAATACTCGATTTAGGGTTTCTAAAATAATAACGGTTACATTTATTACCAATCATTACTTAATGATCAAATTAGGTTTAAGGTTTACATATTTGCTAATTAGGTTTTAGTATATGATTAGGTTAATAGTAATTAAATGTTAGGTGTTGAATATGTTGTGAATTACCTAATTATGACATAAGTGTATCAAATATGTTTAAACAAAATATATACTAGGGTCTTATTGATTCTGACTTATATTTAGACCATAAAAGAACTTGTAAACACTTATATGAACCATAATAACTAATTATTAATTTAGGTCCAAATGTTGTTTATAAAACAATTCTTTACACACATTAATTCATTTTAGAAAATCACATGTCTGACAAATAAACTAACAAGTCACATTCTATTATAGCGAGGCCTAGGTCCACTTTCTAGGGGTCGAAATAGATTGTTTTAGGTGAATCGACATATAAAAAAAATAGTCATTTGCAAGTCGAGTTGGGCATAAATAAACTAGGGTCGAGTAGTTATCTTATGAATCGAATAGGGTAGCTATAAGGAATTATTGAAGTCAGCATATAGATACTGCGGATGACTTTCTGCTGACAGGTTCCTGCGGATACTTATAGTAGTTTCTGCTGACGTCTGGTTCCTGCTGATGATAGACATTCTGCGGATATAGTTAATCCGTAGATAATAGTTAGTTATTTATAGATAAGATATGTAGAATATCTTCTAGAGTTTTATGATTATACGTTTCTTGTAGAAGAGATTAGGGTTTCTACTAGTATAAAAGGAACCCAAGGTTATTGTATTATGTACGTGTCAAAAACAATTATTAGTGAATAATAACGATCCATAGAGGATCAAAGTATTTAGTATATCGTTTGTATTTATATTCCGCAATAGATACAAGCTCACAGAGATCGTCTATATAGTCTTGCTAGTGATTACATTAGTAGGCTATTGATCCATTGGCTCAAGATCTATCAAGTGTAGATCCTACAAGTGGTATCAGAGCCACAGGATAATCTCTGTAATCAAACTTACACTCAAACACCTTTTCATTCAATACCAATGGGAGATACAGATACTTCTGATGTCACTCTAACCAACGCCAACACTCTCACTCAACAACTTCAACAGGATGCTTTCTCTAACAATAACGCCAAGTTTCCCTATCTCAAGAAAGATGAGTATGAGATTTGGGCCATGAAGATGCAGAACTGGATTGCTAGTGTTGACTTCAACCTATGGAATGTGATAGTGAATGGAAGCAGTCCTAAAAAGACTGGAAAAGAACCTAATGGTCTTTTTACTATCTTTCCTCCATCATCTGCTGAAGAAATCCTTGTTGTACAAAGGGAGAACAAAGCAAGAACTATCTTGCTTCAAGCAATCCCTGATGACCACATGGGAGATTTTCATTCTCTTAGTGATCCCAGAGACATCTGGATGGCCATAAAAACAAGATTCTGGGGCAATGAGGAATCTAAAAGGATGAGAAAGTCTATGCTTAAGCAGGAATTTCAGGAGTTCAGAATAACAGAAGAGGAGGGCATTCACAAGGGTTATGATAGGTTCCAGAAGATTCTGAGTCAGCTGAATCAGCTTCAAGCCAGGCCTGATAATGAGGAGGTCAATTCCAAGTTTCTATGGGCTTTACCTCTTTCATGGTCTCAGGTCAGCATCTCACTGAAAACTAAAGGTGGCTTGGATTATCTATCGTTTGATGACTTCTACAACAAGCTTAGAGCCCTGGAGCTTGATATCAAGGGACACTCCTCTTATGCAGCACATCCATCACACTTTGCTTTTATAAGCACTAATTCTAACAGAGTGTCACATTCTCCAAGTCCAAGTCCTTCCACTACAACATTGTCTTTCACAACTACTGGTCCAAAGAGTTATCCACAGACTAGTAATGTGATGAAAGATGTACTTCATTCGTTTGTTGCTGAATTTGATCAAGAGCAACAACTAGCTTATGAAGATTTTGAACAGATAGAGGAGCTAGCAATGGAAGAGTTGGACTTAAAGTGGCAAATGGCAATGCTGTCTCTCAAAGTCAAGAGGTTTGAACAAAAAGCTGGAAGAAAGCTCAATGTTAATGGAAGAGATGCAGCTCGTTTTGACAGGAGAAAAGTGAAGTGCAATTCATGTGGAGAGATTGGACATTTTGCAAGAGAGTGCAAGACTAGGAAGGCTGAAGATAATACAAGATATTCAGCTTACAAGAAGAAGGAGGTGGAGGCTGGAGAATCAAAGGCTTTGGTGACTACTGTGGATGCTTGCATTGACTGGAATGAGCATGAAACTGATGATGCTGCAAGCAGTTCTTCTCAGCAAATCTCCTGCTTGGCTAGTTGTGATGCTGAATTTGCCTTCATGGGAATATCTCCTTAGGTATCTGATTGTGTTTTTGGGTGTGAAATTAAATATAATGCTCTTAAAGAAGCTTATGATGATATGGAACCAAAATATAAAACCAGTTTTATTGAAGCTCAATCTTATAAAGAAGCTGTTAAAACATTAGAAAAACAAAAAGTTTGGTTTCAACAAAATCAATTGGCTTATGAGGAGAAGATAAGAGTATTAAAAAGATAATTAGAGATGACTAGCAATGAGTTAAAATTTACTGAAAAAGAAAAGGCTAGAATTGAATCAGAGAAACAAGTTTAAGAAGATAAGTTTGATAAGGAAGTGGCTAGGCATAAAGAATGGCTAATTTCAGGTGATAAGTTAGCTAGTTTGCTATATAGTAGTCAGCCTGTAACATCTGAGATAGGTTTAGGTTTTCAGAAATATGTAGGTGCAGAGGTACACCATAATTTAGATAAGAAAAGTAAGAATAACCCTGAACCTATAAAATTCTTAAAAGAAGGTGAGATGTATGCAGTTCCAGGACCAATTAGAGGTGTATTTATGCCCACCACCACTACCTTAGACTTTGATGGTTCACACGATTTGTATGGCAAAAAGTCTGATGACTTACCAAATCCTGTTTGTAAAACTAATAACTCTGACTCTCCCACTACCATAGGAACCTCTAAGCCCACATCCCGCCATTTGGACTTAGCAGAATCACATATGCAAATTGGCACTAGGACCAATGACTCCCCTAACTCTAGTAGTATCTCTAGTAATGATTCTAATGAATGTGTCTCTTGTTCTTTCAGGGACATGACCTCAGAGACCTCTACCTCTAGTTATGCTAGTTGTGATTCCAAGACCAAGTCAGATTCACCCAAATCCTCATCAAAGCTTTCTGTCAAGTCCTCTTACAAGTCTGCTGACTCTAAAGTTGCTGCTGATGAAGTTATTTCAAAGACAGCTTCTCCTGAAGATTTGTTATTTACTTCTATTAAAAACAGTTCCTTTCGGTCATTACAAAACAATTCTATTTCTGGTGTTTGTTTGAATAATTTTGTGGTTAATAAGACTTCTTTTGGATTCAATAAATCTTCTAGAAAGAAGAAGTGTTTTGTTTGTGGTAGTAAATTGCATTTGATTAAGGATTGTGGTTTTCATGAAAAGAGGATGGGTGTTTCTGTTGCTCATAATAGACCTAGACCAAAGTGGACCAATGTTCATTCCAAACCCTCATGTGTTCCATAGGAAACCCACACCACCAGCAGAACCAACTCAGTTTCTACTGATAGGTCTGTTCCTGCTGGTGGGTCTGTTTCTGCTGGTAGATATTTTGCTGCTGATAGGAATAGATATGTTGCTAGACCATTTTCTGGATATCATCATAATTACTTTCAAAATGGTTATTGGCCTGGATGTTATGACCCAATGTTTTTGGGAAGGGCATATTGGGATTCTGCTGTAAAGTCCTCAGCAGATTGTTCTTGGAAATTTAATAGACCATATGTACACAGGGATTCCAGGAACAATGGTGGATCTAACTCATCTACATGGCTTCATTCTAATGATCCACAAGGCAGGCTCAAGTCTTTCAAGACTTGAGTCTCTTTACGGTACTTATGTTGTTGTATATTTTGTTGTTGTAGGGACATCCTATTTTAAATAAAGACTTAGGTATTGTAGATAGTGGTTGCTCAAGAAGCATGTTTGGGAATCAAGAGAAGCTACATGATTTTGTGCCTTTTAATGGAGGCAAAGTGACATTTGGAAGTGGAAAAGGAAGGATCACTGGTAAAGGAACCATCAGAACTCCAAAGGTGGATTTTGAAAATGTCTATTATGTGAAGGAGCTACAAGGTTTTAATTTGTTCTCTGTTTCACAAATATGTGACAAAAAGATTCCTGTGCTATTCACTGAGGAGGATTGTCTCATTCTTTCACAAGACTTCAAAATACCTGATGAGAGTCATGTATTGCTAAGGGTTCCAAGAAATCATAATCTTTACACCTTCAACTTGAATGATGTCCAGCCAGAAGGTGATCTAGCATGCTTAGTGGCTAAAGCATCCTTGGATGAATCTACAAAATGGCACAGAAGGATGGCACATGTAAACTTCAAGATTATCAACAAGCTTACTAAAGATGGACTGGTTCATGGACTTCCTTCCAAGATATTCACTAATGAACATAACTGTATTGCATGCAACAAAGGAAAGCAACACAAGGCTTCTTATAAAGCTATTACTGCTGTGAGCACCATCTCAGAACCTTTGCAGTTGCTTCATATGGATCTTTTTGGTCCAACATCCATCAGGAGTATAGATCATAAGTACTTCTGTCTGGTGATCACTGATGCTTTTAGTAGGTTTAGTTGGACATTCTTTTTGGGGACTAAAGACCAAACCTTTCAGATACTAAAAGAATTTATGGCCCTCATTGAAAACCAACTTAACAAGAAGATCAAAGGAATTAGGTGTGACAATGGGACAGAGTTCAAAAATGCCAATCTCATTGAACTCTGTGGGACAAAGGGTATAAAAAGGGATTATAGCAATCCCAGGACTCCACAACAGAATGGAGTTGCAGAGAGGAATAATAGAACCCTGATAGAGGCTACTAGATCCATGCTTGCTGACTCTAAACTTCCCACTATGTTTTGGGCTGAAGCAGTGGGCACTGCTTGTTATGTATTGAATAGGGTGTTGATTACAAGACCACATAATAAAACACCCTATGAGCTTTTGACTGGGAAGAAACCTACCATTGAATACTTGAAACCTTTTGGATGTCAAGTGACTAATCTAAATACAAGTGATCACTTAGGAAAGTTTGAAGAAAAAGCTGCTGAAGGGTATATAGTTGGTTACTCAGCTCATAGCAAGGCTTACAGGTAATATAATTTGGCTGCAAAGAAGATCGAAGAGACTCTTAACTTGAGATTTCTGGAGGACAATGAAAATGTTCAGGGTAAAGGTCATGAATGGTATTTTGACCTTGACTACTTGACAGATCACTTGGGGTATACAAGATTTAAAACTAACCCTTCTACAGGTGCACAAGAGTCACCTACTAACATTGCAGGTACCATGGGAGATAACTCAAACAGTGATTCAGAATGTGATGAACCCACTATTGTTGTTTCTTCTCTCCCTATTCATGTTGCAGGTCCTACTAACAAAGAAGCCTCTGATGCCAAAGTTGCTGATGATGTGGAAAACTCAACTTATGTAGAAGATCTTGCTAGACTTAAAAAGCAAGAGCATGCAGCTGCTGAAGAAGCTAAAAGGCTTGGTCTTGAGTTCACTCAAGATACTGAGGTACTTTTGAGACAAGCTGCTCTTGATGCCAGCAGAAAACCAATTTCTGCTGATGGATCTCCTGTTGCTGCTGATGCCAATTCTCCTGAAGGCATTTCTGCTGTAGTCCCTGTTTCCACTGCTACATCCACAAGTTTAGATGAACCTTTTGGTAGGTTTCCCAGCCCCTCAGAACTTGGCAATCATGAACAAAGTGCTGGCGTTTTTCAATCAGCTTCTTATGATAATGATTTTGCTCCAACTCTGACTAATCTTGAAACTTCTGTTGATGTTAATCATGTTCCCACTAAGAGGATCAACACCATTCATCCTCAAACTAATATACTTGGTGATCCAAATGCTATGGTTCTAACCATAAGTGCAGTGAAACAGACACAGTTTGGACAATGTGCTTTTCTAACTTATGTATCTAATCAGAAGAGGGACGATCATACAGATCAACAACATTGTCTGTCTGCTTGTTTCTTATCATAAGTAGAACCAACCAACATTAAACAAGCTTTGAGTGAACCTATTTGGGTAGAGGCTATGCAGGAAAAGATGCAACAATTCAAGAATCAAGATGTATGGGTACTTGTTGATCTACCTGCAGGTAAATTTGCAATTGGAACCAAGTGGATTTTAAAATACAAGAGGGATGCAAGAGGAATTGTGGTAAAAAAAAAAGCAAGATTGGTGGCTCAGGGTTTCAGACAAGAAGAAGGGATTGATTATGATGAAGTTTTTGCACCTGTTGCTATAGTTAAGGCTATAAGGTTGTTTTTGGCCTTTGCCTCATACATGGGTTTTGTGGTATATCAGATGGATGTAAAGAGTGCCTTTCTCTATGGCAAGATAGAAGAGGAAGTCTATGTCACTCAACCACAAGGTTTTGAAGGCCCACAACATCCAAAGAAGGTGTACAAGGTTGTCAAGGCACTCTATGGACTTCATGAAGCACCTAGAACCTGGTATTCAAGGTTATCTACATTCCTTTTAGAGCATGGCTAAAGAAGAGGAGCTATTGACAAGACTCTCTTTGATGGATCTAAACACCTTGATCTGTGTTAGAATGATACTTTGAATTATACCACTAAGTATGCGGAATCTACTTAGTAATACTTAGAAGTTTATATGTGAATAAAACAGTTGTATATGAATGAGAATAATGAGTGAAACAAACTGCTAGCTCCAATATTATTAAGAACAATAATAAGAGTGATCTTTGTATCACTAGGGTTACAACCTTGAAGCTCTAAGAAAAACGTATCTTAAACCTAAACCTAGGACCTCCTTTTATAGTACAAGGAGTCCTCTTCTACACGATACGTATAATGATAATAGAATAAGATATACACAAAATCTATTCTATATTTATCTATACAAGTTTTCTAACAGTTATCCCAATAGCAGTGGTAATAATATGTACTAGCAGTGGTAATGAGTTTCCACTGCTAGTGCATTCTTCAGCAGTTGTAATCTTCATACTAGCTGTGGTAACTGTTAATATAATTCCCAACAATCCTCCCTTAAACTTATGATTTCTATACAAATCCATAAGTTTCTTCAATCAATCAGTATCACTGAGGATATAGGGAATTCTTCCAAACACATCATTTTCTTCTTAAAGCCTGTATAGCTCTTGAACACTGATCTTGTATCTTCTGAATCAAAACTCTAACCTTTTCAGTATCTTCATGAACTCTTAATCTTGATGTCAACATTGCTGTAAGAGTTACTGCTCTAAGTGGATATTCCTTCTCAGCAAACATGAATACATCCACTCTAGCTGTTGTAGAAATATGATGAACCTCACATGAATCATAATATGACCATGTGGTATGCAAATCTAAAGCTTCAAACTTCCAATAGCTATCTTTAAGATCTGGTTCATACAATCTTCTCAAGTCAACCCATAGCTGCATTTCCTTCATATCCTTGAGAGTATCAGCCTTGAATCTTTCATCAACTAACTTCCAAAGCATATCAAGATCATCTCTGTCACAAGCTTTAATGAGATCTTCAAATTGAATAAATGATGAAGTTTCTCCTCCCAACCTTGTAATCTTCCATGTTGGAGCAAAGTTCTTTGCTGTGTATACTTCCCAATCAATAATTGGATGCCTTACTTGTATAGGATCTGGGTAGAAATCTTCTTCTTCTATAACAATCATGGCACTTAGTTGATCTTCTGAAAGTTTCTCAGTTTGAGATCCTTTTTCTTGAGCAAGCTTTGCCTTTATAGTGACATTCTCTTCAGAAGCTGTAGTTTTCCTTTTACTTCTTGCTACTTCTTCAAAGTCAATTGGAATAAAGTCACTATCTTGCCTTTTAAGCCTATAGTAGATTCCTTCAATCCTATCATGAGACATGCCTTTGAAATGAGACATCTTCCAATTCCCAACATGGCAACAATATGTCTTCATCTCAGCAATCACTTGTGCCTTGGTTGGTTCTCTTTGCTTCTTTTGACTTTTTTTGCCTTTACCAATTAACTCATCCAGTGCTTGTTGATTCTTCATTTGAATAAAGTCAGCTAATTGAGCTGTTCTCTGGTCTTCTGTCAAAGTCTTGTTAGAAACAAGCTCAATTGCCTTCTTCTTGACTACTGGATCATTGGTAATCATATACTCAATTTCTGCTTCAGTTGGCACATAAGTGAACATTGGAGGTTTCTCTTTTAGCACTGTTGGTGGAACAGTTGAAATGGGTTCCTCAAGCACTGTTTCCAACTTATCCAACCTCTTAGTCTCCATGAAACTTGCAATCTCTTCCTCCTCTTGTCTTTTCTTCAACTTTGCAGTTTCATCTTCCACTAATTTCATTGCCAAATCAGCATCATAATCAATCTGAGCTAGTTCCCTTCTAGAAATCTTTCTTGGCTGCACTTGATCTGAACTAGTCATAACTGCTTTACCCTTCTCTGTTCTTATTCTAGCAGCTTCTTCTTCTTCTGCAGTGGTAATATTTTGACTTGCAGTGATAACTTTTTGACTAGCAGTGGGAACTAGTAACTCATCAGTGGAAATAGGTTGAGGAATTCCAACTGTATCATCAAAATCAGCATCCAAACTATAATCATCTCCAAAATCAATCTTCCTCCCCTTAGTTTCAGCATCTGTTTTCCTCCCCTGTTTGGAAGAATATCCAAAATCATCACTAAATGCTACTGAAGCATCTTCTTGAGGTGAAGATGAAGATGAAAACACAATTTTGGCAGATCTTTGCTTCTTTAACCCCTCAACCTCTTCCTGTAAATTCTTGATCTCTGCTTTCATCTGGGCAAGCTCTGTGGCATGTTGTTGCTTAGTCTGTGCCAGTTCTTTCTCCAGAGCTTTAACCTGTGTGACTAAATTAGTACAAAGTCCCATCAATTCATTAGGTTGCACACTGCCCTCAACACTTCCAACTGTGTTACCTGTTGGGAGAGGTGAATCATAGGGCATTAATTCAGGCTCTTCTCTAGTTGGACTAGAGTGAAGCCTAGAACCACCACTGCTGGTTCCTAAACCAAAAGGCTCAGAAACATGCAATGTTGTAATGGGAGGAGGTGGCTGTTTGTGCCTCCTCTCATAAGTGTGAGTAACAGCAGGGGTGTGTTGAATAGGTGGAACAACAATAGTGGGTGTGTGATGGGATACAACTGGGATGGTTGCATCTTCACCCTGTACCTATGAAATCTTTAAAAGCATTTCAGGAAAAAGTGGTTTAACCTCCCCATTCCAAAGTTCTGAAGCCTTACTCATATTTTGAAAACTTTTGGCTTAAGACAGGGGGTTTTATAAACTCTTTTGTGGGTTTGCAGTGGAAATTAATTTAGCACTGCTTGCACAAACCTTGGATACATCAAAAATTTATATGGACTCTTTACATTGCCTTTCATATTATTGAAAATAAACTTTGAAAGATTAAAAGTCCTATCTGTTGCTAAGCAAACCAAAGGGTATGCCATAGTTGATGCAAATTGTTCATAAGAAGTTTTCTTAGGACTTAGGCAATGTAAAAGAGTATGTATGAAAAACCTCCAATGGGGACAAAAACATCCTTTTTTGAAAGTCACCTTTTTATCAGATGTATCATACCCCATGGAAGCATTATATTTATGAATGTCTGAATTAGGTAATGTGATGATACCATTGAGATAATCCAATTGGAGAATTCTCCTCAAGGATGACTCAGTAACATCAATAGTTACCCCATCCACTGTGGCTCTAAGAGCTTCCACAGATTCATGTGTGTCTCCCTGTTCAATAGTTATGGACTCCACAGTGTTCCAGAACTGTTTGATATGAGAAACATAGATTGTGGGATTGACAGTTAAAGCATACCTAATATGGGTAGTTGATGCGTGGGAATCGCACCTTGCTTTACCTCTCGAGGGATCTCGAGAAGCTTTCAACCCCCACCAGGCAGTGTACCTGATCGTTGTAGTATAGTATAGTGACAAGTACCGGGGGATTGATCGTTCAGCTTAGGAATAGTGTCGCTAGGATTAGAAAGCCTAATTAATCGTTCTAGAGGTGAGGGATGATTATTTTTGTGTTTTTATATTTTTATGAAAGCAATTAAAATCTCGGTTTTGGAAGGAGTGGGCGGAATTAGTTGCTATTTAACTAACCCAAAACTAATATATATTCAAAATAAAATACTGAAAATGAAATTAAACTAATTATACTAATGTTGTGAGCAGTAATTGGAGAAATTGTGTTTACTTAGACTTCACTACTCCCTAGATATCTTTTACACGTTAATTACTTGTTATACTTGTATGGATGACAGATTGTATTCCTTAATACCATTCGTGGGGTGGCATACATAACTCCCCAACTCTATGAGCTCTTATCTCCTCCTACACCATGACCCAGCACAACTATAGGGATTGTAAACAGTGGCTCATGCATTAAATACAACCAATAAAGACCTAGTACGCCTCGGTTCATGTTTCTTAAGACGTTCAAGCATGTTACCATTTGGAGATCTGCCAGTTTTCTTAAGCCTAACATATAAATCATTCATCCAAGAACAGGAATAAACAAGTAATCAACACATAATCAACATCTAGGTTTCATTAGATCTAAGCAAACACAAGAGAGATCTAGCCTAGCATAATTGAATTGAGACAAGAACAAGATATAAACAACCAACACATAGACATATTGATTGAATTAGAAGAACACTTATCTCAATTACAATGCAAGGTATCAAGGGTTTGGAACCCTTGAAAAACCTGTAAAAGAGGCACCAAATTCGTCTTTAGGGTTTCACCAAAACTTCTCTTTTTTTAATGTAAAAACTAGAAAACTATATATAGGAAAACTGGGTTGACGGCGTCAAGACAAGCATGTGACGCCGTCACCTCGCCGCCAAATACTTCCTCGGACGGCCTTGATCTACTTATGACGGCCTATGTGACGCCGTCACCACCTACGGTATTTTATTCTTGGGACTTTGACGCCGTCAGGATGGATTTTGACGCCGTCATCAACTACGGTGTTTTATTCTTGATGTCTGACGCCGTCAGGGTGTAACTCTTGACGCCGTCACCTAGTGTCTTCAGCATGGAAAATTGATACTTTGCCGTTTTCTTCACTTTTATGCTCCAAAAACGTCCAAAATGGCTTCTTTTCCAAAATTCACTCTCCAAACACCTAAAATCACAAAAGGAACGATTTAGGGCAGTATTTGATCAAATAAAGTCGGATTCGGGCTTAAATGACCCCCTAAAACGGATCATTTTTCGCCTCATCATATACCCTTACACTTGAGATTTGCTTGTCCTCAAGCAAATGAGCTTTTATTCTACTCAAAAGACAAGTTAGGGGTTATTTAACACTAATATAAAAGTAATTACAACATATAATCGTTCCACTAAAGACCAATAGACAAGCACGGAGGTCATACACAAGCACCTCACAAATAGTGTTTAGATACTCACATCTCTCGGGTGTAATAAAGTAATATAACATTATGGAAATGGAAGATATCTCTCACTACCTGTCATAGCAAAATAGATTACCATAGGCTTGGGAAAGGATCAAACCTCCACCACATGGCGTAAGCACCTAGGATAAACTATCAAAGAGGTCTTTTAAAGGGTTGTAATGTTAGGTATAGGGATATGAATTACACGGTTTTGTTGGATAAAGGAAGTTTTACTGGTGGCGAGTTAACAATCTTGGTTAATTACATGTACAATATGGCGTTGCTAAGCCAAGACTAGACTCGACTTAAGCTAATAAATGAAAAATAACAAAAACATAAAATGAACATAGAATAAAAACGGGATGGTAGTCCGTATGTTTTTTCTCTTTTTCTTTTTCTATTTTTTTTTCTTTTTCTTGATTTTTTCGAATTTTTTTTTATTATTTTTTTTTGCATACACTCTTACCCTACCATCCGAAATAATACATCATAGGGGATGAGAATTCCCCTTACACTTGAATCTTTACATACTTTACAATTAACTAAAATAATGACTCGAATTAAGAAAATCAAAACACTTGGAGCACTTTTAAGATTAACGTATATATGGGGGTAATAAATGATGTTTTTCCCCATTACTCCATAAAATAAGTACTTACCCATGAGTCCCAATCGTCCCAAAACAATATGTACAAGGATATGACTCGACTTAGCAACCATGTAATCAATTAGAAAGTTAACTTAGGGTTTAACAAATAACAATAATGCACTAAAAATGAGTGCATACACGGAAGGCTAAGGCGATTTGGTTGTACATTTAAGTGGGGTGTAACAAATTCTTCCTTTAAGTAAGATGCTTAAAGTTAGAAACGAAAAGATAGGCTCGGAGGGGTGTACTAGGGGTTTCGTGTACTAAAAATGAGTACAACGCTAAGGGTGTGGGAAAAATTAGTTGACTTAACTAGCCAAGTAATATGACTTAAATGGTCAAGTAATTATAATACGGGTTTAACACAAGGGTGATCCTAATGCCTCTTATCATGTAGTAAATCCTGCTACACGAATGTAGTCTCACTAGCGGTCTCGGGATGCATCACTAACGCAAGTTCTGGAATCTAAATGCTACCGGTACACTCATAAGCACTAATAATGAATGCTTTTCCTATCAAATCTAAAGGCGAACCTCACATTTTTGGGTGGAAAATTTTTCTGCATATACGGTTATGTGCTAGTCATACAACCTCCTATCCATGAGACGCTTGCTATGGCTAAAGTTTCACTCCTAAATGTTGTAAAAAATTTTAAATTTGGCGCTAAAATTGCACTAACAAGTATTTCTCGTAGTTTTATTACACATCTACCATCGAACAAAACAAACTCAAGCGAAAGTGCATATGTAAGGTATCATCTTTTTACCCTCCCCTTACACTTAAGATGAACATTGTCCCCAATGTTCAAGTAAAGAATGTAAAAGTGAAAAAGTAAAGAGAATGAAATCAAATACTCCCCTGATTCGCTCGGTATGGATTTTAGGTTGGCCAGGTTAAATCTTCTTCCAAGAAAACGAACAATCAAAGCTTCCCTTCCAGAATATAAATCATCTTCTTGTCAAAAATAACCTGTAAATCCTGACAACAATAGACAAGGCAACCTCGCGTAAAATCGGCGGCATCCTATATAAGTTACTAATCCTAGAAAACAAAGTAAGATATAATGCTTGTGGAATGAAGTTTGCAGATTTCCTGGAGATTATAAATCCTAATAATTCACAAAAACCATAAGACTCCGTTAGAAAAACAAAACCGGTAAAATTTCCAGATTTTTGACTCCTGACGCCGTCAAGAGTAATACTCTGACGCCGTCAGAATGGACCTGCAGAAATTCTTATGTTAAGTTTCCGGAAAATTTCTGGAAAAACTTCGTCCTACTTCCTGGAAAATCCTGCAAAACTTCATTATGACTCAATACAAGCATTTGACTCTAACAAATACGAATATACATGTTCATTTAATATTGTGGAGAATCATGATCGGTTTGTTTCTTGAAAACACATTTGGGGTTTCCCCTTACACTTATCTTTTGCAAAAATACCTTTAGGTTGGAGTTAAGACTAGGCCAAACAACATAGTAAAGTATTTCCACATTTTAATTGAGAAACATGATCAACCAACAATAAAAATAAAACATGCATACGGAAGCAAATAACAATCAAACAAATAAAATCACACAAAACATGGGTTGCCTCCCAAGAAGCGCTTTTCTTTATTTACGAGTCTTGTAGCTAGACTCAAAGTCATGGGTTACTACGTTTTCCTACCCCGCAAAATGAATGCGGTCTCATGCATCTTAACCAGTCTCTTATCCTTCCTATACTCGGGACCTAAAGCTAAACATTTCGAGTAATAGATCTCTTTCTTTGCGTAACCTCCAATCTCTCTCTCTTCCTCACTCTCAACCTTAATCACGGGGATGTTGTCAACATCGAGATCCTCAACCTCTCTAAACCTCTCTTCTTTATGGGGCATCCTATATCTAATGTTCTTCTCTTGGGTTGCGAATGTAATAGTGCCCGTATCATGGTTGTAAGTCATATTAGAGGTTTTAACAAAAGGTTCTCCTAAAACAATCTGACACAAAGATTGATCAATAATTCCCCTAACATCTTCTAAGATCATAAAGTCGCACCTATAGACAAAATTCCCAATGAAAACATGTAACCCTCGAACCCGCTCAACAAAATTACTCATGCGATTAGGGTTGTAAGGGTCCCACCTAGGTTTCAACTTTTTGTTCATGATCCAATTATAATAAAGCCTAGACATGATGTTCATTGGTGCCTTTAAATCGATATAAGTGTGTTCTCTAAACATATGACCAATCATGCATGGAACCTTAAGTTTCATAGGATTGTGCTTCCTAATCCATGGTTGTTTTCGGTACTTTGCGGGGCAAGGGCATTTTAGAAGGAACTTATGGTACCTCAATTCCTCAAGGGTTGGTGTGGAGTTCCTAATTATTCTATCATCATCCCATGGCCCTTCCCTAAAAGTGTTATTTCCTAGCTTGATTTCACATTCATTCATCTCATTGACCTTCATTATTTCATCATTTTCCGTTTTAAGTTGGTAATGTTGCAAAATAACTTCCTTGGGTAAGATGAATCTAGTTAAGAAGTAGGAAGCAAGATCGTCCCAAGAGGAGACGGATCCTTCGGGGAGTTGGAATAACCATTGAAGAGCCCGACCACGTAAAGAGAATTGAAAGAGGGCTAAAAGTCCATCTTCTTGGTTATCAACACCTATTCCTATAGAAGTGTTAATTTTTAGGTAGTTTTCAAGGTGTCGGGTCAGGTTTTCGAAAAAATACCCATGGAATGCACACCCGTCTTGCACCAATCGAACGGTGCTGGATTGTAAACGGATGGTCCTTATAGGTGGTTGGATTGGTTGTGGTAGGTTTTGTGGGTGGTTTTGTTGCGGTGGGTTGATGGGTTCAAAGATGTTACCACCTTCCATGATGTCGGATGGTAAAGAGTTACGAACAAAGGCACGAAGAAATAAGATAGACTAAAGAAGACCTAAAAATAAAAATAAAATCTTACTAGAAAGGAATCTAGCAAGTAGACCTAATAAAAAGAAATTCTAACCTAGACAATAACTATTCCCCAGGCTGCGGCGCCAAAAACTTGATGCGTGGGAATCGCACCTTGCTTTACCTCTCGAGGGATCTCGAGAAGCTTACAACCCCCACCAGGCAGTGTACCTGATCGTTGTAGTATAGTATAGTTACAAGTACTGGGGGATTGATCGTTCAGCTTAGGAATAGTGTCGCTAGGATTAGAAAGCCTAATTAATAGTTCTAGAGGTGAGGGATGATTATTTTTGTGTTTTTATATTTTTATGAAAGCAATTAAAATCTCGGTTTTGGAAGGAGTGGGCGGAATTAGTTGCTATTCAACTAACCCAAAACTAATATATATTCAAAATAAAATACTGAAAATGAAATTAAACTAATTATACTAATGTTGTGAGCAGTAATTGGAGAAATTGTGTTTACTTAGACTTCACTACTCCCTAGATATCTTTTACACGTTAATTACTTGTTATACTTGTATGGATGACGGATTGTATTCCTTAATACCATTCGTGGGGTGGCATACATAACTCCCCAACTCTATGAGCTCTTATCTCCTCCTACACCATGACCCAACATAACTATAGGGATTGTAAACAGTGGCTCATGCATTAAATACAACCAATAAAGACCTAGTACGCCTCGGTTCATGTTTCTTAAGACGTTCAAGCATGTTACCATTTGGAGATCTGCCAGTTTTCTTAAGCCTAACATATAAATCATTCATCCAAGAACAGGAATAAACAAGTAATCAACACATAATCAACATCTAGGTTTCATTAGATCTAAGCAAACACAAGAGAGATCTAGCCTAGCATAATTGAATTGAGACAAGAACAAGATATAAACAACCAACACATAGACATATTGATTGAATTAGAAGAACACTTATCTCAATTACAATGCAAGGTATCAAGGGTTTGGAACCCTTGAAAAACCTGTAAAAGAGGCACCAAATTCGTCTTTAGGGTTTCACCAAAACTTCTCTTTTTTTAATGTAAAAACTAGAAAACTATATATAGGAAAACTGGGCTGACGGCGTCAAGACAAGCATGTGACGCCGTCACCTCGCCGCCAAATACTTCCTCGGACGGCCTTGATCTACTTATGACGGCCTATGTGACGCCGTCACCACCTACGGTATTTTATTCTTGGGACTTTGACGCCGTCAGGATGGATTTTGACGCCGTCATCAACTACGGTGTTTTATTCTTGATGTCTGACGCCGTCAGGGTGTAACTCTTGACGCCGTCACCTAGTGTCTTCAGCATGGAAAATTGATACTTTGCCGTTTTCTTCACTTTTATGCTCCAAAAACGTCCAAAATGGCTTCTTTTCCAGAATTCACTCTCCAAACACCTAAAATCACAAAAGGAACGATTTAGGGCAATATTTGATCAAATAAAGTCGGATTCGGGCTTAAATGACCCCCTAAAAATGGATCATTTTTCGCCTCATCAGTAGTGTTGAGAAAATCTACAATCTGATGAAAAACAGGGCCACTCTTTTCGTTTGACTTCTGTAAGTAGGCCACTTGATTGTGCTGCTCAACAAAGTTTAGAATCGCCATAATTTTGTGAGAAAAAGATAAAAGTGTTAGTAATCGTGAATAAGAACCGAGCCGTATGAGGATAATTATATACTAATAGGGTTTTGAGGAGTATGCGTAATGTGAATTATCTTTAGAATAAATTTATCTTTGGTGAAAGAATAAATTAAAATAGGTAAGTGGATAATTCACAAAAATTTACCCTATTAATAAGGAAACACGGTTATTTACAACGGCTAGTTAAAAAATAAGATTACTGACACAACAGTTGTAACGGCTAGTTCACCAGTGGTAAAATTTACTCTTGCATTGGTAACTGTGAACTAGCAGTGGTAACTTTTCACAAAATTTTCAAGAGCAGTGGTAAGTAAAACAAGTAAAATTCAGCTGCTCTAAGCATAGTTTTTAGCAAACTATCAGCTATCAACGGATTTGATATATCTTTACCATGAGCCGGTTGCTATGGACTAGCCAACTCTTCATCACTTGGAATATGGTGAGTTGATGACCATATAGTTTTTGGTAAACTATAAACCATAAACGGATTTGACAAGTCTTTACCAGTAGCCGATTGCTTTGGACTAGTTGATTCTTATGTTGATAAGACATGGTGAATCAATAACCATTTCTTACGTGTCTTGGATACACACCTTATAACTCCAATCACTCAGAAAATATTAGTTGGTATTCTGCAGAAGTAGTAAACACCAAACTTAACCAATGTAGTTTAACCCAAAGTAACTTTTTGACCAAGTTACTATTTACTAAAATATCTCTCCAAAGTCAACCCGGTTAAATAAATTATATCCAAATTTACTTCTCCAACCTATCAAAACAGATAAGAGTAAATATCCCTCATTAATTACCCCGTGGCCTTGACTTTGCATATAAAAGGGGCCCAAAACAACATAAGTCTTCATCAAAACTAATCTCCAATATAACAAACCCTAAGAATCATCATGAGTTGGTTTCCACTGGTCTATATCTCATCTGATGGCTCATCTGATGAAGAAATCAGTTACTGCTCTGATTCTGAAGAACTATCATCTGGATGGAGTGGATATTTTCCTCCAAGTACTGCAACAGCAACATCATCTAATATGAAACCAAACAAGAAGGTCTCAGCTGCTCCTGCTCCATCTCTAGAATTTTACTCAAGCTCTTCTTCAGATGATGATGATGATCCTTCCTACACCCTGTCCAAGGAGCTTCCAAAAGCCCTTACAACAGCACCGGAGTCAGCCTTGGGGAACATGAAGTGGCCTGCACCTGACAAGCCTGCAAGACTCCAAAAGCCACCAAAACAAGTGTTGGGACTTGCTTGTCCAAGAAAGCAACTTTCTTTTGATGACAAGAGAAAGAAAGCTTTTAAGGGCAATGATGAGTGTGTAAATACTCATCATTTTTACCTATTCTGAGCTGCCAAAACATCTAAAAACAATTAAATATGCATCATAATACTGAAACTATCACAGGAATGTGTTTTATATGTTTCAGATGCAAAATAATCAAAAACAAATGAAAAATGAACAAAGTTTGCATAATTGGCAGTTTCAGTCCCTCATCTTTCAAAAGTTGTCAAAACTAGTCCCTGGTTATTCTAAAACATGAAAAAGTCACCAAAGGTCCTTTTTGAATCACAAATTACATAATTAGTCCTTTGGTGTAAAGTTTCACAAAATTACAAGTTTAGTCCCTCAACTTTGCAAAATTGACAAAAATGGTCCCTGGGATATAAAAACTTTGAGAAAAACAATTTTTGTCCTTGTACTTCTCATATATGGCAGGAATGGTCCTTGGTTGGAAAGTTTGGTGAAATTACATGTTTGGTCCCTGAAGTTTACTAGTTTGGCAGATTTAGTCCCTGGGGAATTTAAAAATGAAAAAAATCAACAAAGGGTCCATGTACTATTGAGGATTGGAAATTTTAATCCCTTGAAGAACTTTGGAATATTGGCAAAATAGGTCCTCAGAAATTCAGCATATTACACTATTGGTCCTTGTAATAAATTTCACAAACCAAACGGATCCCTTTTTATTATAAAACCCCAAAGCCAAATCCAATCCACCATATAAACACCGCCAAGCCCAATCCCTTTCCCCAACCCATCACCTGAGTCCAAACCACCCAAGAACCGTTCTAAATAATGAACGGTCATACCTCAGTCAACACCCCCTTTCCCTCTCTCAAATACCACTCACCCCCTCCCCTGGTTTTCTGCAATACCACCCTTCCCCCTCCACTTTCCCGTCACTTCTCCACCACCCAACCCACCACACACCTAACATCACCTCCACATTTAATGCACCACCCCCTTGGCTGATTACAGAAGCAAATTGCAAAATTTTTTTTGGCGCCAAAACACGTGGAGGGCTGAGATGAGGCTACAGTGATCCAATGGCTAGAATTTTTGATGGGAAATGCTCAGAAGGTGTTGACAAACCCTAATCATCAAGTATAAATAGGAGGGAAGCAACAAGGAAGCCATATTAGCTTAACTTAGTTATTTTTATGTCGTATAAGTAATTTTTAAACTTTTAGTGTATGATTTAGCTTTCAAGTATTGTATTTCATGTTTTCAGTGTAATCTTAACTCTTTCCATCAATAAAAATCAAGTTTCAGTTCACATCTTAGTGTATGCAATTTCCATTTTATTTCAAAAATCTAATTAAGATTTATTATAGTTTATGTTTAAAGGTATGGACTCCAAGGCGCATATAAGCTCCCAGAAAGCTTATAAAAGCTTTTAGAAACCCTTAAAAACCAGCTTAGTATCATAAACAAGAAAATATAAAAAAAAATTAGAAAAATAAAGAAAAACAAAAAAATTACAGGTTGAAGACTGTAGATTGCTGGAGCATGGTGTGTTTTGGATGGCCATGGGTTTAGTGGCTTGTGGAAGCCTTTAGGATTGGTTTGTGGTCCTTGGTTCTTGGTATAAGCTTGGATTGCACATTGTGAGTTCCATTTTCAATTTTTCATTTCACTGTTCTTTAGCTTAATGGTTGTTTTTCTCTGTGTTTTTTATGTTTGTTTGCTTCATTCTGGTTATAATCTCACTTAAAATTAGTGGCTTGTTTGTTGGATTTCATAGTTGCTAAAATTCCAAGTTTCACAGTTAAAATTAGATTATTTAGTAATCTTGGGTCCTTGTTGTTAAATCTAGTGTCTCTGTGCTTAAATCAGCTTAACTTAGCATATGTCAACTTCTGAAACCAAGTTTATGGCTTAAATCTTTGAAACTCTTTGAAATCCACAAAAATTAGTGTTTGAAGGGGTGTTTGGATTTTTTCTGTTTCACTGAGTTAAGAAAGGATTGATGTGTCACTTATGCTTGAAACATGTCCATCTAGTTCATACTAAGTCAGGAAAACCATAAAACCTGGTCTTGTTTTATCAAAAGTCAAAATAACCAATCACTTGGCCTAATCATCTGTCCGTGTTGGAATTTAAGTAACATAAGCCTCATTTTAGATCACAAGTGCAAGTCTTAGCTTAATTTAGTCTCCTTATAGCTTAAGTAACTTAAATCAGTTAATAAATCAAAATCAAATCTCACAAAAGTCAACTTAGTTCAATATTTCAAAAAGTCAAAATTGCACCCTTAGGCAGAAAACCAAAACTTCAAGGATTTTTCTAGAATTTAGTGTTAATTTCTAGACCCTGAGCTTTTCACAGATAAAAGTCCCTTAGCTTATTTACAATAATCTGTGGTTGGCTTATTTTTTTGAATTTTTCTGTGGACCCCACACTTGCTCAAAGTGAGCTGCAGGGCAAGTACATGCCCTATGCACAGGATCTTGGTCAATATTCCAAGCTTCTTTGTTATTGACCTTGTGGACCCCACACCCTGTACCCTAGCTTTTTAGAAAGCTCTCCACCTCAGCTTATTGAGGGAGTGCTTATTTTGGCCCTCAGGCCTTTTGCCCTCAGCTTAATTGACCCAACTTTTGTGGCCTGTCTCAGAACCTATACTGAGTCACTCAGATTTTGAGTCCAAATCCCAAGCCCCACCCAGTGCTCATTAATAAGCCATAAGCCCAGCTTATTGGCTTATTTGAGAGTTGACCAGTCCACCTTCAAGGTTCAATCCTTATTTTGGACCCCCTTGACTTCTGTGGACCCCACAGAGGTCCAAAGTTCATGTGTTTGGCATGTTTTGGCCTATTGTTTTGTTAAGTGATTATTTGCTTACCACAGCTTATCCAGAGTGCTTATTTGTTCCCATTTGTCTTATTTCAAGTTGTTAGTCATCTGTTTATGCTTAGTTGTTCATTTCTCAGCTTTTTCAAATAGTGCATAAGTCCTAATAAGCTATTTAAGTTAACTGTTAAGCACAAGGGGGGTGAACATAGCTTATTAATAAGCTATTTCAAAAGTGTTTTCATAAAAGTTACTTATTTTTAGCTTATAATCATCTGTCAAATAGAAAAACCAACAAAAACCAAATTTAAAAATAGTGATAGCTTCTATTTAATAGAATTTATCTTTTTAATTTTTCTTTTCAGCTTATTAATAAGCAATTCATCATTTTTATATTTTTCTTAATTTTCTTTTACCTTAAAGTATTTTTAGTAATTTTCCTAGATTTTTTAATTTTAATTTAATAATTATTAGAATTAAAATTGTTTAATTAAATAATAAAGTAATATTAGTAATTAAATAGTTTTATCAATTTTTAATTAACAACAGTAGGTTTTTATATTTTTTTCTAGGTTTTATAAATCATTTAGTATTTTTATAAAATATTTTCTTAATTACTACTGTTCATTTTCTAATTTTCTTAATGAATTTATTTAAATTAGATTTTAATTAATTAATAAGTAAATAAATAGTAAAATAGTCTAAAAATAATTTTTATAAGTTTTTTTTATAATTTTTCAGGATTCCTGAGATGGTTAATTAAATTTTTAAATTTTTCTATAATTTTCTAGTCATTTTTAGTATAATTAGTAATTTAAAATAATTTACATAGTTTAATTAATATAATTAGTATTTAATTAATAAAAAATCCAAAAAAAGACAAAAATACATATTTTTAATTTTTAATTTTATTTTAAGTTATTTTAGACTTTTAGAAATTAATTTTACAATTTTCTAGTTTAAATTTGTATTATTAAGTTTTTAAGTTAATTAGTTTTAATTAAATAGTTAAATAGTTTTATTTAAATAATTAATATTAAATAATAAAAAATTCAAAAAAATAATTTTCTTTTTAATTTCATTTTCTTTTAAAGTTAAGTTTGTAAAATTTTTATTTGCACCCCCTGTAGTTGTAAAATTGTTTAAATCTCACATTTTTCTCTGTTTGTAAACAAATCTGATTTCCAATTTGTGTTTGTGTGATTATATCTGTGTATCTGTTAGTGTTAATATTGTTTCAATTGTCCAAATACCAAGCAATCAGTAGTATAATCACTTCCCAATCATCTTTGGTTACTGTACTCAGTGCCACTCATTCTCAAAAACGTTTTCAAACACCATTTCAATCTCGTCGGGACATAACGACCCGGGGATAAACTATACTATTCACGGAGCATTGAATCTAGGCAGTCTGACTTTGTTGACTAAATCACTTGGTCAATTTAGTTGACCGTTTAGGCTCAATCTGGCAAGCATGACTATGAGGGCAAAGGCAAGAAGCCCATGGAGTAGCTTGTTTGAAGAGTAGGGTGTTAGGTTGTGAAGCTTTTGTGTGTTTTGATTTGGTTTATGTATTTGTCTCTCTTTGTTGATGTACTCTGTATCTTTTGAATGGATGAATGAAAGTACTTTTATCTTTTTCTTTTACCACTGAGAGAACAAATCTTTCCACTGTTTGTACCATGGTTTCCACTGTGCTTTGATTCTTCTGCATACAAGTTAGTAGAAAACCATACAAACATATACAAACAATATTAGTACCTAAAAACTATCCTGCAACACTGAAAATCATTAGACATCAAAGATTTATGGGTTTAACATTCCAATACCTGTTACCAAGTACTGAAACCTACCCACATCTAGCCCTTTTGTTAACAAATCAGCATAGTTGTCATCAGTATGAATTTTGACAACTTGAATAAGCTTTTTCTCAAAACAATATCTAATAAAATGATGTCTAATCTCAATATGTTTAGTTTTAGTGTGTTGCATAGGATTTTTAATAATGCATATGGTACTACTATTGTCTATATATATATATATATATATATATATATATATATATATATATATATATATATATATATATATATATAATGGTGTTCATGAAATTGTACCCATAATCCAACAATTGATTCTGAAGCCATAAGATCTGAGCACAACAGCTAGCAGCTGCTAGATATTCTGCTTCAGTTGTTGAAGTAGCCACCATTGTCTGTTTCTTGCATTGCCATGACACCAATCTACATCCAAGAAATTTACATCCTCCTGTAGTTGACCTTCTATCCAAACTTGCACTAGCATAATCACTATCTGAGTAAGTGATCAACTCCATAGGAGATTCTCTTGGATACCACAATCCTAGATTAGGATATGTCTTCAAATACCTGAAGATCTTCTCTACTGCTGTCATATGTGATGTCTTTGGACTAACTTGAAATCTTGCACAAGCACATACAACAAACATAATGTCTGGTCATGATGAAGTAAGATACATCAAGGAACCAATCATAGATCTATAAGTATGTACATCAACATCTGCTCCACTAGCATTCTTCAACAATAGATGAGCAGTCTTATCAGCAGGGGTATTTGAAGGTTTTGCATCAGTAAAGTGAAACTTCCTTATAATCTCAGTCACATACTTGTCTTGACTGATAAAGATGCCATCTTTTCTTTGTTGTACTTGTAGTCCCAAAAAGAAAGTAAGTTCTCCCGTAAAACTCATTTGGAACTCATCTTTCATCAATTTTTCAAACTCTTTGCAGATCTCTTGTCTGGTAGATCCAAAGATGATATCATCAACATACACTTGAACTAGTAGAATATCACCCTTGTCTTTCTTGATAAACAAAGTTTGATCAATCTTTCCTCTATGAAACCCATTGTTCAACAGATAAGTAGCTAAGGTTTCATGCCACTTCCTTGGAGCTTGATGTAAGCCATAAAGAGCCTTAACCACTTTATACACTTTATTAGGATGTTGAGGATCTTCAAAGCCTGGAGGTTGAGAGACATAGACCTCCTCATCAATCTTTCCATACAGGAAGGCACTCTTGACATCCATTTGATAGACAGTAAAGCCCATAAAGGATGCATAGGCTAAAAACTATCTAATAGCCTCAATCCTTGCAACATGAGCAAAAACTTCTTCATAGTCAATACCCTCATCCTGAGTGTATCCTTGAGCAACCAATCTAGCTTTGTTTCTGATAACAATACCTCTTTCATCTTTCTTGTTTCTGAAAACCCACTTAATACCAATCACCTTCATTCCATCAGGCAAATCACAATGAACCCAAACCTTTTGAAGTTTGAATTGCAACAACTCCTCTTGCATTGCTTCAACCCAGCTTGATTCTTCTAAAGCCATATAAAGATTTTTTGGCTCCACTTGTGATAGAAAACAGAAAAACAAACATTCATTCTTGTTTGTATGCTTCTTGGACTCATAAATTTCACTAATGAACCCATGAACATCATTCTTCTTTGTCTGCCTTCTTGTCTTCACTCCTGATTGTAGCTCACCAATTACATTTTCAAGTGGATGCACTTTGTGAATTGTAGTCTGTGATGTACTAGGAATATCATATGTTGTAGGCATGTTTGTGATTTCAACATCACAAGGTATTTCCTGAGTTGAATTTTCCACATTTGGACCATCAGTGGAAACTTCTGGTGGAGCAGTGGGAATAGGATTACCACTGCTTTTAGGAATTTCTTTATTCAAGACATCAAAATTCACAACATTTGCATCACTTTCCTTTTCAGAATTCTTTGAAGGTTGTGAGTCTTCATCATTATCAACAAAGTCCCAAAGTGGCATAACAATTTGATCTTTATCATCTTCATCATCTTTGCAAGGTTCATCTTCATCAATGAATTCTTCTGATTCTTCAAGATTATTGTCTCCTGTACCTGAGGTAATGGGTACATAATTCATTGTATTTGATAAAGTTTCAAGATCAAATAGCCATTCTGGTCCTGAACCTGCTATGTTAGTTCTATTTTCAAGGAACTCAACATGCAAATTTTCTTCAATCTTCTTTGTTCTCAAGTTGTAGACTCTAAAAGCTTTGCTAGCCATAGAATATCCAACAAAGAAGCCTTCATCTGACTTTTCTTCAAACATTCCCAGATGATCAATAGTATTGAGAATTGTGACATGACATCCAAATGGCCTCATAAAATCCAAAATTGGGGGTCTTCCTTTGAATAGCTCATAAGGTGTCTTGTTCTTTGTCTTCACCACTAAAACCCTGTTCTGAATATAACAAGCAGTGTTAACTGCTTCAGCCCAAAAAGTCACTGGTAGCTAGGAAGCAGCTAACGTGGTTCTAGCAGCCTCAATTAGTGTTATGTTTCATCTTTCAGCAACTCCATTTTGCTGAGGTGTTTTTGCAACACTAAAGTCTCTTTTAATACCTTTGTCTCTGCAGAAATCATCCATAACCTTATTCTTGAACTCTGTCCCATTGTCACACCTGATGATCTTGATCTTCTTATCAACTTGGTTTTCAACTTCAGTGATGAAAGTCTTAAGGATGCCAGTGGTTTCATCCTTAGTTCTTATAAAGAAAACCCATATAAATCTACTAAAATCATCAGTTACAACAAGACAATACTTCTTCAAATTTATGCTGCTCACAGATGTAGGACTAAACAAGTCCATATGCAGCATGTAAAGTGGATGATCAATAGAGTTATATGCCTTGGTCTTGCATGAAGCTCTATGTTGCTTGCCCTTAAGACAGGCAACACATGTTTGGTCATTCTCAAATCTCTTCTCTGGTAGACCTCTGACTAGACCATCTTTCACAATCTTGTTAATGGTCTTGAAGTTAACATGACCAAGTCTTCTGTGCCAAAGCATGGATTCATCCAAAGTGGCTTTTGCAAGCAAACAAGTAACATCATCTTTAGCCACTATGTTCTTCATGTCTATGCTATATAGGTTGCCTTTTCTAGGGATTTTAAGCAAAACCTCACTTTCATCAGGTAGCTTATAATCCTTAGACAGGATATAGCATTCATCTTCTGAGAATAGAATTCTATGTTTCTTGTCACACATCTGTGACACACTGAATAAATTGTACTTGAGTTCTTTCACATAATACACATTCTCAAAGTACAAGTTTTCAGCCTTGATAGTTCCTTTGCCAGAAACCTTTCCACCAATACCACCTCCAAAGCTGACAAAATGTCCATCATAAGGTTTGAAATCTGAAAGATAGGACTTATTGCCAGTCATGTGCCTGGAACATCCACTGTCTGAGTATCCTTGATCTTCTTTAGGCTTTGAATGTCCCTGCTCATAAAATAAAGGAATTAGTTCCTTTTGGGGACCCAAGCCACAAATGACTTGGATCTGCCTCGTGTATCAATATAATTATATCTATCAAAGGTCATTGATACACCATTGGGATTGTTTGAGGTGATAGTTCCTTTTGGTTTCCATTCCCAACGTGCTGAGGCCTTCACATCATTTCCTATATTTACCCTTTTGTTGTTCACAGAACCACCAGTGGAAACTTTTGGCTTTGCAGTGGTAACTGATGGCTTAGCAGTGGCAACTACTGGTTTTGAAATTTTAGGTGCCCACTTGTGGTTATTGTAAACATTCTTTTCATAAAAGGTCTTTTTCCCTGTTTGTGCAGATTTAACAAAAGTTATATTTGGAGTTGCACTCTTAATCGGAGACTTAGGGTAAACTCTGTTTATTTTTTTGGCAGTGGCAACTGTTGGTCTAGCAGTAGAAAGAGATTTGATGCCAGAGTTTAACAAAACAGACCTGGGAATCATCTTAATTAGTGGATTTGGGTGAGTATTCTTTTTAACATTGATTTCATTCACCCTGGTATTCATAAACACTTCCCTTCTACCCATGTGATAGTTACAATTATAATGAAGATGTTCAAAACTACCACATATGTAACAATGTTTGTTGTTAAACACAAAGGCCCTACCAAATTGTCTAGTTTTAACATGATTCCAACTCCTTTTGTTGCCCCTAGGAGTTGTTGATCTGCTTCTGTACATCTCAGCATATCTAGTAGTGGGCCTAGTGTTATTGGCTTGTATCCTAGGCTTCTCTTTGACAACTTCAGGAATACTCTTCTTAACTTCCACTTGAACACTCTCAGGAACACTAGTTTTAGACTCAACATTCATACTTTCATCTTTAAGAGATGAGTCACTAGCACTATCAAATGTATCAACGTCAACCTTAACCTTTTCAATAGCAACTTCTTTAACAAATTTTGGGCCATAGGTCATGGTTGGTTCCTGGAACTCTTCTAACCCTGTGTGTGCTAAGTCAATACCAGGAGGTGATGGAACACCTCTTAGGGGTGGTGGAACTAATTTATATCCTACTCCTGATTTGGCTTTATTTATAACCTGGGCCTCCCAAATTTTGTCAATGCACTTAGATTGATGATCTAGTATATTACAAGTTATCTGTATGTTTTCATTGGCCTTTTTAATCTTCTCTAACTCTTCTCTAAGAGCCTCATTCACAGCTATCTTATAATCTAAGTCTCTTTTTAAAACAGCAATATCATCATTGAACTTAGATTCATTGGCTCTATAGTGCTCTAACTGTGCTTCTAAAACAGCAAGACATCTTTTATGATTTGCTAGGTTATAATTAGTTTGATTTAACTCTAGCAATTTTTCATCATATTGATCTTTAAGTTTCTCATAATCTTTTAAAGCCTTACAGGTTTTCGAACAAGCACTATTAATTTGTACCTCAGAGTCAGAAAAAGCCATAAGTGGAAGCTCTGTAGCAATCATTGCAGACTCTGAACCTTCTTCTTCATCCTCAACCATATAGCTCCAATCATAGCTCACTCCATCAATGGCCAAAAGCACCTTTGGTTCTTCAGCTGTAGGTTCTTTCTTCTTGTCCTGCTTATACCAAGTTGACCTATTATCAGGTTTCTTTGGTTTCCTGCATTCCCTGGAAAAGTGCCCCATCTTGTGACAGTTGTAGCACTCCACCTTCTTCTTAACAAAACCTACAGTTTCATTGCCATTAATGATGATCTACCTACTAGTCTTCTTCCAAAACTTCTTTGCCTTTAAGCTTAGCAATGCAACTTGCCATTTAATATCCATCTCTTCCATGTCATCTTCATCAATTTGATCCAAGTCTTCATGTGTCAGAATTGAACCATTAACTTGACTTGAAAGAAAGGCATAAAAAGTAGAATCTCCAAGACCAGCAACCTGCCTTTTTGAACTAGCAGTGGTAACAACTCCACTGCCAGTGGAAACAGCAATGTTAGCAACATCATCATCACTATCACTCTCTTCATCTGAGCTATCATCAACAGATGATGATATAAGTGCTAAGTTCCGTGATCCTGAATTTAGTTTGCCAGCCTTCTTCAACCTCTGTTCAATAACTTTAAAGTTATTCTACAAATCATTAAGCTTCATATTCTCTAGTTCTGGCTTGTCTTCCCACACTGCAACATTAGTACCAAACTCAGAAGGTAGACTTCTTAAGAACTTTAAATTGAGGTCTTCCCTTTCCACCTCAATTCCAAACACTGTGAGTTGAGTAACAATCTTTTGGATCCTTGTGAAGATGCTGTCAATGGATTCATTACTTGTTGAACTAAAATTTTCATAAGTTTGTTTCAACAAGGTCTTCTGTGTCTTTTTTGTGGAATCATTACCACCAAAAACATTGCAGATCTCCTCAAATAAGGTCTTTGCAGTCTTGTACTTGCTGATGGCTAAAATTTGATCCCTAGGAAGGGTCATTAGCAACAAGCCTCTGGCCTTCAGATCATTCTTCATCTGAAGTATTTCATCAGTTGTGACTACTCCAGTGTTAATCTTTTGTACTACCTTGCCATCAATAGTTTCTGAGGTAGTACCAGGTTTAAAGGAATTGCCACACATAATGATCTCCCAAAGTGCATAGTCTTGCACCATAAAGAATTGTTCGATCATTAGTCTCCACATCTCATAGTCATTCAACTTAAGCTTAGGAAGCTTAGCAGCAATGTTGGACTGACTGGTCTCTGTCTCCATTGAATCTTGTGAGTGAACTTCGGATCTTCTAAATCAAAGTATCAAAGCCTGGCTTTGATACCACTTGATGGATCTAAAAACCTCGATCTGTGTTAGAATGATACTTTGAATTATACCACTAAGTATGCGGAATCTATTTAGTAATACTTAGAAGTTTATATGTGAATAAAACAGTTGTATATGAATGAGAATAATGAGTGAAACAAATTGTTTGCTCCAATATTATTAAGAACAATAATACGAGTGATCTTTGTATCACTAGGGTTACAACCTTGAAGCTCTAAGAAAAATGTATCTTAAACCTAAACCTAGGACCTCCTTTTATAGCACAAGGAGTCCTTTTCTACAAGATACGTATAATGATAATAGAAATAAGATATACACAAAATCTATTCTATATTTATCTATACAAGTTTCCTAACAGTTATCCCAATAGCAGTGGTAATAATATGTACTAGCAGTGGTAATGAGTTTCCACTACTAGTGCATTCTTTAGCAGTTGTAATCTCCATACTAGCCGTGGTAACTGTTAAGATAACTCCCAACACTCTTCATTAAGAAGAAATCTAGGGATGTCATTCTGGTTCAAGTATATGTGGATGATATCATCTTTGGCTCCACAAAGGAAGCTTAGTGCAGAGAATTTGAAGATTTGATGAAAGGTGAATTTCAAATGAGTGCAATGGGGGAACTAACATTTTTCTTGGGGCTACAAGTCAAACAACAACCTGAAGGGATCTTTATCCATCAGGAGAAATATGTTAAAGACATCTTGAAGAAGTTTGACTTTGAACTATTGAGGACTGCAACTACTCCCTATGAACCTCCAAAGCCTAAGAATCCAAATGAACAAGATGAAGCTATTAATGTTCATCTATATTGATCCATGATTGGCTCAGTCATGTACCTCACAGCTTCAAAACCTGACATCACTTTTGCTGTCAGTGCTTGCTCAAGACACCAAGTCACTCCGTTGACTTCCCACCTAAATGCAGTGAAGAAGATTTTCAAGTATCTAAAAGGCCAACCTAAGTTAGGTCTTTGGTATCCAAGAGACTCACCATTTGTGTTGGAAGCATACAGTGATAGTGACTATGCTGGAGCTAATTTGGACAGGAAATCCACAACAGGATGTTGTCAATTTCTTGGCAGTGCAAGAAACAAACCATTGTGGCCACCTCCTCTACTGAAGCAGAATATGTTGCTGCTGCTAACTGTTGTGGTCACGTACTTTGGATTCAAAATCAAATGCTGGATTATGGGTTCAACTTCATGAACACTAAAACCTATATTGATAATCAAAGTACCATTTCAATTGTTAAAAATCCAGTCTTTCATCAAAGAACTAAACATATTGAAATTAGGCACCATTTTATTAGAGATGCAAATGAGAAACATTTAATACAGGTGCTTAAAATTCATACTGATGATAATGTGGCTGATTTATTAACAAAGGCTTTTGATGGACCTAGGTTTAACCACTTAGTTGTCCACATTGGGATGGTTAACCCTTGAATGCTATGTTTGAGGGGAGGCATAAGTCTGAAGGGAGGCATATGCCTTTGGGGAGGATTGTAATTGATGTTGTACAATTTGTATATTATTATGTTTACTAACTTTGTTTTGCAGGTTTATTACTAACTTTATATATTATTATGTTTGTCTTCTGTGTTCTGTTTTAGTGTTTGGTTTGCAGGTTCTTGTTTCTGCTGATGAACAAAGATCCATACTGATGCGTGGGAATCGCACCTTGCTTTACCTCTCGAGGGATCTCGAGAAGCTTACAACCCCCACCAGGCAGTGTACCTGATCGTTGTAGTATAGTATAGTGACAAGTACCGGGGGATTGATCGTTCAGCTTAGGAATAGTGTCGCTAGGATTAGAAAACCTAATTAATAGTTCTAGAGATGAGAGATGATTATTTTTGTGTTTTTATATTTTTATGAAAGCAATTAAAATCTCGGGTTTTGAAGGAGTGGGCGGAATTAGTTGCTATTTAACTAACCCAAAGCTAAGATGCAATCAAAAATAAACTAATAAAAATAAAATTAAACTAATTAAACTAAAGTTGTGAGCAGTATTTGGAGAAATTGTGTTTACTTAGACTTCACTACTCCCTAGATATCTTTTACATGTTAATTACTTGTTACACTTGTATGAATGACGGATTGTATTCCTTAATACCGTTCGTGGGGTGGCATACATAACTCCCCAACTCTATGAGCTCTTATCTCCTCCTACACCATGACCCAGCACAACTATAGGGATTGTAAACAGTGGCTCATGCATTAAATACAACCAATAAAGACCTAGTACGCCTCGGTTCATGTTTCTTAAGACGTTCAAGCATGTTACCATTTGGAGATCTGCCAGTTTTCTTAAGCCTAACATATAAATCATTCATTCAAAACAAGAATAGACAAGTAATCAACACATAATCAACATCTAGGTTTCATTAGATCTAAGCAAACACAAGAGAGATCTAGCCTAGCATAGTAGAATTGAGACAAGAACAAGAGATAAACAACCAACACATAGACATATTGATTGAATTGAAAGTACACTTATCTCAATTACAATGCAAGGTCTCAAGGGTTTGGAACCCTTGAAAAACCTGTGAAAGAGGCACCAAAATCGTCTTTAGGGTTTCACCAAAACTTCTCTCTCTTTTAATGAAAAAACTAGAAAACTATATATAGGAAAAACAGTCTGACGGCGTCAAGAGTTAATTCTGACGCCGTCACCTCGCCGCCATAAACTTCCTCGGACGGCCTTGATCCACTTATGACGGCCTATGTGACGCCGTCACCACCCACGGTAAATTATTCTTGGCCACTTTGACGCCGTCACCAGTACGTCTGACGCCGTCACCAGCTACGGTAAATTATTCTTCATGTCTGACGCCGTCAAGAAGGAAGTCTTGACGCCGTCACCTTGTATCTTCAGCTTGGATTTTTGGTACTTTGTCGTTTTCTTCACTTAATGCTCCAAAAACGTCCAAAATAGCCTCTTTTCCAGAATTCACTCTCCAAACACCTAAAATCACAAAAGGAACGATTTAGGGCAATATTTGATCAAATAAAGTCGGATTCGGGCTTAAATGACCCCCTAAAAACGGATCATTTTTCGCCTCATCATATACCCTTACACTTGAGATTTGCTTGTCCTCAAGCAAATGAGCTTTTATTCTACTCAAAAGACAAGTTAGGGGTCATTTAACACTAATATAAAAGTAATTACAACAAATAATCGTTCCACTAAAGACCAATAGACAAGCACGGAGGTCATACACAAGCACCTCACAAATAGTGTTTAGATACTCACATCTCTCGGGTGTAATAAAGTAATATAACATTATGGAAATGGAAGATATCTCTCACTACCTGTCATAGCAAAATAGATTACCATAGGCTTAGGAAAGGATCAAACCTCCACCACATGGCGTAAGCACCTAGGATAAACTATCAAAGAGGTCTTTTTAAAGGGTTGTAACGTTAGGTATAGGGATATGAATTACACGGTTTGGTTGGATAAAGGAAGTTTTACTGGTGGCGAGTTAACAATCTTAGTTAATTACATGTACAAGATGGCGTTGCTAAGCCAAGACTAGACTCGACTTAAGCTAAATAATGAAAAATAACAAAAACATAAAATGAACATAGAATAAAAACAGGATGGTAGTCCGTATTTTTTTTTTTTCTTTTTTTTTTTTTTTTTTTTTTTTTTTTTTTTTTTTTTTTTCCTTTTTCTATTTTTTTTTTCTTTTCCTTGATTTTTCGATTTTTTTTTTTTTTTTTTTTTTTTTTTTTTTGCATACACTCTTACCCTACCATCCAAAATAATACATCATAGGGGTATAAACGTTCCCCTTACACTTGAATCTTTACATACTTTACATTTAACTAATCTAATGACTCGAATTAAGAAAATCAAAACACTTGGAGCACTTTTAAGATTACCGTACATATGGGGGTAATAAGTGATGTTCTTCCCCATTACTCCATAAAATAAGTACTTACCCATGAGTCCCAATAGTCCCAAAACAATATGTACAAGGATATGACTCGACTTAGCAACCATGTAATCAATTAGAAAGTTAACTTAGGGTTTAACAAATAACAATAATGCACTAAAAATGAGCGCATACACGGAAGGCTAAGGCGATTTGGTTGTACATTTAAGTGGGGTGTAACAAATTCTTCCTTTAAGTAAAATGCTTAAAGTTAGAAACGAAAAGATAGGCTCGGAGGGGTGTACTAGGGGTATCGTGTACTAAAAATGAGTACAACGCTAAGGGTGTGGGAAAAATTAGTTGACTTAACTAGCCAAGTAATATGACTTAAATGGTCAAGTAATTATAATACGGGTTTAACACAAGGGTGATCCTAATGCCTCTTATCATGTAGTAAATCCTACCACACGAATGTAGTCTCACTAGCGGTCTCGGGATGCATCACTAACGCAAGTTCTAGAATCTAAATGCTACCGGTACACTCATAAGCACTAATAATGAATGCTTTTCCTATCAAATCTAAAGGCGAACCTCACATTTTTGGGTGGAAAATTTTTCTGAATATACGGTTATGTGCTAGTCATACAACCTCCTATCCATGAGACGCTTGCTATGGCTAAAGTGTCACTCCTAAATGTTGTAAAAAATTTTAAATTTGACGCTAAAATTACACTAACAAGTATTTCTCATAGTTTTATTACTCATCTACTATCAAACAAAACAAACTCAAGCGAAAGTGCATATGTAAGGTATCATCTTTTTACCCTCCCCTTACACTTAAGATGAACATTGTCCCCAATGTTCAAGTAAAGAATGTAAAAGTTAAAAAGTAAAGAGAATGAAATCAAATACTCCCCTGATTCGCTCGGTATGGATTTTAGTTGGCCAGGTTAAATCTTCTTCCAAGAAAACGAACAATCAAAGCTTCCCTTCCAGAATATAAATCATCTTCTTGTCACAAATAACCTGTAAATCCTGACAAAAGTAGACAAGGCAACCTCGCGTAAAATCGACGGCATCCTATATAAGTTACTAAATCCTAGAAAACAAAGTAAGATATAATGCTTGTGGAATGAAGTTTGCAGATTTCCTGGAGATTATAAAACTTAATAATTCACAAAAACCATAAGACTCCGTTAGAAAAACAAAACCGGTAAAATTTCCAGATTTTAACTCCTGACGCCGTCAAGAGCAATTCCCTGACGCCGTCAGAATGAACCTGTAGAAATCCTTATGTTAAGTTTTCGGAAAATTTCTGGAAAAACTTTGTCCTACTTCCTGGAAAATCCTGCAAAACTTCATTATGACTCGATACAAGCATTTGACTCTAACAAATACGAATATACATGTTCATTAAATATTGTGGAGAATCATGATCGGTTTGTTTCTTAAAAACATATTTGGAGTTTCCCCTTACACTTATCTTTTTTGCAAAAATACCTCTAGGTTGAAGTTAAGACTAGGCTAAACAACATAATAAAGTATTTCCACTTTTTAATTGAGAAACATGATCATCCAACAATAAAAATAAAACATGCATACGGAAGCAAATAACAATCAAACAAATAAAAATCACACAAAACATGGGTTGCCTCCCAAGAAGCGCTTTTCTTTATTTACGAGTCTTGTAGCTAGACTCAAAGTCGTGGGTTACTACGTGATTTCATCATTGGTTCCACTCTCTAGGTCGTCTTCTAAACCAGTTTTGTATTCCGGACCTAGTTGCAAGCATTCTTTGTAGAAACCAAGCATCCTATTTCTAACATACTCTACTCCTCTACGTCTATCCTCCTCATTCCTATAATAAGCCGCTTGCTTACGTTCCTTTTCGAAATTAGAGAGAAGGCGATATTGCTCAATCTTGTAGGGCATTTGATAAGCAACCTCATCATTCTCTTCCTTGAATCTAACTATCCCTAACGTCGGATCATAACTCATCCTAGTGGCCTCAACAAATGGTTTCCCAAATATTATTTGACTTAGGCAAGCATCTATCACCGGACGCGTGTCTTCCACTATCAACTTAGTGATTTCACAAAAGGGTGCTCCAAGACGACTTGCGATAGCCTAGGGTCAACAAAGTCCTCTATGTTGTCCACAATCGTGAACTCCATAGGGAATGCCATATTTCCTACGAACACTTGGATTTCATGATCCTTACCAACCACCTTCTCTCCCTTGTAAATCATCCCCCATCTGCAGATATTGTTATAATGAAACAATGACATGAAATTCTTTGGCAAGAATACATTAATGTATATGTTTTCGAAGTACTTATGACCGATCATGCAAGGGATTTTTAGGTTATTCGGATCACGTCGTTTGATCTTTCTCAACTCTCCATCCTTTGACCCATATAGATTCCCCTCAAGGGAGGGACGATACTCATAAACCTCCTTACCATCCCTACGAAAAATCACCGTCCTAGCACCATTGGTGAGTAAGATACTACCATCTTTCTCGTCAAGGATTGCTCCCGATTCATTGATGAATGGCATCCCAAGGACAAGGTTGGTTATTGTTTGATTGGCGAGGGGGTCCACGTCATCAACCACGGTGAGGTCAGTTTTGTAAACAAGCTCTCCAATCTTAATTGACAAATTCTCTACTACCCTTTTGCACACAGTGTGTTCTGGGAAAGCCTTGTGATATAGGGAAAGTGGGATTACGTTGACTGGGAAGCTAGGATCTATATGACTATCAATTAAGACCTTTCCCTCAATGGTACAGGAGATTTTGAAAAGTTTAGAGCCGCTCTCCTCGGTTTGATTGCTACCTATACTAATAACATCCTCTATTCCGGCTTCTTCTATAACAGATTTACTCAAGATGGTTGGGCCTTTCTCCTGTTCCTCCGATGTCTCGCTCATTTCATCCGGTTTGTCGGATTTCTGCGCGGTGCATTGCTCGGGTGAGTTGGTAAGTTTCCTTGCAGAAGCGTGATCAACCTTTGAGATCTCATCCTTCGCTGTCTGACTGAGTTTGTCAGCTTGTTGTTGGGTTGGATCGGATGCTGCAGCTGATATTGTGGTGATGGTGTTTACGAAGTGGATTGGTCCAGGGGGGTTGATAGGTCCTTTTTCGTTAGGAGATAGATGTTTGAATAGCTTACTAGGACTTTTTATTTTTACAGGGGATGCTGGTGGACTCATGACGGTAGCAGACTTAACCTCATCAACGTGAATGGGCTTATTGTCAAAATGCTCTTTGATAGCCGTCAACAGATTACAAATCTTGTTGTTCACGTCAGCCTGCTGTTGTTTGAATTTTGTCTCGAGTGTAGTGAGCTGCAGTTCTTGAGAAAGAATGAATTTTTTTAAATCATCTTCACAGCTTCGCCTAGGGGTACTTTGCGATGGAAAATGTTCGGACCAAATGAGTGGTGAGGAGTCATTGAATGATACACTTCGTGTTTGATATCCTCTAAAATTAGGTTTATCCTTCCATGCCTCATATGCTTCGGCAGAAGTTCGAGGACCCTGCCCTACGTGTGATGATGTGAATTCGTTATAAGAACGTTTTGGAAGTTCCATGCAGTTGTAGGTCTCATGAGGGCCATTGCACAGTTTGCATGTAGAAGCGATTCTGCTTACTTGGCTTGAAGGCTTATGAGCTCCGTAAGATTTCATAAGAGACTTGACTCGACCTTCAAGTTCCATGATCCTACGGTCGGGAGTGCTTGAATTATTCGAAGGCAAAGATATTGCCTTGACCGTTTTGTTCAAATCACGGGGATCATTCCAACTTTCGTTGTCATAGAGAGCAAGATCTTCTATGAGTTCCCATGATTGTTCCGCACTAAGATCACGTAGCTTACCACCGGCCGATTGGTCAATGGTTTGCCTCGTGGAGATGTCGATATGGTCATAGAAGATTTGGACTTGGAGCCAAAGATCTATGCCATGATGAGGGACTTTTTGGAGTAAGTCCTTGAAACGAGTCCATGCTTCATAAAGAGATTCATTTTGACGTTGTTGAAACATCAAGATGTCATTCCTAAGTTTAGTAGTTCTCCCCGGTGGGAAAAATTGAGCAAGGAAACGAGTGGTGAGATCATCCCATGTGGTGATGGATCCCGCGGGTAAACGCTCAAGCCATTGACTAGCTTGATCCCGTAGAGAGAATTGGAATAGGCGTAAACGGGTAGTCTCTCTAGTTTCAACACCTAGGTCTATGGAATCTACGATTTTGAGGAAGTCCTTAAGGTGTTGGTTTGGATCTTCGGAACGAAGTCCATGGAATGCACATCCGCTTTGCACCAACCGGATGGTGTCGGATCGCAAGGGGGTCACATTGGCTCCGGTGAGCTCAATGGTGTTTCGGTAGCCTTGGTGGTTAGGTCGGGAATACTCTCCTAAGGTTCGGGGCCTAAGGGGTTCTAATGGTGGGTTTTGTTGTGGTGGGATGATGGGTTCAAAGATGTTACCACCTTCCATGATGTCGGATGGTAAAGAGTTACGAACAAAGGCACGAAGAAACAAGATAGACTAAAGAAGACCTAAAAATAAAAATAAAAATCTTACTAGAAAGGAATCTAGCAAATAGACCTAATAAAAAGAAATCCTAACCTAGACAATAACTATTCCCCGGGCTGCGGCGCCAAAAACTTGATGCGTGGGAATCGCACCTTGCTTTACCTCTCGAGGGATCTCGAGAAGCTTACAACCCCCACCAGGCAGTGTACCTGATCGTTGTAGTATAGAATAGTGACAAGTACCGGGGGATTGATCGTTCAGCTTAGGAATAGTGTCGCTAGGATTAGAAAACCTAATTAATAGTTCTAGAGATGAGAGATGATTATTTTTGTGTTTTTATATTTTTATGAAAGCAATTAAAATCTCGGGTTTTGAAGGAGTGGGCGGAATTAGTTGCTATTTAACTAACCCAAAGCTAAGATGCAATCAAAAATAAACTAATAAAAATAAAATTAAACTAATTAAACTAAAGTTGTGAGCAGTATTTGGAGAAATTGTGTTTACTTAGACTTTACTACTCCCTAGATATCTTTTACATGTTAATTACTTGTTACACTTGTATGAATGACGGATTGTATTCCTTAATACCATTCGTGGGGTGGCATACATAACTCCCCAACTCTATGAGCTCTTATCTCCTCCTACACCATGACCCAGCACAACTATAGGGATTGTAAACAGTGGCTCATGCATTAAATACAACCAATAAAGACCTAGTACGCCTCGGTTCATGTTTCTTAAGACGTTCAAGCATGTTACCATTTGGAGATCTGCCAGTTTTCTTAAGCCTAACATATAAATCATTCATTCAAAACAAGAATAGACAAGTAATCAACACATAATCAACATCTAGGTTTCATTAGATCTAAGCAAACACAAGAGAGATCTAGCCTAGCATAGTAGAATTGAGACAAGAACAAGAGATAAACAACCAACACATAGACATATTGATTGAATTGAAAGTACACTTATCTCAATTACAATGCAAGGTCTCAAGGGTTTGGAACCCTTGAAAAACCTGTGAAAGAGGCACCAAAATCGTCTTTAGGGTTTCACCAAAACTTCTCTCTTTTAATGAAAAAACTAGAAAACTATATATAGGAAAAACAGTCTGACGGCGTCAAGAGTTAATTCTGACGCCGTCACCTCGCCGCCATAAACTTCCTCGGACGGCCTTGATCCACTTATGACGGCCTATGTGACGCCGTCACCACCCACGGTAAATTATTCTTGGCCACTTTGACGCCGTCACCAGTACGTCTGACGCCGTCACCAGCTACGGTAAATTATTCTTCATGTCTGACGCCGTCAAGAAGGAAGTCTTGACGCCGTCACCTTGTATCTTCAGCTTGGATTTTTGGTACTTTGTCATTTTCTTCACTTAATGCTCCAAAAACGTCCAAAATAGCCTCTTTTCCAGAATTCACTCTCCAAACACCTAAAATCAGAAAAGGAACGATTTAGGGCAATATTTGATCAAATAAAGTCGGATTCGGGCTTAAATGACCCCCTAAAAACGGATCATTTTTCGCCTCATCACATACATCATATATAAGTAGAATAAGAGTTAACAGAAAAACTTAAAAGTTTATTCATTATTAAGATTTAGGATTACATCAGCAAACAACCAAACATCAGAACTGGATTACAAGGGAGATCAACAAACAACCAAAAAACCTAACAACCAGCAACCTTAAAAGACCACCACACCACCACCTACATCAACCCAAACTCCTACTCCATCTTCCTCTTCCCCTATCCCAGGTCCTTGGGCTCAGACATCCTCTTATGGACCCCTCTGGACTGCATATATTTGTCCCATAGTTTGGGAGCAGCAAGTCCAAGGACAACCTTGAGTGGACCCTTGTACATTTGGGAAGATTGAGGCTCCACAGGGACTGAGATCTTCCTCATATCAGCACAAACCCTTTCCATTTCACCAGTGAGGAACTTAGTGACTGGAGTGAAGTCTGGGAGAACAACTGCTAGGGGAGTTGGAGCTTCCTCTGTTTCCTCTGATGAGGAAGGAGATGGATGGACCTCAGAAGGTCCCTCACCAAGGTAGTAATATGATCTCTTGATTTGGGGGATATCAAAGGTGGATGAAGATGAGTCAGAGGAAATTCTAATAATATTGGACATAGGCTTCATGATTGAGGTGTTTAGAAAGACTTTGGTGTGGTTGGTGTTAGTGTGTAATTGATTTGGGTAGCTTGTGACTTGAAGACCTCTTTATATAGAACTGATTTGGAGTTTAATGAGAGTAAATGTTACTTAATGGGAGGTAGTTGAGTCTGTGCTAATTACTAATTGTGCAAGTTGACCATAAAAAGGATTCTACGGGTGAATTCTACTAAGGTTTGACCAATTGCTGCTGATGATACAAGTTGATCATAAATGATAATTTGAGATGTGTTTCTGCTGATAGCCCCTACCAAGTTTATTTACATCAGTGGAATATACATTCATCAGTAGCAAGACAATCAAGTAATGATAAACAAAAACAACAAAGTTTTCATTAATAAGCATCCAAAAGTACAAGTAGAATGAAGATTACAAGTTACAAACCAGCAAAACATTCCCAAAAACACAACTTATCAGCCCCAACCCCACTATTCTACTTTCCCTTTACCCTTGCCCTTCACATCAGCCATCTTCTCATTGCCTTTGTTCCTGGTAAAGATTTCCTGCTGTTGGGGACAAGGCAACCCAATCACGACTTCCCTTGTCCTTGGCAGAGGTGGATTTGACCTTCTTGGTCTTGATGGTCGTCTTGGACAGGAGGATTGGGGTCTCTAAGGAGTAGAGGGAGGCTGGTAAAGTTCATCATCGTCTTCTTCATTAGATGAGGTACAAATGAAGGGAGACACAAGTTCACGGGGTGGTGGTTGATATGGGATCCATGGATTGGGATCTTCTGTAGACTTGAGGACAAAGAATGATTGGGGGCTCTGCTTGCTTCACCCCTCTCTAGAGCATTCCACCGTTTCTCTAGCTCTCTCGCAGTATCTGAATCATCCAAATCAGAAGGAACATTTGCAGGGTCCTCTTAGGGTGAGGGACTTGGAGGATTCACATCGTGTTTCTTCTTCTTGGCCTGTTCCTTGGTCAAAACTCTTGGGATGGTTGGCAATCTTAATGGTGGTGGAGATGTTAGTGATTCAGAAGAATCATAAGAATCAGAGGAAATGTTGATGATGCTTGGATTGGATGACATGGTTATTTCTTGATTGGTGGTTATGTGATTAGGGATTTAGATTGTGAAATTGATTGGTGAGATTTGGGGATTTTTACCCCCTATTTATAAGTCAAAGTAAATCGTGTGTAATTATTGCCATTAATGCAAGGCGGTTTACACGTAATTAAGAAAGAAAGTTTGACTAAAGGGATTTTACTGAATAATGGTTACCACTGATGACTTGTTCCTGCTGTTTGACCATGTGGTTGCTGCTGATGGAAGGAATGGTTGACCGTAGTCAACATTAAGTAGGTTTCTGCTGTTTGACTTGGTTTATGCGGATGAGTCAGTTTGATTTGGGATTTTATAAAAGTCAAATATTGGTCAAAGATTGTTTCCACAATTCTTGCCAATTACACTCCACGTTTGGAAACTTACTTCAATTAACCTAGACGTGCAAATCCCACTCACAAATAACTGATTCCCTCTCCTTATAAAACTCTAAAACCATTTCAAAATCTCTCAAGCATTCAAAACCCACTCTCTCTTATCAATCAATGGTGGAACTACTATTCAAAGGTGATCACAACAAGCAAGCTTTCTTAGGTCGTGGTAAAGGAGATGGTCACTATGTACAGATGATGGAATTTCTCCAAAGATCAAAGATTCATTATGCTTTAACACAATACCCTGTCATTATACATGAATCTTTGGTCAAACAATTTTGGGGAACTGCTCGAATAAGGTCTGCTGAAGATGGACCAATGGAAATTGTGGCTACAATTGATGGGGAAGAATGTGTACTTACTGAGTCATTGGTTAGGACTCAATTACAATTAGATGATAAAAGTGGGGAGCATGAGTTGCCTAAAGAGGAGATACTTACAGGTCTTTAGGCTGCTAGATATCGTGGAAATGGGAAGGTCTGGTACAAGAATCAGTTTTGCCCTAAATGGAGATTCTTGACACACACTCTGCTTCACTGTATGAGTTCCAATTCTGGAGGATGGGATCAATTCTCCACAGACATTGCTCTTGCCATTGTGTGCTTATCTCAGGGGAGAACATTTAATTTCTCTAAGTACATATTTGATGAAATGCTTCAAAATGTTAAGGATACCAAACTTAAATTTTTAATGTATCCTAGGTTTCTTCAAATAATTTTAGGTATTCAGACCAATGATACTACCCATATGCTTGTTAAGGGTTTATCTAGCAAGCTATTTGCTTCTGTGAAAACCAACTACAATGGAGACCATAGGCCTTTATTACCTGCTATGTTGCCTGCTGGCAATGCAGCTGCTGGTGGTCAGGATCCTGCTGATGTTCATGCACCAGTGGATTCTCCTGAGGGTCCTGAAGTTGCTCCTGATGCAAGTGCATCAGTTGCTACTGATGCCCAACCACCACCATCTCCAAGACCATCTACACCAAGGTCTCCCACACCTATACCCTCTCCAGGCGTTTCTGCTCCTACAGAGCATGTGGCACCTGAGGATTTTGGCCCTGACCAACCTGTACAATCTCAACAGATAACAAGACTTGACTCACCAAGTCCATTAAGACCTATTTCTGAAGGGTATGAGGATTTAAATGCAGGATTTTATGATTCTCCTGTCAGGACCAATGATGCTCCCAATACCACAGATATCCCTGTTGGTGGAGCTGAAGGTCCTGTTACTCTCACCACCATGTATGCTTTGCTTGACAGGTATGTGAAAAAGGTTGATGATTTGGAGCAAGAACTCAAAGAAACTAAAGCTAATTTGGGTGGTCAGATAGATATGCTCACTGTAAAGTTTCAGGATTTGGAAAGGAAACTACGTCAAAAGAAACAGAGGAAAGTGGTCATTAACTCAGAAGATGAGCAGGAAGATGTGCAATTTGAGTCTCTTCAGGTCTTGGCTGATGTGACTCTGGCTCAGCCACCAACTCCACCTGCATCTACATCTGCTAAACTACTTAAGCCTCAGGGACCTATTAAGTATCAAAGAAGGCATCCAAGATCTTATATTGGAAAGAGATCAATAGTTTCTGTTGAAGATCAGAATGTGATTGATGACTCAGGGATGTCTCTTAATGAACCTGTTGCTGCTGCTCTTGGAAGTATTACACCTAGTGATGATCTGACTGAAGCTCATTCTACTGATGTTGCTATGAGTGATATTTCTGCTAAAAAGGTCACTGTTGTTGCTGAGCAGGTCAATGTTGATATAGGTGATGTTGCTGCTGAGAAGGTCACTGTTGGGGTTCACACATCAGTGGATACTTTCTTTGTTGCTGGTGAAGAGTATGTGGCTTCACCTAGCATTGATCCATTTGTTCCAGAGCATACAAATAATGAAGACACATCTGCAACTCCCTATACTACTACTGATTCAGCTGTTCCAAACTTAACTGCTGATTCTCTGGAGGAGTTAGACATTCCTCAGGATGATTCTGCTGATATTACTGGAGTTTGTGATGATGATCTTGTCTCAGAACAAGAAAAGCTTGAGCAAGAAAGACTTTTGAAGGAATGTGCAGATAAGAAGAAAAGTTCAGATTTGGCTAAGGCATTACAAGCTAAATTTGACTCAGAGATCCACTCTGCCATAAACAAGTATGTTTCTACTTTGCCTCTTGCAAGACAAAGAGAATTGGATGCTGCAGTTCCAAATTTTGATGAAGCTGATTGGATGCATATTGGGAGGCAAGTGGTTTCTAATCCTGTTCTGGCTAAAGAGATTCTTGGAGATAATGTCAAAGAAGTTAATTATGCTCCTAGGATGGTTGAGCTCATGAAACTCAGAAGGAAAGCTGATGCTGAGAGGATAGCCAAAGCAAAGAGGGATAAACCTCCTACCCAAGCACAACAAAAGTAGATGATGAGAGAATTTGTGAAGAATCAGAGTAGTGCAGTGTACAATCAACCATGGACTAAGACTCAGGTCTAGTCCTTATCAGATGATCAGCTGATTCACCAATACAACTTGATTAAGACCAGACTTCACAAGGATGGACTTCTTGGTTCTCATCAGCCTTATCCAATAGGTCTTCAGATTGGTGATTCTCCTGAACCTTCTCATTCAGCTGATAAGATTGCATCTGCTGATCAGGATGCACCTGTTGCTGCTCATGCACATGTTGTTTCTGCTGATAATGCTACTGATGTTTCTACTGCTTCTACTCCTGCTGCTTCTATTGACAAGGGTAAAGCTAAGATTATTGAGGCAGATATTCCTTCTAGGAAGAGGTCTAGAAGACAGATGGAGGAAGATAGATTAGGTGAGGAAGCTGCACAAAGGTTGCATCAGGATCAGATTCATGAAGAAAAGGTCAGACTTGTAGAAATGGAAGCTGCTAGAGCTAAACAAGCTAGGTTGACTATGGAGGCTCAAAATGTCCATGTCTTACCTTCTGCCATGGATTTTGCTACTCCTCCATCAGTATCTTCTCCAGCTGCTGTACCTGATCTTTCAGATTTTCATCCTGAGCCTACACTGACCCATGAATCATCTTCACCTACCTCTGCTATATATATTCCTGGTAGAAGAGCCAAAAGAATGGCTAGAATGAAGGTCTCACAATCTCCGCATGTGCAGAAGGTGGTTGATGTTGATGCTGATGATTCTTCTTTTCTTAAAGAAGGGTCTCCTGAAGATTGGCCTGAGGGTTTTAGAGATGTTTTGGTTAGATGGGAGGTTTCTAGTAATAGCCAGTCTAATACTATTTATAGGCTTGATGGATCATTTCTGTCCTTCACCTTTCTATAAGAAATTCTGCATCTTGTGGATCATCAGGATTTACTCATTCTCTATGACTTGGTTACCAAGTATTATGCTATTCATACTCCTGAAGGTGCTGGTTTATATCTTTTGGGGGATCTTTAAGTGCTCATGGATTCTGATTCTCCCACTGGTTCTGGTTATACAGTCTGGAAGCATAATCATAGGTGTAAAGTATTAAGTTGGAGATTTTATCCTCTTCCTTATGTTCATGTCTTGGAAACTACATCTGGTATAAGGGTGATTATGTTTATTGATAAGGATTATCCTTTGACTGTGCCTCTTATGGAGAAAATGCTTCTACATCATTTGGAGATTCCTCCTGATCCAGTTGGGAATGCTAAACTCTTTGCTGAATCTTTAATTCGTTTGTTCAAATCTAGGATCAGGGTGGCCAGAGCTGATTGATCTTGGTATGGTATATTGTTGTATATTTATTTATTTTCTTTATTTTTAGTAAAAAAAAAAGAAAAGAAAAAACTAACAGATTTGTATAGTGTTTTGTATATTGTATGCAGGTTTTGGTGTTGGTTATTTCCACACCTTATCTGGTTATCAACTTACCATGATGTTGACTATTCCATCAATAAGTTGGCTAGTCCGAAGGGTACAACTTTGGTAAAGACAAGTCAAATCTGTTGATAGCTGTAATAGTTTGCTAAAAACTATTGGGTACTCAACTCACCTATGCTTAACAGCTGAGAGTTGGATGGTTGTCAATTGACCATGGATTTTTCCTTATGGATTCCCAATAATTGGCTAGCCCACAAGTGTATGGCTTGTGGTAAAGGCAGTGGAAAACCATATTTGGTATTCAATTTACCAAGTGTATTTTAATCATCCAAATCAAGGCTGTCAAACTCGCGAGTTTACACGTAAGATCGTACGATCTTACGTGCACACCAGTCAAAATCGTGTAGGATCGTGGTAGGATCGCATCTGAGGTAGGATCGTAAGTAGGATCATAGGATCGCACGTAAGATCGTAAGATCGACACGCGATCCGAGTTCACTTTTTTTTTTTATCTTTTAAGGCCATCCCACTTGCTTAGGCCAAAAAAAAATAAACGTGTGTTTTACTAATGTCTAATGAGTAAACCACTGTTGTTTCATTTTCTAAATAGATTATAGTTTATACATAGTTTTCTACTTTTTTAAATAGATTATAGTCTAAAAAGTGTTCACTAGTTTAATTTACTTTACTTCACTGTGATTAAACTAATCAAAGGGTATGTTTTGTAATGCCACTTATGAAACGTTTGTTTTCTTGAAATCATGTTGATGGCTTGTATGTTTTGATACATTTAGGACCTATGTTATGTAATATTATTGCACTAAATGGTTAATGTAACGATTGAAACTTGACTTTTTTGTGTTTTACTATTACTTTGGTGTTTGAAATTTAAACTTTGTCATTCTCAAGAGGATATTATATGAATTTATCTTTGACGTTGAGTAAAAATATAAAACAGTTTGACTCGTATATTATTTGTTTACAAAATATGACAAATTGGTAGGATCGTAGGATCGCGATCCGATCTTACGATCTCGATCTTGCCAAGACAAAAACGATCCTGCGTGGGATCGCGATCTTGACAGCCTTGATCCAAATAATTGACTAGTCTTGAGCAAACGGCTACAGGTAAAGACATATCAAATCCGTTTATAGCTGATGATTTGCTAAAAATCATATGGTCATCAGTGTACCATAGTTAGTGAACTGAAACATTTGGCTACTCCAGTAGTAATGGCTATTGGTAAAGAGACATCAAATCCATTATTTTCAATGATTCACCTCTCACAGGAGTTAACACTCCTGGAAGTGATGAGAATAGTATGAAACTTATGTTTTGATGTACATTTGGTCATTTTTTGCTGCAAAGAATGGTGCTTTCAAAGTTTTTGCTGATTATAGAGATGCTGCTGATTGAAGATTCTTTGCTGCTGAAGTTATTGTTCAATCCTCTTCTTCTGCTGTTAAAGATCTATCAAGAATCTTGGAGTTAACTATGTCAACTGCAAGATTAGGGGAGGATTGTAAGGAATTATTGAAGTCAGCATATAGATACTGCGAATGACTTTCTGTTGACAGGTTCTTGCGGATACTTATAGTCGTTTCTGCTGACGTCTGGTTCCTGCTGATAATAGACGTTCTGCGGATATATTTAATCCGTAGATAATAGTTAGTTATTTATAGATAAGATATGTAGAATATCTTCTAGAGTTTTATGATTATACGTTTCTTGTAGAAGAGATTAGGGTTTCTACTAGTATAAAAGGAACCCAAGGTTATTGTATTATGTACGTGTCAAAAACAATTATTAGTGAATAATAACGATCCATAGAGGATCAAAGTATTTAGCATATCGTTTGTATTTATATTCCGCAATAGATACAAGCTCACAGAGATTGTCTATATGGTCTTGCTAGTGATTACATTAGTAGGCTATCGATCCATTGGCTCAAGATCTATCAAGTGTAGATCCTACAGTAGCCAAAACAGGTTCGGCTATAATATGTCTTGGTCGAATATAAAAGGAATAGCCAATGGTCGATTTAAAAAGAAAACATAGGTCGAACCTCATAAAGAAAACAAGGACAAAACTTTGGTCGATTATAGCAAACAACTTGTGTCGGAACAGAAAAAAAAGTGAGGGTCGAATATGTCTATGTCTAGATTGGTTACACAACAGGTTATGTGGTCGAATGTAACAACACTTAAGTCGAATAAAAGAGCAAGGGTCGATTGAAAATAGGTTCCAACAGGTTTTATTCTTTGATTTTATGGGGTCATGTATATTAAGTAACAAAACCAACATACTCACAAAACTAAGAATCATTAACAATGCTTAACAGTCGAATGGAAAATAGCTTGAAAATCGAAATACCTTGGGATAATTCGAGCAAGGTGAAAAAGAATATAAGGCTCCAAGAATCAAAACCACAATTCAATACCTACACCTTTGGTTTGAAATTACAGGAGAGCATCAGAAATCAATTATAGTGTTTGTTGTTGTTGTTGTGTTGTCGAATGAGAGCAACAAGAGACCAGGAACATCTCGACTTATACCAGACACCAAAAAACGTATAACATTTGTTTTAAATGGGCTTTAAAGATTGCTTTAAGGAGGTCGATTACAGTTTTTTTTAAAACATGTTTAATGGGCCAAGTAAATGATTGTGTTAAATAGGTCAAAGGCTTAATAGGTTGGTTATAGCATTTAAAGATATTCTATGGGCCGATTAAATGGGGTGTTTAAGAGTTTAATATGACAAGTAAATTTAATTTAGGTTTACTTTTAATCATAAACGTATCGTAAGGTTTTAAAATTTTCAAATTTATACTTAATTTTAGGTTTCGTAAATTTTAGGGTTTTACAGATCATGTGCTTGGAGCAACCACTTTCAATAATCTGATAAGTCGGTTCAAGCTTATACATATCAAACATATAACTCAAAAACTTGGTCCTCAATGTTTGTTGGGTCCATTGTGGTTAGTATAAAACATTCCTAAGTTGAACATCTTTGGGTCTTGAAGTAGGACACTAAGTGTTTCAAGACCATTGACTCCTCCCAAACCAACCTCACAGATTAACCAGGTGTGGTCAACAGGTCAAGTAGTAAGGGAGAGAGCGATCAATTTATGATCCGTTGAAAGCACAGTGTGTTCACGGGTTGTTATGTCCCAACGAGATTGAAATTGTGTTTTGAAAAATGTGTGAGTGATTTAGTGATTTGGAAAAGTAACAAATAATGATTTGGATTTGATTTACACTACTGGAATGATTGAGATTAACAGTATTAACAATTACAGGAATAAAAATATATATAAACGTAAACTAAATTAAATACAATTACGATTGCGTACTGGAGAAAATGTGAGTTTTAAACAAATTTAAACTAGAGGGGGTGAAAATGACTTTTTACAAACTGAATATTAAAAGAAAATTTTAAATAAAAGAAAATTATTTTATTTGATATTTTATTATTTAATATTAATTAAAAATTATTTATTAATTAATTAAAACTAAGTTAAACCCAATTTAAGTTAAGAAAAATACTAAAGTAACTTAGAAAATTATGAATTTTTTTATAAAACTAATTAACCATTACAGGAATCCTAAAAAATTTATAAAAAGTCTATAAAAATTATATTTAAACTATTTTAATTATTATTTACTTATTTAATAATTAAAATCTATTTTAACTAATTTAATTATGAAAAATACTAAATGAAGAGTAAAACTTATGAAATCTTTTCTGAAAATACTTTATTAGTTATAAAAGCTAGGAAAAATATAAAAGGTACTATTGCTTATAAATAAGCAGAAAAAAATTATTTTTTTGGTTTTTTAATTAAAACTAATTAAAGTTAATTTAATTATAATAAATACTAAATAAACTCAGAAAATTATGAATTTTTTTTCTAAAACTTTTTTATTATATAAGAAATTAGAGAAAATATAAAATTGAAAATTGCTTTTTGAAAAAGCTGAACAATAAGCCAAATGGCTTAAATAGAAGCTATCACTTCTTTTATGTTTTTGATTTTTCTTATTTTTCTTTTACAAATTTATTTTATTACTGAAAATAAGTAACTTTTACAAAAGCAAACTTTTTACAGCTTAAAAATAAGCTGTGTGAAAACCAAAAAGTATGACAGAAGTCCTAATAAGCTTTTAAAAAGTGGATTTTGGTTCAATAAGCTACTGATAAGCTACCAAAGACTAAATAAGCTATAAACAACTGAAATACACACCAATACGCTATAAATGAACAATAAGCACAAGGAAATAAGCCAGAGAGCAAAAACAAGCAATCCAAAAACCACACAGACCAACAGGCCAAATGAAGCACTAGCAGCCCTAAGTGGGGCCCACAGGTTTGACCAGGGGTCCACAATGAGGGTTGACCGATAAGTTGGGCTGGGGAACTAACCAATAAGCAGAGCTTAAGGCTCATAAATAAGCTATTGAGAGGCTATTGAAATTGGATCTGGGATCCTGCTGATGAATCAGCAGGAATGAACTTGGTAACTTAAAGGCTTGATTAAGCTAAGGGCAAGAATCCCTAGGTTCAAAATAAGCAGTAAACTGAAGACATGGACTAATAATCTCTCTAAAAAGCTAGGGGTTGGGGATTGGGGTCCACAGGTAAGCTTAGTATGAGCTTATGAAAAGTGGGTAATTACCCTGGTGCAGGGGAGGGTGTATCCTTGCAAGTCTAAATAAGAAAGTGAATAAGCTAGAGAAAAATTCCTAAAAATAATCTAAAAGTGGATTCCACAAGTTAAGCTGATATATATTATTCTCCAAAAAGATCAGGGCCTAATTGTGGAAACTAAATTCAGGAAAATTCTTGCAAAATTTGGATTTCTGCCTAGCTATGCAAATTTGACTTTTTGGTTTTTGAAAGATGTTGACTTTTTTGAACTTTGGTATGATCTAGCTTACTGAAAATGATAAATTAAGATGAAATGAAACTAAATTATGCTATCTTGAACATTAATACACTAATTTGGATGGTGATCAAGCTTGAAATTCCAACAGTGAACAAACAAGATGAGATCAAAGGCTATTTTGACTTTTGTATGAAAGACCACTGAGTTTTATGGTTCTAATGTTCTACTAGATCCTATTGAACCTTGTTTCAATAACTAATACCAATACAAACTCCCTAGAATACAGTGAAGCTCACTGATCCAAACAACCCTTATTTCCACTGATTTTAGATTTTTGAAACAATTGAGTAATTAAAACTATGAAAATGGTTTCTATTGACTTATTATGAATTAGTAAACTGAAATAAGCACAGAGACATAAGCTAAGACCACAAATACTTAAGTTGCTATAAAGGACTCAATTGACAGTTAAACTTAAAACTTTGAGTGCAATGAAACCTAATGGACTAATACGACTAATTAAGTAATAAAATAACTAAGGTACACCTAATAAGCACAAAGAAGCAGAAATAAGCAAAGATTAAGCACATAAACAGTGAAATGAGAAAATGGAGTAATAGGTTTACAATTGCCTTCCAGCTTATACACAAGAACCAAGGACCTTTGAACCAACCTATACGCTTCCCACAAAGCCACTAACCCACTGCCATCCAATATTCACAGTGCTCCAGCAATCATCATCTTCAAACCTATTTTTAATTTTTCTTTGATTTTTTTTTATGATTTTGAGTTTACTATTCTAAACTGATTTAAATGATTTGAAAGCTTAAGAAAGCTTATAAATAAGCTTAAACAAGCTCTAACAAGAACTGAGCAAGACTTTTAATCACTTTAGATGGATTTGAGAATTTCAACATAAAATGGCATAAACTGAAAATAAGCAAAGGATCTTGAAATTGATACTTAAAATAGAATTTTATTACCACAAAGATACTTAGTACACAATTTTTAAACTAAAAAGTACAAAGGAAATTGAGAATTGATGAGGCAAAAAATGAACCGTTTTTAGGGGGTCATTTAAGCCCGGAATTGAATTTATTTGATCAAATATTGCCCTAAATTGTTCCTTTTGTGATTTTAGGTACTTTGGGAGTGAATTCTGGAAAAGGAAGCATTTTGGACGTTTTTGGAGCATAAAAGTGAAGAAAACGACAAAGACTTAATTTTTCTTGCTGGGAACAGTACCTGACGGCGTCAAGAAGGATTTTTTGACGGCGTCAAGAGCAAAATGGATGACGACCCAGAGAAAACGTGACGGCGTTAGAAGTAGGGCGTCAAGAGTTATTTTGGTGACGGCCTGGAGCAGAATTACACATGACGGCGTCACCCATAGATCTAGGCAGTCCGAGAACTTTATTGGCGGCGAGATGACGGCGTCAAAATTTTACTCTTGACGCCGTCACCTTAGGGTCAAACCTAATAAACCCTAGGTCATTTGTAACAGTATTTTCAAGGGTTTTCACCCCTTGAAACCTTTCATGTTCAATTAAGATAAGTTTTCTTTCAATTCATTCAATATGTCTATGTGTTATTTGAATATATCTCATGCTTGTCTTGATTATAACATGCTAGGCTAGATCTATCATGTGTTTGCTTAGATGTAATGAAACCTAGATGTTAATTATAGGTTGATTGTTTGTTTATAGTTGTAATGGATGAATGATTTCAATGTTAGGCTTAAGAAAACTGGCAGATCTCCATTGTGTAACTTGCTTGAACGTCTTAAGAAACATGAACCGATGTGTACTAGGTTTTTATGATTGTATTTAATGCATGAGCGAATTCTAGTGATCCCATGTTAGGAGCTTCTTAGCCGGCTCACCATAGGAGTGAAGTAGGAGCTTATAGGATTGGGGAAGTAAGTACGTCACCCCATGAATGGTATTAAGATCATCCACGCAACTGTAACAAGTAATTAACCTGTAAAAGATATCTAGGGAGTAGTGAAATCTAAGTAAACACAATTCTCCCATATGTTGCTCACACCACTAGTTTAATTTAGTTTATTTTCATTTTTGCTATTTTATTTTGATTGCATCTTAGTTATTGAGTTAGTTGACTAGCAACTAATTCCACCCACTCTTCCAAAAACCGAGATTTTTATTTGTTTTTATAAAATATAAAAAATACAAAAAGAATCATCCCTCACCTCTAGACCTAGTTTTTAGGTTTTCTAATCCTAGCGACACTATTCCTGAGTTGAACGATCAATCCCCCGGTACTTGTCACTATACTATACTACAACGATCAGGTACACTGCCTAGTGAGGGTTGTAAGCTTCTCGAGATCCCTCGAGAGGTAAAGCCTGGTGCAATTCCCACGCATCAAGTTTTTGGCGCCGTTGCCGGGGAATAGTTATTGTCTAGGTTAGGATTTCTTTTTATTAGGTCTACTTGCTAGATTCCTTTCTAGTAAGATATTATTTTTATTTTTAGGTTTTCTTTAGTCTATCTTATTTCTTCGTGCCTTTGTTCGTAATATCCACCATTCGCCATTATGGCAACCGACGAATTCTCTAACCTTAGAATCACTAGGTGTCGTAGTTCCGATAGAGACCTTGTTTTGCCCTATGCAGAACCTGATAGAGAAATGCGTAGGTTAAGACGATCTCACTCAACACCTGAACCATCTAGCATAGCCATCGATTTTGATGCACCCCTTTCTGAAGAAAATTCAAAAAATCACCTTACAACCCCTAGCTCCCAATCCAACAACGAGATGAGTACCCCCGCAACTCCCACTCCTAAGCGCCTTAAGGACTACTCCTCCCCTAATCCTCGTGGTTTCTCAAACGCCATTGTCTACCCAAACGAACACACCAATGAGGTCTTGCATGCGACCGATGTTTGGCTTGTCCAAAGTGTGTGCAAGTTTTGTAGACTAGATGATGATGACCCGATTCAACACTGTGGAAAACTAGAAGGGGGGGTTGAATAGTTTTACGTCCTTTTAAAATTTACAAGCACAAGTTTGTTTTAAAAACTTCGATTCTTGTTTATGTGAATTCAATGCTTGCACTATATGAACAATTGTATAATAACTAACTAACTAAACTAATTAGTAAAGGTAAATAAATAAGTAATGAGAAGAGTTAGAAAGATCAAACCACAACACAAGGATTTATAGTGGTTCGGCTACAAGGACACCTTCCTTGTTCCTACTCCACTCCCCGAGTCACCTACTCGAGAGTTTTCTTCACTATGTCAACAAACTCCCTTATGGCGGAGAAAACCGTACACACCAATATACACACCAGTTTACACACCAATCTACACACCAATATACACACCAATCTTCACACCTATCTTCACACCAAGCTTCTACACACCAATCTTCTACACACCTTCTTCTACACACCAATCTTCTACACACCTTCTTCTACACACCAATCTTCACAACTATCCTACTTCACAACTAATCAACTTCTACTATCTACACAACTTCTATATCTTCTAAACAAATAATAACAAGCACAACACAATATTCACAAATGAATATATATACACTATACACAACAACTCTTCAACACTTCTTGAACTTGGTTGTAGAGAGTTCTTCTTTTGCACTTAGAATGAGAATGGATGATGAGGGATTGAATCACTTGAAACAAGGATTAATATACAAATGATCAAAGGGTTTTTGATGGGTTTAAGATGATTGTAGATCTGAAAATTTCGTGCAAAAGGTAAGGAAAAATTCCAGAATTAAGGTGGTATTTATAGGGGAAGAAATCTGACAGTTTCTGACAGGGGAGCCTGGCCGGTCCCCTTAAAGCATGGCCGGCCCCCTTAAAATTAAGGGGACCGCCCTTTATAATTAAGGGGGCCGCCCAACTGTAACGGCCAGAAAACTTGTCTTTTAGTGGGGAAAGTTTATTTGGTGAAAAACTAACTGATTTTGGTTAAATATTTGAAATCATATATTTAGTATGATTAAAACATTTTTCCTTAATACCAAAAGTGTTTTTCAAAAATATATAATAAGATTATATAATTAAATAAACTTTGTATTAGTTAATTAAATACCCCTTTGATCATGAGATGTATTAAGCACTTGTTTATTCATACCTTAAGTGATTAAGTTGGATATAATGATATAAACTAGCTTAATACTTGTTTACGTAGTAATCAAACGATTGACGAGTTTACATTTTGTGATCGTCAAAATATAGAGATATCGAAAAATATAAATAACGTTTTCATACATTATTTATGTCAACAAACACATCAAGGACTTCTTAAAAATAGTGGACACCCTCCATACGGATGGGGCTACTAGAGACACGTCCCGATTACGATTCTTCCCTTTCACCCTCTACGAAAAAGCCCAAGAGTGGTATGATAAACTTCCTTCCGAATCTATTTTCACATGGGAGCAACTCATATCCAAATTTTATGAGAAGTTCTTTCCAGCTGGGAAAACTTCAGCGTTTAGAGATAGGATCCTCCGCTTCCGAAAAGGGAAGGACGAACCCTTCCATAAATCGTGGATTAGATTCAAGGATTTGATAAGACAAGTTCCCCATCATGGCATCGAACTCTGGCTTTTGGTCCAAATCTTCTACGACAATGTCTCCTCAAATGACCGGAATGGAATCAAAAATTCTAGAAAAGGGAGATTAGCCAATCTTAGTGTCGAGGAAGGATGGAATAGGATTGAGGAATATGCTCAAGGCCAGGATGACACTTGGGATGAACCTGAGTCGACTGCCAGCATGTCTGAAATCACCTCAACATCTTTAGATCGGTTAAGAAAAATTCACAAAAGAATGGAATACCTAGCTGGGTCGCAATTACCTAAACAACTTTCAAATCCTTACTTAATCTGCGACTACTGTGAGGGCCCGCACGAGGTAGAGGAGTGCGGAGGAGAACCCACGACTGAACATGCGTGCTTGTCAGGAGGTGACATCTATGCTGATCCCTCCCTTTTGCCTTTTTACCAAAATGACGATTACACCCTCTGGGGAAATCTGGTGAAGAGAAAAGAAGGAGAGGAAGGCCTTGAATTTGAAATCAGGAGCACTTTTGAAGATGACCTTGGTCACTTCACTCAAGAAAAAGACTTACAATTAAAAGGTCTTGATGAACTTGTCAATGAGCAACAGAATGACATCGGAGAATGGTTCAACAAGCTTAACTCCACCCTCGATAACCTAGACATGCCGTCAGTAAGCCAAAAAGACCCCATGCTCACGATAACAACTTGAGCTGGAACAACAACCAAGGACCCCCTTACCCGAGCTCGCACCCTATCACCCCCGATCCAAACAAACCTCGTGAAAAGGAGGGTGATATGAGCAGCAAGGCTCCCGAACAACCTCCCTTGGCAATCCCGTCCCCATCGACCCTGCCTAACCAACCTGTGAGAGTCCCATTCCCATCCCGATTGAAAAACCAGAAAACTGAGAACGATAATAAAAGATTCTTGTCATATCTAAAAGACTCAGTAATCACTATACCCCTCTTTGATGCTTGTTATCACATGCCAAAGTATAGCACATACTTTAAAAAATTACTCGCCAACCGAAAGAAACTCGAGGGTCTTGTGACTCTGGGGGAAGAATGTTCGGTGGTGACCCATCGAGGGTTACCAAAAAAGGTAGACGATCCAGGCAGCTTCACCTTGCCTTGTTCCATAGGATCTCTTTCGATAAAGAATGCTCTTGCCGATTTAGGGGCGAGTATCAACCTCATGCCTCACTCCATGTTCCTTAAACTAGGATACTCCGGATTAAAGCCTACCCGTATGAACATCCAACTAGCCGATAGGTCAGTCAAACACCCTGTAGGGATATGCGAGAATGTGCTAGTCAAGGTTGGACAATTCAAATTCCTGATTGACTTCGTAATCTTGGAGATGGAGGAGGATGACTTGGTACCCATCATCTTAGGGAGACCATTTCTTGCTACCGCTCGTGCAGTCATTAATGTTCATGACGACAAGTTAACCTTACGAGTTGGAACCGATAGCTTAACTTTTGACATTAAAGACACTATGGACCTCTCTCTCGAAGCAGCTAACCGGATCTATTTCATTGGAGAGGTCGATTAACTCACGGATGTCATTGATGACTGTGTTGATGAACAGATCGAGGAAGGCTGGTTACGGGATGAGAGTTTTCTCCCCTTGTTGGAGGTAGAAAAGATGGAGGATGTTGGATCAGTCTCCTTCTACCCTAGACAGGAGGCCACTGAACATCTCGAACTCCGAAAACCCGAAAACAAGCTTAAGCCTTCTATTATCGAACCCCCTAAGCTAGATCTTAAGGAACTCCCTAACCATTTATAGTATGCCTTCCTTCAGGGAGAGGACCAACTGCCGGTAATAATAAATTCTTCCCTCGAACATGAACAAAAAGGTAAGTTCTTAGAGGTCCTAAAGAAATATAAGGGAGTGCTTGCATGGGGTGTAGCCGACATTAGGGGGATTGACTCGACTTTCTGCACGAATAAGATTCTTATGGAAGAAAATTATAAACCTACCGTGCAACCCCAGAGGCGGGTGAATCCCAATATTAAGGAAGTTGTGAAGAAAGAAGTCATCAAACTTCAGGATGCAAGATTAATTTACCCAATCTCGGATAGCCCGTGGGTTAGTCCTGTAAAGCTTGTACCAAAGAAGGGAGGAATGACTGTGGTGAAGAACGACAAGGGTGAGATGGTACCCCAGAGGACGGTTACTGGCTGGCGGGTATGTATCGATTACAGAAAGCTCAATGATGCCACAAGAAAAGATCACTTTCCCTTACCATTCATTGACCAAATGTTGGAGAGATTGTCTGGGCACGAGTACTATTGTTTCTTGGATGGATTCTCAGGATATTTCCAAATCCCCATAGCACCTGAGGACCAAGAAAAAACCACGTTTACTTGCCCTTATGGAACGTTCACCTACAAAAAAAATGCCTTTTGGGCTGTGTAACGCCCCCGCCACTTTTCAGCGATGCATGACCGCAATCTTTCACGAACTTATGGAAGACAATATGGAAGTTTTCATGGATGACTTTTCCGTCTTCGGGAACTCTTTCGACCGCTGTCTTGCTAATCTAGAAAAAATACTCAAACGCTGTAAGGAAACCAACTTGGTGTTAAACTGGGAAAAATGTCATTTCATGGTAAAAGAAGGGATTATGTTAGGACATAAGGTCTCAGGGAACGGGAATGAGGTAGACCAAGCTAAAGTGGAAGCTATATCTAAGTTACCTTATCCCACGACTGTTAAAGTAATACGCAGCTTCTTGGGCCACGCCGGGTTCTATCGGAGATTCATCAAAGATTTCTCCAAGATAGCTCGGCCAATGACTCAATTACTAATGAAGGATGCTCCTTTCGATTTCTATCAAGAATGCAAGGATGCATTCGATCTCCTGAAAAAAGAGCTCACGCAAGCTCCAATCATGGTTACACCCAACTGGGTGTTACCGTTTGAAATCATGTGCGACGCTAGCGATTTTGCTGTTAGGGCTGTATTAGGCCAACGGCGTGACAAGCTATTCCAACCTATTTACTACGCTAGCAAAACCATGAATCCTGCTCAAGAGAATTACTCTACCACCGAAAAAGAATTATAAGCCGTGGTGTTCGCATTCGATAAATTCCGTCAATATCTTGTCCTTTCAAAGACAGTCGTTTTCACCGATCACTCGGCTCTCCGATATCTTTTTGCTAAGCAAGATGCTAAGCCACAACTAATTCGGTGGATCTTGTTATTACAAGAATTTGACGTTGAAATCCGTGATAAAAGGGGGGCAGAAAATTTGGCCACAAATCATCTATCTCGTCTTGAAAATCCCTTTGATGAGCACGATAGAAGTGAGATTCGGGATTCATTTCCTGACGAACAACTCATGTCAATGACAGATTCTGAGCCTTGGTACGCCGATTTTGCCAACTATCTCGCAAGCAGACTCATTCCGGAACACATGACTAGATACGAAAAGAAAAGGTTCTTTGCCCAACTAATATACTACTTCTGGGATGAACCGTTTTTATTCCGGAGGTGTCCTGATCAAATAATCAGACGTTGTTTTTCGGAAAGTGAGGCAGTAAAAATCATGAGAGAATGTCACTCTGGCCCCTCTGGAGGCCATCATGGGATAAGCACCACCTCCCGAAAGATTTTTGATGTGGGGTTCTATTGGCCCACAATTTTCCGTGATGTCAAAGAAATGGTACAAGCATGCGATGCATGTCAACGGGCCGGGAACATATCACATAGGGATGAAGCACCTCAGAATTTTATACAAGTATGTGAGGTTTTCGATTTATGGGGAATTGACTTCATGGGACGCTTTCCATCTTCAGGAGGGAATGAATACATTTTAGTTGCCATCGATTATGTTTCAAAATAGGTAGAGGCACAAGCCCTTAGGACCAATGATGCCAGGGTGGTTATTCATTTCCTGAAAAAGCTTTTCGCTGGATTCGGGATTCCTAAAGCTCTCATCAGTGATAGGGGAACCCACTTTGGCAATGCGCAATTGGAAAAGGTCATGAGGAGATACGGGTTGTCCCATCGATTTTCCACCGCCTATCATCCACAGACCAATGGCCAGGTTGAAAACACGAACAGGGCTATTAAAAGAATACTAGAAAAAACGGTTAGTCAGAATAGAAAAGACTGGTCATTTAAACTCGACGAGGCCTTATGAGCATTCCGAACTGCCTACAAGACACCTATTGGAACCACCCCGTTCCGCATGGTGTATGGCAAGGCATGTCACCTTCCGGTAGAATTAGAACATAAGGCTTATTGGGCGCTTAAGGCATGTAATTTAGATTATACAATTGCCGGAACAAATAGGTTCTTGCAACTACACGAGCTTGATGAGCTAAGGTTAGAAGCGTATGAGTCTTCCATTACATATAAGGAGAGGGCAAAAAGATGGCATGACCAACGGATTAAGAAACCTAAGGAATTTTCAGAAGGGGACAAAGTCCTATTGTATAACTCTTGGTTAAGGTTATTTCCAGGGAAACTCAAGTCTAGATGGTATGAACCATTTACGGTGAAAAGTTCCTCTAAAACTGGAGCTGTTGTATTTCTAGACGATGAAGGTAGAGAATTTACTGTCAACATACAACGTGGAAAACATTATCAAGAAAATAGTAATGAAATGATTAGTGAGGAGTATGTAACATTTGATGATGAGGTCACGTAGTAACCCATGACTTTGAGTCTAGCTACAAGACTCGTAAATAAAGAAAAGCGCTTCTTGGGAGGCAACCCATGTTTTGTTTGATTTTTATTTTGTTTGATTATTATTTGCTTCCGTATGCATGCTTTATTTTTATTGTTGGTAGATCATGTTTCAAACTAAAATGGTGAAAATACTTTATCTTGTCGTTTGGCTTAGTCTTAACTTCATCCAAAGGTATTTCGCAAAAGATAAATGTAATAGGAAACCCCAAATATGTTTTTAAGAAACAAAATTGATCATGATTCTCCACAATATTAAGTGAATATGTATATTCGTATTTGTTATAGTCAAATGCTTGTATTGAGTCATAATGATGTTTTGCAGAATTTTCCTGGAAGTAGGACAAGGTTTTTCCAGAAATTTTCTGGAAACTTAACATAAGAATTTCTGCAGGTCACTTCTGACGGCGTCAGGAAGAAATTCCTGACGGCGTCACGTGCAAAATTCTGGAAATTTTACCAGTTTTGTTTTTCTAACGGAGTCTTAAAGTTTTTGTTGAATCTTTAGTTTTATAATCTCCAGGAAATCTGCAAACATCATTCCACAAGCATTATATCTTATTTTGTTTTCTAGGATTTATTAGCATATTTAGATTGCCGCCGATTTTTCGCGAGGTTGCCTTGTTTGTTTTTTCAGGTTTAACAGGTTATGTATGACAAGAAGATGATTTATATTCTGAAAGGGAAGCTTTGATTGTTCATTTTCTTGAAGGAAGATCTAACCTTGTTACCATATTATCCATACCGAGCAAATCAGGGAAGTATTTGATTTCATTCTTTTACTTATTTCACTTTTACATTCTTTACTTGAACATTGGGGACAATGTTCAACCTAAGTGTAAGGGGAGGGTAAAATGATGATACCTTATAGTATACACTTTCGCTTGAGTTTGTTTGTTTGATGGTAGATGTGTAATAAAACTATGAGAAATACTTGTTAGTGTAATTTTAGCACCAAATTTAAATTTTTTTACAACATTTAGGAGTGAAACTTTAGCCATAGCAAGCGTCTCATGGATAGGAGTCGTATGACTAGCACGAAACCGTACCATTCAGAAAAATTTTCCACCCAAATATGTGAGGTTCGCCTTTAGATTTGATAGGAAAAGCATTTACTATTAGTGCTTATGAGTGTACCGGTAGCATTTAGATTCTAAAACTTGCGTTAGTGATGCATCCCGAGACCGCTAGTGAGACTACATTCGTGTAGTAGGATCTACTACATGATAAGAGGCATTAGGATCACCCTTTTGTTAAACCCGTATCATAGTTACTTGACCATTTAAGTCATATTACTTGGCTAGTTAAGTCAACTAATTTTTCCCACACCATTAGCGTTGTACTCATTTTTAGTACACTAAACCCCTATTACACCCCTCCGAGCCTATCTTTTCGTTTCTAACTTTAAGCATCTTACTTAAAGAAAGAATTTGTTACACCCCACTTAAATGTACACCCAAATTGCCTTAGCCTTCCGTGTATGAACTCATCTTTAGTGCATTATTGTTATTTGTTTAAACCCTTAGTTAATTATCTAATTGATTACATGGTTGCTAAGTCGAGTCATATCCTTGTACATATTGTTTTGGGACGATTGGGACTCATGGGTAAAGTACTAATCTTATGGAGTAATGGGGAAGAACATCATATTATTACCCCCATATGTGCGTTAATCTTAAAAGTACTCCAAGTGTTTTGATTATCTTGATTCGAGTCATTAGATTAGTTCATTGTAAAGTATGTAAAAATTCAAGTGTAAGGGGAATGTTCATTCCCTATGATGTATTATTTTTTATGGTAGGGTAAGAGTGTATGCAAAAAAGAATTCAATATATATATATATAGAAAAAGAAAAGAGAAAAACATACGGACTACCATCCCGTTTCATTCTATGTTTATTTTATGTTTTTGTTATTTTTTATTTATTAGCTTAAGTCGAGTCTAGTCTTGGCTTAGCAACGCCATTTTGTACATGTAATTAACCAAGATGATTAGCTCGCCACCAGTAAAGATTGCCTATATCCAACAAAACCGTGTATTCCATATCCCTACACCTAACATTACAACCCTTTTAAAAGACCTCTTTGATAGTTTATCCTAGGTGCTTACGCCATGTGGTGGAGGTTTGATCCTTTCCCAAGCCTATGGTAATCTATTTTGCTATGACAGGTAGTGAGAGATATTTTCCATTTCCATATTGTGATATTACTTTATTACACCCGAGAGATGTGAGTATCTAAACACTATTTGTGAGGTACTAGTGTATGACCTCCGTGCTTGTATTTGGTCTTTATTGAAACGATTATTTGTTGTAATTACTTTTATATTAGTGTTAAATGACCCCTAACTTGTATTTTGATTAGAATAAAACCGCATTTGCTTGAGGACAAGCAAATCTCAAGTCTAAGGGTATATGATGAGGCAAAAAATAAACCGTTTTTAGGGGGTCATTTAAGTCCGGAATTGAATTTATTTGATCAAATATAGCCCTAAATTGTTCCTTTTGTGATTTTAGGTACTTTGGGAGTGGATTCTGGAAAAGGAAGCATTTTGGACGTTTTTGGAGCATAAAAGTGAAGAAAACGACAAAGACTTAATTTTCCTTGCTGGGAACAATACCTGACGGCGTCAAGAAGGATTTTTTCACGGCGTCAAGAGCAAAATGGATGACGACCCAGAGAAAACGTGACGGCGTCAGAAGTAGGGCGTCAAGAGTTATTTTGGAGACGGCCTGGAGCAGAATTACACATGACGGCGTCACCCATAGATCTAGGCAGTCCGAGAACTTTATTGGCGGCGAGATGACAACATCAGAATTTTACTCTTGACGCCGTCACCTCACAGAATCTATATATACTTTTCTATTTTTCATTCATTAGGAGAGAAACTTGTGTGGAGAATACTAGGGTCGAACCTAATAAACCCTAGGTCGTTTGTAACAGTATTTTCAAGGGTTTTCACCCCTTGAAACCTTTCATGTTCAATTAAGATAAGTTTTCTTCCAATTCATTCAATATGTCTATGTGTTGTTTGAATATATCTCATGCTTGTTTTGATTATAACATGCTAGGCTAGATCTATCATGTGTTTGCTTAGATGTAATGAAACCTAGATGTTAATTATAGGTTGATTGTTTGTTTATAGTTGTAATGGATGAATGATTTCAATGTTAGGCTTAAGAAAACTGGCAGATCTCCATTGTGTAACTTGCTTGAACGTCTTAAGAAACATGAACCGATGTGTACTAGGTTTTTATGATTGTATTTAATGCATGAGCAAATTCTAGTGATCTCATGTTAGGAGCTTCTTAGCCGGCTCGACATAGGAGTGAAGTAGGAGCTTATAGGATTGGGGAAGTAAGTACGCCACCCCATGAATGGTATTAAGGAATACAATCCATCATCCATGCAACTGTAGCAAGTAATTAACCTGTAAAAGATATCTAGGGAGTAGTGAAATCTAAGTAAACACAATTCTCCCATATATTGCTCACACCACTAGTTTAATTTAGTTTATTTTCATTTTTGCTATTTTATTTTGATTGCATCTTAGTTATTGGGTTAGTTGACTAGCAACTAATTCCGCCAACTCTTCCAAAAACCGAGATTTTTATTTGTTTTTATAAAATATAAAAAATACAAAAAGAATCATCCCTCACCTCTAGACCTAGTTTTTAGGTTTTCTAATCCTAGGGACACTATTCCTGAGTTGAACGATCAATCCCCCGGTACTTGTCACTATACTATACTACAACGATCAGGTACACTGCCTGGTGAGGGTTGTAAGCTTCTCGAGATCCCTCGAGAGGTAAAGCCTGGTGCAATTCCCACGCATCAAGAATTTAATTATATGACGCTAATTTATGCTAAAAACACTACACACTTGCTTCTCTTGCTTCTTCTTCCATTTATAGATGAAATTAGGGTTTGTGGAGTTCCTCTGATCATTTACCATCATAATTCTTGGCCATTGGATGCTTCAAACTCAATCCCAGCCCTCCACGTGTTTTTGCGGGAAACAGGTAATGGCAATTTGGTCTGTTTTTATTGCAGGAGGGGTTGGCATTAAATGAAGTTGTCTTGTTAGGTGTGTGGTGGATTGGGCGGTGGGATGTGATGGTGATGGTGGGAGGGGGTGAGGTGATGTGTTGCAATGCAAGTTGGGTGAGGAAGGAGGGAAGCAAGGTCAAGTTTGACCGTTTGACCCTGGTTTTATTATTAATAGAAAAGGGAATTGGGATGGGGTAGTTTTGGGCCTAGGAGTTGGGTGGATCAGGGGTGTGGAGTGGATTATGTTTGGAGTTGGACTTGGATTTTTGGATTAGTAGTACAAGGGTCCGTTTGGTGTAGTAGTTTTAACAAGGACCAATTTTGCAATTTTTAGATTTTGTAGGGACTGAAAGTGTAATTCTTCCAAAGTTTACAATGGGTCCTTTCTTGCCAAATATGAATAACCCGAGGACCATAAGTGAGTAAATTCCAATTTTGGAATTCCCAGGGACTAACTATGCCAAAACTGAAAGTTCAGGGACCAATCTTGTAATTTCTTCAATCTTTTTCACCCAGGGACCAAATTTGATAACGTGTGAATTCCAAGGACCATTTTTGACTTTTTCTTCCAAAATCCAATGCGCAGGGGCCATTTCTGTCGAATTCAAAACTTGAGGGACCATTTCTGCCAATTTTGCAAAATTTTTCTCCAAGGATTATTTTTGGCATTTTGTGATTCTTCAAGGTGTGTTTTGACAATCTGAGCTCAAAAGTGGTAATTTGTTTCCCCGGCTCTGGCTTTTGACATGATTTCCAAACTCGTGCTCGTTTTTTTTATTTTTGGCATGATTTTTGCCAATTTCTGAAATATCCGTTCCTGCACGATCACAAACACAAAAACATAATATCTTTGGCATTTATGGTTAGTTTGTGTCTGTTTTGGTCTTAATATGGACAAAAAAAGGTGTGTGAATAAGCACACACCAAATCCCCACATACTAAGGTATTGGCGTGTCCTCACGTAATGGGATCAATTCACGCCCCACAAGATAAATTATTTTCATAACTCTTTTTACTGACATTAAAGAAGTAGCAAAATGTTCAAAAGAGAGTACAAAATCATTTATTCTTGAGAACGCTCCATTTTTCAGCTTTATTTCCTTCAATAATATTTACGTACTTTTTACACTTGTTATGTGATGGGATGTTTGACTTTCATCATTTTTCAATAACATTTAGGGTCACAGAGTAGGAAACACAGCTCAGAGAAAACTGTCCATACGGATAGAATTCATCGTCCCTGTTTTTTCACGAGTTCCCATGCTAAGCATAAAAACGAAATCATAGCCAAAATGTCATTAAGATGCTAACACTACTCATAAATGCTAATTTTAATTGCTGCTCCCAAGTCTTATTGTATCTAGACTTTTTTAAGAAAATGATTTCTCATTTTCGTTCCGATAAGTTTAAAGTCTGATAGATTTAGGCAGATTTAAAATTCGTTTAAATTTTAACTCACAAGGATCATATGTTCACACCACATTTATTATATTTTTTTCTTTTTCATTTTTCATCATTTTTTCATTTTTCTTTCTTTTTATATAAGTTGTACCTCAAACATATGGAGCTTCAAGGTGAATCTCCCAGACCTAAGCGCCTTTCAGAACAAAGGATGCAAGGATCCGCTTGTCGAACCGCAGTTATTTTTTGTGGAGTTTGTTAAACTCCATGGATCGTTTTGAGCACTAGGGTTAAACAATAACAATGATTAATAACATGATACGCAACAGAATAAACAAACATCATTATTATTGAAACAAGGTTTTCATCATCACCAGCTCCAAATATTATTTGATCAGAATAATACGGTTACAACTATTATGTAACAGGAATCAAGAATCACTCGATTCTTGGAGCTACGAAACCCTAAGCGTATTCTACAAACTATACGCCTAGACATACACACACACACCTTTAGTCAACTACATTATGGAAGACATATATTAAAAACCTGTACCCTTGATCTCTTTATATAATAGAGAATTAGGGTTTACAAAATACTACGAATGACTAATAAATAAATCTTCTTTTGCAAGCAAGTCCTTTGTGTTTTATTCTTCATTAAATGAAGAATTCTTCTTTTGTCACTTAATCCTTCTTGTTTCATACTTTATGTTTTGTATCATCAAATCAATAAACCAACAATCTTCCCTTATTTGATGATGACAAAACAAACACGGTCTTGTACGAACTTCCTTAGACGAAGTAGAAAAGTTGAGATAATTAAATCTCGCCATGAATGAAACAAACTTGTCTTCCTCTTAATCCATGCCATGCCACTCCAACATCTCTTCCCCTTTTTGTTATCAACAAATAGAGAACATATGAAATATGATCTTAACCACCCCAAACCAATATCACACTCCTAATCAATGCCTTCCAATGTTTCAATTTGCCCTCCATGAAGAACACCAAAATGCTTACTAAAAATGAATCCAAAACAATAGAAACTCCAACTAGTAGTAGTAATAATGATCAACAGTAGTAAGAATCAAGCACTTCCCCTCGAGTGGTGCATGAACATCAAATGATTAAACACATCATAATATACTTCCCCTGAAATCAATGTGTTAACCATCTCTTGAATCTTCAATTCTGTAGGCTATATATGTAATGATCACATGTGAAGAAAACCAAATATAACAAACTTGATGAAGAAGTAGAATAACCCAAACTTGTGTCTTATGTCTTGTACTAACCACGTGACTTTGAACTTATACCCAAAACCAAATATATAAGTAGACCGCAATCTATTGACAAAATCCTCATCTTTAATGAGACACTGAGCACAATAACGTAACTTCTTCAAGTGACAGTTAACTATGTCTTCGTCCATCCTTTCCTTGACCTATGAAAACTAGATTTGACAAGTCTTCGTCACCACCGTATAAAACAAACAAGTTATCTTCAAAGTGTAACACCCCACTTTGAGATATGGTAAGAACAAAAACCTGTGAAACTCAACTACAACATCAAATATGTGATAATCCATCTTCTTCGTAATCAAATAATCAATAAGAACGAGCCATAAATATTTTTCGATCAAATAAACCCAACTCCTCATGTGTGTGTGAAAACCAAATAATCCTTGTGTGTGTAAACCATCTCCAAATCCTTAAACGCAGCAGCAGAATAAATCTTTCGAGCAACAAAACAAATAATAATGAACAGTATGCGCAGCAGCTGAAACTTTTAAGTAGCAGCAGTTTGAGTAGCAGAAAGTTTTATATGAGCAGTATTATTACTTTGAAGCAACTGTTAGGCCTTTTTCATTCATCAGTACACATGCCATAGCAGCCTCACGTGATACATTCATATAACTTTAACCAAGTTTAATTCACGTGACCTCATATACTCCAATCCCATGATCATTAATTAATAAAGAAAAGGACAGATTTTATGATCAATAAACAATATTCATAAACTAATTCCTGACCTCCAACCCATGACTGATTAAGAATTTATAGACGCAATGGTCGGTTGCAGGCCCAACATAATGAATTGAAATTCACCATCTGTATGTCGTCACTTAGAGAAAAAAATTGACCAATCATCTTCAATTGCAATGTGACAACACCTTGGTAGTTTTGACATTAGTTAATGGATTCAGTTAGCTATCTAGAGTTGTTTGGCAATAATGAGTGGAGATGTTAGAGAAATTCGTATCTCAGACTCTTCAAAGTAAAGTAATAGGTGTGTTGTTGGAGGTTAATATTGAAAAGAGGTAAATGACACATAAAGATATGTAACTTATTTTAATCAGAGGATTACTTACAAACAAGGTGGTTGCCCCCGCCGCGCTGCGGCGGGTTGGGTTTGTTTTTCATGGTGGTTCCGACAATAGATATCAAGCAGTTTGAATAATGAAGGAACCGTAATCTGAATGGTAGGTTTATTCATACAATATACAACTAAATAATAGAATTTCTTATACCTTTAGTTTGGCAAGCTTATCACAAATTTGTTAACCTACAAATGTATCCATTTTTAGAACAATGTTGTAGTACCTATTTTCAACTTTAGTCTTCAACACTTTTGCTGCATGTTCTTCCTCCATAAGCTGAACATACACATTTCCTTCTTAAAAAATAGCAGCAAACTGAGCAAGAATGTCTTGCAACAAATATTTGATATCATTATTTTGACGACTATAGATCCAAAAATATACCTGCAACGCTTCACTGTATTTCTGATGTGTCACTGTATTTCTGATCCCTTTTAGTGCAGTGTCACATGTTTCCATACACCACATATTGATCCTATAATGAAAGCCGAATAACGTCAAACAGTCGGACATATATGGCTGTTGTTTCCATGTGAATTGCCGTCACCATTGTCAACGACTAACGAAACGGAAATCCAAACACCCCTTAAGTAGGAAGTTATGATTAATGAGTAAAGGTTCCATAATAAATGTATTAAAGCTTATAACAAAATCTGGATGCTGTTATTGAAAAAGCTTGACCAAGAACTTACACAATTGATTGTTCTTACTTCTTTAATCCAATCAGTGATACTCAATATCAAAAGATCGCTGAAACTCATAATCAAATTCATGTAACAAAATTGTTAGAAAATTTATGGTTTACACCAAAAAACTAAGCGATACCATTATAGTATAATCAGAAGCGATAAACACTTACAATAAAATCATAATATCGTTAACTTTCCAGCATAAAAAACCCTTGAAAACCGAAACCTAACTCCCCCGAACCCTGGCTGCAACCATTATCAGGATCAACTTACCTGGCCAACAGACCGACAAACAATTACAATAACCAAATCAGAATAACCAAATAGAACCATAAACACCCACATACCTTTTTGATACGCAAATCACCCACAAATCTTCCGACACCAAATACATCAAAAAGCCAAAACACTAACTTTTTCCGTCGATAAGCTGTTACTGATCAGGTTTTTGGTTTACAAAAAATAAATAAAATCAAGAAGATGAAAACTATCAAAGGTCGGCAAATGGCATTTATTATCCCACATAGTACCCGGATAAGTTCAACCAAAAACCGGGCTCACACTGGATCTTAAGATCGTGAGTTGGGCCATCTTATTGGGCTGCTAAGGAAATTATATTATACTTTGCACCGACGTAGCAGATTAGAATAGATAGTAAATAGCGAGCGGTGTATAAATTTGTGTGTGCATTTTACTTTTTGAGGGGAGTTATTTTGCAAACCAAACAATGCTCACATACCAAGGGACACATCCCCACCTTTCATTTGAATATGATCAATGGCTGAGATTAAAAGACAATTTACCAATTAAAAAAGACAACTAAATGCAGAGGGGCAGTTTGGTACATTTACAACAAACACAAAATACACCGGATCTTCATTATCTCTCTCATTATTCACTCTCAACAAACACACACTAAAACATACACTACTGAAATAAAAAACCCAATCAAAAACCACCATAACTTCCGGCATCACAGCCCCCGATCCCAATCCCCATTCCAACTGATGAGTATTTCCGTTCATCATCAATCACCAAACTCACCACGTCATCATCTCCATCTTCAAACGAGATAACAAATGAAGTTTCAACTAAAAATTGGTTAAAATAACCGATTTTAGGTATAGTAATAGACTTTCATTTACATTAAGAAGATTAAAAACCTATTTTACTTTCTATTACTGTTATTTATGCTTAAACAATGATGCGCACTATTTAAAGAATTCATGTTGAGGATTTTTTGATTTTACACTATTTAATGAATATTTAATGAAGTTATTGCGATTTTTTGTGAAGAAAATTGTGATAAGAAGTTAGGTTTTCACTATTTATAGAGAATTTGTTAATGTTATTGTGATGAAAAGTAAGATTTTGAGATATAGGTAGATCGAGTTGAAGTTATTGTGATGAAAAGTGCGATTAGAAGGCTTAGCTTATTGAAAAGTAAACACATAGCATGAGGTTTAGAATAAGGTAAAGCCTCCGGCCAAGCCTTATCAAAGTGAGGGCGCAGCCACAACCTTTCTAATTTGTTTGGCTCAGTTTGGCTTCTAACCTGTTTCCCCAAAGGCATAGACATTAGGCTTTCTAATCTGTTTTATTGTGTATATCACATATGATATAGTAAAATAATCAGTTATAGATAGATTGAGTTGATATTGTTGTGATGAAAAAGTATGATTAAAGGTTTAGGAGAAGGCAAAGCCTGCCGCTAAGATTTCTACTAAACTGCTTTCATTGTAGCTTGCCACATAGCCTTTGTAAAAATGAAGGTGTATTCTATGGCTAGGTTAAAAGCTTCACCAAAGGCCTTCTAAACTGCTTTTATTGTATATTACACAAACCATATTATAATTTTTGCTACTGCTCACTAATTTTATCACACTTTTATTTTATCCCGCAAACCAGCAAATCCTGGATGAAGCACACTAGCAAATCCTTCATGAAAAAGAAGCGGAACAAATAGCTATTGAAACAGCCTATCCAATTATTAAAGAAGTACCAGTTGTAGACAATACTAAATTGGAAGAGTTAACAGATCATAATCATAAACTGGAGGTATTTACAAGAATTTGAAGTTTACATCCACTCATTCCAATTATTTTGAGTAATATACGAAAAATAGCCCCTCGTAGATACTATTTGAAAATGTGGTCCTGATTTAGAAAAATGGGTCAAAAGTGAAAGGAAATAGCCCCTCGTAGATACTATTTAAATATGCGGTCCTGATTGCACTTTTTAGAGATCTCCTATTCAAATACTTCGAAGTATTGAGGAGGGAAAACTTCCAGAATCTAAACCAAACGAAAGGGGTGCGTATTGTAGTTTACTCTTTCAGTTAGTTTAAGTCGACCTTATACTATTCAAAAAAGTTTGCAGAAGAGGTTGAGTTGGATCAAGTTGAAGTTACAAGGGAATGGGATTTGGATCAATCAGAAGTTACAAGAGGAGAGGTGTTGGATCAAGCATGAATTTCAACATAAATCGTCTGCATATTTTTATTTAATTTCTTTGATTATTATTTGTTTTGTCGGATTGTGTTGAAGAAATTTGAGTAACAGACCTAGATATGATTGTTTGATTATTACTGAGTTTTTATATGAAACAGATTGTTGCTGATTGTTTTCTAAAGTTTTGGATTCTTTCATTTGAGTTATCACATATGATAATCCAGAAGTAATTTTTTTAGGTGTGTTATCATATATGATAATTCTCCGATATCATATATGATTTTACACTTGGTTTTTTCCATTTTGATTTATCATATATGATAACTTATAAAGAAGGGTATATTATGATTATGTTCAAGTGTTTTTGTTTCTTTCATTTTAGTTATCACATATGATAAAATTCTGAAGCAAATTTTTTTAGTGTATTATCATATATGATATTTATGTATGATACTTTTTTTTTGCAGTGTGCTATAAAACAGTCGATTATCGATAAACAACAGCAATTAGAATTGATTTATCAATTTGTGCAATAAAAACTTAAACAAGACATTCAAAATCACATCCAGAAATGTTTCGCCATTTTTATTTCTTGACAAATGATGGCAACGTAGTACTTAGAAAGTTAAACCATTATCCTACCTGGAAATTTAAACTGTCTTGTGATATTCTAGCATACGACATACGAAATAAGACATTGTTTTAACATGTTTAATCCATATTATATGGCATACGATATTACATAATAAAGTCTAAAGAAATTAGATCTAAATCTGCATTAGTGGCCCCAAAAAGATGTTGTACGCCCCCGTCCTTCTATTCCTGTGTTGTTAGTCCTACTTCTGAATTTTCCACCACTAACTGCTAACCTTTTCCATCACTTTGCACTTGCAACATGCTCCTTTGCCTGCTCTTCCTTCTTCTTTCCAATCTCTTCTCTTATCAACTTCTGCAACTCTTCCTTGTTTGTGTGTTTCTTTGCAAACTCAAGTGCTTCTTCATTTATCATTTCTCGGTGATTGTTCAGTTCATGCGTTAACATCTTGGCTGCATACTTGATTCTCATTCTTATTATCTCGAAGTCCTGAGCTTTTCCTTCTTTTGGAAATTCAAAGTTCCAGTTCTTCAAAGTTTCTCCACCATAGTGCTCCATATGCATCATTACGAAAATACCACAATCAATGACATTCTGTGTTGTTCCCCACTTTAGCTTCATCACTGTTGTCTTTTTTTTTCGCTATGTCATATGCTTTTTTATGCTTGTGGGATTCCAGATATCTTGAAAACAGTTTTTTCTACACAAAATAGAAAATTCATTTTAACAAAGACAATTCATTATCTCATATGCCGAAGGCGTTTTCTTGAATAAGACCCTTCAATGTAAATTTATAATATCTAATCACTTACCAGAACATCACAATGTTTTTATTTTTTTATATCATATATGATACTTGATTTTCTTTTGTATTTTTTATAGGTTTATCATATATGATAATTCACATGTTTTTTCAAATCATTTGTTATATCATATATGATACTTGATTTTCTTTTGTATTTTTTTATAGGTTTATCATATATGATAATTCACATGTTTTTTCAAATCATTTGTTAAATCACATGAGATACTTTTTCCCCATATATGTGATTTAACATCCTATTTTTTGCTTTTGAATAATCATATGTGATATTTATATTTTAGAAAGTAGTAAGAAACTATCACATGTGATTTAAAAATTATTACCACACACATGTTATATCATATGCGATTTTTAGTAAATTCACATGTGATATTTTACTAGTTTTTGTAATAACAAAACTATCACATGTGATTTAAAAATTATTACCAGACACATGTTATATCATATGTGATTTTCAAAAAAATCACATGTGATTTTTTACTAGTTTTTGTAATAAGAAAAAGTACATAGATATTGAAATAACTGAAAAATAAAATGCCATTATAAAGGAAGAAATCACGTGTGATTTTTAACATTTCAATCAAATTACACTTAGACTTATTGACAAAGAAATGATGCCCAGTGTGATTTTTAACATTTCAATTAAATTACACTTACACTTATCGACAAAGAAATGATGCCCAATTCTGTAGCTAGTAAGTGGCTTATTTGGAGACACCAAACCATGAAATCAGAAGTACATAATTACATTTTTGAAAGGTGTCATCTACTTAAGAGAATTTAGTTATTTAACAAGTTCATTAATTCATAGTAAATTCGCTTCAATTCCAAAAATGATGGCATGTCAGCAGGCGCTTCTTCAACAATGTTCTCTCCTTTTGCCTTCTTTTTCTTTGTAGTATCAGCGTCCAAAACTCTTGGACTAATCTTTCTAGAGAGAATCTGTGTACGCACATAATCTTGGCGGTCCAAACACAAACGGACCTGTACATGATGAAGTTCATGCTATCTCAATCTTGTTACAAATAATAATATTAAAAAATTGATGAATCTCCTACTTGTTAGAGAATGAAAGCGATCTTTTCAATTTTTGCCATAGCACCAAAAGTTTCAACCTCTATTATACAAATCAAAGGTAAGTGCTACCGTAAGAAAGAGTAACATCATTTCCGTTTAGGATATTAAAAGACTATTTACAAACTGACCGCAATCTCTTGCATCAAATCAACAGCCTTCGCTATTTGGCCTTGTTCTTCCTTGATCTTAGCTAGCCTTTTGATCAATTGAGCTCAACAAAAATCTACCAAAAGCAAAGGTGAATTCAAAAGTTGAAAACAAACTTCTTAAGTCAAGAACTCAAGATACATAATACATTTATATCAGGAAGCTTACCTTCCCAGCTAACGCTGTTAAATGTTTTGATAAGCTCAATCTTAATTTCAAACTTTCAATATCTGGAGTTTGTTCGGATTCCATTGCTTGTTGCACCATGGCAGTGACGGCCTCTAGTAAAAATGACACAAACATAAAATGCATTAGCATAAAATATAGTAACATCTAAAACAAGTCAACTATATTGTATATACAAACGAAAATAAGTAGGCATAGTAGACTTGTGCAACATATCATGTCTGTAGATACAAACAAACCGAGGTAATATAACAGATGTGGAGAGAATATCAGGTAAAAACTCATTATCACACAATAAATTAAGTTGGTTGAGTATCTAACCACCTCTCTAAACACTTGTATCATACTTCCATTTAATATCTAACAGTAGACTTATTGATAACACGGGCCTCTTAAATGTATCAACACATCCCAACCAGAGCCTAGAGTGGGGATATGATCCAGAGGATTAAATTTAGGAGATGAGATTGGCAAGATACCTTGAATAAGTCCCAAAAGCCTAAACACTGCATTAATGCACCTCTACTGGTTACTACTGATTCAAGTGTTTAGTTTTACTTATTCCTACTGCACGTAAAAATGAATAAAACAAGGGTAGGAAAGTAGTAATAGTCATAGGTTCCATTAACTTTCCTACAAGAGCATTAAACATCTGATAAAATGAGTTAATCCAACTAAAAGATTTAAAAAGGCAATAAAAATGATTCACATTATGGAAAACATAGAGATCTCTAAGCATAGGAGTGACACTTAAAAGTAAATACCACACACTTCTCATACATCATTTATAATTGATCCAACGAATTAGAAAGTAAGTCACCAAATTCAAAAAAATTCTAGTATAAAAAACATGAAATAGTACAAACTCAAACAACAAGAGCCATAGTTGGTCTACGAAATAGTATCAAAGCTGATAAATGCTAACCTTGATTAGTATCTGAACTAATAAAATTCTAATACCGAAAATGCGTCTAGTCGAGTACTAAACCAACATTTTTCTATAATATCAAAACCTAAACATATGTAACAAAATGAATAAAATATACTACCTTAAGAACAACACCGTCATTAACATTAACAAGGCCTGACTTAATACTAGACTGGACCCTAGCTCTACTAATCCATTTAACATGATCAAAACTAGCTTAACAATATCATAACAACGTAATTGTAACAATAACAACTAAATATCACATGTGATATAGCTAACAAATAAGCTAATCTAAAAACAACTTAATTCTATAAAAACTGCTTAACTAGATTATAAGAGGTCACACTAAATCATCTTAATAATATCAAAACTATCTATTTCTAATCATAACACATCACATCAAAAAACAGCTTAACCATATCATAACAACTTAATTCTCACAATAAAAAGATAAGCTTACTAGAAGCAATTTGAGTTTCACTGATTTGTACGTAAGCAATAATTTCTTCAGTATAGTATACTGAGCCGTAACAAGAATCTGTCGCAACTGAAATTGACGCAACCGAATCCATAACACCAGAATCTGTCGTAACCAAATTTGACGAATCTGAATCCATAACACTTGTAACAACCGAAGCCATAACACCTAATTCATTATGCAAAGACACGAATCTGAACTCAATTAGCTTAATTAATAGATCAAAAATCGAATATGATGAATTAAAAGGAAAAAAATCGAACATGATAAATAACTGGATGATAAATACCGTGATGATGAATAACATGAGATGAATTAGATTATTAGAAGATCGATTGATTAATTAAACATAAAAAATTAGGGTTAGAAGATGAAAATTAGGATGAAGGAGGGTTAGGAGAGAGAGTAGAGAGGAAACAACGAGAAGAAAACACATGTTTTTTGTGTGTGAAAAAATGGGACGGGAATTAAAAGTTAGTTATTATATCTGTCAAAAATACCCCTGTAGGTGTAAATATTAAGTTTAATCTCAGCCATTAGATGAAAATAAATGAAGGGTGGGGATTGGTCCCTTCGTATGTAGAAAAAGTTTGGTCCTCAAATGATCTTATATCTTACTTTTTATTTTTTGTATGTATATATGGGTGTAGTTAAAGTGAGAATGAAGAAAATTAATGATTTAAATTACTCCGTATAAGTTAGCATTCAAATATAACATGTTACAACTTGCAAAACTTTGAAAAATAAATCTCACGGCCCGTTTGGTACACCTTTTTCAACGGTATGGATTGATAGATTTTATAAAAGTGTTGTTTGGTTGCGTTTTCATTTCCCTGACACACTCCAACAGTGACTTGCAGTCCACTTTTTTCAATCCACCCATTTTTTGTATCTTTTGGGTGGTTTTCCACAATTGAACCAATAAGAAAAAAGGTTTTGATATTCTTTTTTTTATATTTTATTTTTTTATTCTAAAAAAATATATAAAATAAACTTATCCTTCATTTATTTTTCTCTCTCCTCATTTAATTCAAACTTATACTTAAATCTAATTTCTTTCAAACCTTTCCCAAATTCAAATCCAATTCCAATCCCACTTACAAACCAAACGGGCCCTCAGTAACTTAAGCGCGAAGATCTCTTGTGTCATTGGACCAAAAATCTTTAAGAAGTACGAGATTAATCCTTAGTAGAAGCAGCCAATCATCATAAATCAACATGGCAACTCATTGAGCAACTTAATCACCACACTTCGCAATTGACCACATATATACCAGACGACATTAACAATTAATTGTACAAGATACCTTTGTCGCCAATTTAACATAATACACCACCGACCTACTATAATTGATAAAAAATATTGCTATTGACCCTCGATGATAGCAGTACGAGGTAGATTTGTTTGAAGCAACCAATCAGTAAAGTAGTCAACCAAAGCAATTTTTACCGACCCATCATAATAAATTAGTACGAGGTTTCAAACCAATTAATTATAAATCAATTTTCTTCAGCATAGTATTCGTATTACACAAACAGAACAGAAAGATCGATACACAAAAAATCAATTACCTCATAAACCTTAGAGACAAATCATACATCATCCAAACCAGTTTTCTTCGACAATAAACCTTGTATAATCCCTAGATAACGAGCTAACCTAGCTCTGATTCCAACTGTGAAGTTTGTTAAACTCCTTGGATCGTTTTGAGCACTAGGGTTAAACAATAACAATGATTAATAACATGATACGCAGCGGAATAAACAAACATCATTATTATTGAAACAAGGTTTTCATCATCACCAGCTCCAAATATTATTTGATCAGAATAATACGGTTACAACTATTATGTAACAGGAATCAAGAATCACTCGATTCTTGGAGCTACGAAACCCTAAGCGTATTCTATAAACTATACGCCTAAACACACACACCTTTAGTCGACTACGTTATGGAAGACATATATTACCCTTGATCTCTTTATATAATAGAGAATTGGGGTTTACAAAATACTACGAAAGACTAATAAATAAATCTTCTTTTGCAAGCAAGTCCTTTGTGTTTTATTCTTCATTAAATGAAGAATTCTTCTGTTGTCACTTAATCCTTCTTGTTTCATTCTTTATGTTTTGTATCATCAAATCAATAAACCCAACATTTTTGGTACTTATGACTTTATTTCACTTTACTTTGCCTCAAGCATACGGAGCTTCACGGTGAATCTCCTAGACCTAAGCGCCTTTCAGAACAAAGGATGCAAGGATCCGCTTGTCGAACCGCCGCTATTTTTGGCATTTATTTCATATCAATGGTGTTATTTATGAACCTCATGTGGCATATAACAAAACGGGGAGTTCCAAGACCTAAACGCCTGTCAGAATAAAGGATCCAGGGCCCATTTAATGCTTACCATCACGCAAAGTGAGCGGAAATTTAGACAACTTTTGAAAATGCGTAATTCTAATTATTTTATTTTTCGGTTTTCAATCTTGCGGGAGCAAGGACTACAAGTAACCGTTATGAGCTCTAAATAGATCCAACTATTCCACGTTTCGCATCTAATCACATTAATGACTTTACTATCATTCCTCGTTCTCCGCAAATTTAAAATCTCAAGTAATAAGATCCGCGGATCCTTAGCCTAAAAAGTTAAGGGAACAAGCTAGGGCTCAACACGCCCGGTCAGGTCAAAATTTCTATTCCTACCCTACCCAGCGGAAAGTCAGAACAAAGTGTCAAAACTTATTATATTTTTGCAGAAAATTTTCAAAATTTTTCAATTTTTTGGTACTTTTGATGAATCTTTTTCAATCTTTTTTTATTTTTGAGAAAAATGGAGTTGCATGAGTAAACGGCACATGAAAGGTGCAAGTCAAATCGAAGATACCCCCCCCCCCCCCCCCCCCCAGACTAAAGTTAAACATTGTCCTCAATGTTTCAAAGGCGATGGTCATCCTACGTTGTATCTAAGGCTGTTTATTAATTATGCCAAAAGATAACGTTAGTTAAGGATATCAGAATTCTTGAACAAGGAAGCTTGAATGAAGTAAGGACAAAATATGAGCACGAGAACCTTCATGCATCGGGAACAATTACCTGTACAAACACAACAACAAGCACAAACAAAAGATGCAGAAGAGGTTGCCCCCTTCCCGTTATTTTATTAGAAAGAAGAGAGAAGTCAGAAACATGGGTGAAAACCCATGTGCATGCTAATGTTTTTGTTCACCGAGTCACTAGCTTGACTCGATCCCCGAATTCATTGGTTAGTGGGGAAAGTTTGGAAGTCTGGGACAATCATGGGTGGTATGTCCCCTCCAAAGTAGTTCTTCAACCTATGACCATTCACTTTGAAGTTGGGACCGTCGGGTTGAGATAACTCAACGGTTCCATATGGAAACACTTTGGTGATAGTGAAAGGCCCAGACCAACGGGTTTTAAGTTTGCCTGAGAAAATCTTAAATCTTGAGTTAAAAAGAAGGACTCGATCACCGAATTTGAAAACGCGGTTCTTAAACTTTGAGTCGTGAATCTTCTTTGTATTTTCTTTGTAGATCAAAGAATTCTCGTAAGCCTGATCACGAAGTTCATTTAATTCATTCAACTGAACCTTGCGGTGATCACCCGCTGTCTTAAGGTCGAAGTTGGCATGTTTTAAGTCCGAGTAGGCTTTGTGCTCCAGCTCAATTAGTAGATGACACGCCTTCCCATAAACCAGCTTGTATGGAGTGCAACCGATGGGTGTTTCGTAAGCTGTTCGGAAGGCCTAGAGAGCATCATCCAGTTTATCCGACCAAGAGGCACGGTTTTATCCTACTGTCCTCTTCAGAATTCTTTTAATGCCACGATTGGAAACCTCCACTTGCCCACTTGTTTGGGGGTGATACGCAGTGGAAAGACGGTGAGTGATACTGTACTTCTACATGACTCTTGCAAATTGATCATTGCAAAAGTGTGTACCACGATCACTGATTATGGCACGTGGAGTTCCGAATCTGGCAAAAAAAGCTTTCAAAAATTTTACAACAACTCGGGCGTCATTGGTGGGTAAAGCCTTTGCTTCAACCCATTTAGACAGATAATCGACGACCATGAGTATATACTTATTCCCTCGTGAAGACGGGAATGGACCCATAAAATCAATGCCCCAGATGTCAAATATTTCACATACTTGGATGGCGTTTTGAGGCATCTCATCCTTATTAGAAATATTCCTGTGACGCTGACAAGCGTCACAGGTTTTGAAAAACTCATGAGCATCTTTATAAATCGTGGGCCAGTAGAATCCGGAATCAAACACCTTTTTGGCCGTGTAATTTGGGCTATGATGTGCCCCCGTGGGTCCATCATGACAAGCTTTTAGGATATCCATGGCTTCTTGGCCATGTACAAACCGCCGGATGACTTGATCCGCACAGATTTTAAACAGATAGGGATCGTCCCAGAAGTAGTGGTTTACATCTTTGAAGAACTTTTTCTTCTGTTGGGATGACATCCCTTTAACGATGAAGTTACCCGCATGGTAATTTGCAAAGTCTGCAAACCATGGGGTAGTAGAATCTCCACGAGAAGTGATCACATTGAGTGTTTTGAGAGGAAATGTTTCATTTATTTCCTTTTTATCGAGGACATCCTGGTGAGGATTCTCTAGTCGGGATAGATGATCAGCAGCTAAGTTCTCAGCTTTTTTTTTTTTTTTTTTTTTTTTTTTTTTTTTTTTTTTATCACGGATGATGATATCAAATTCTTGTAGGAGGAGAACCCATCGGAGCAATCTTGGCTTTGCATCTTGTTTGGCAAAAAGGTATTTTAAAGTTTAATGGTCCATATATACTATGCATTTGGTGATGATTAAATATGGCCGAAACTTTTCAAAGGCATACACCACGGCTAAGAGTTCCTTTTCCGTAGTGGTATAGTGAGTTTGAGCTTCAGTCATAGTTTTACTGGCATAGTGTATAGGCTGAAAGTGTTTTGTTTTACGTTACCCCAGGACTGCACCTATTGCAAAGTCACTAGCATCGCACATAAGTTCAAAGGGCAGGTCCCAATCGGGGGCAACAAGAATCGGTGCTTCAGTAAGCTTTTTCTTCAGAGTTTGAAAAGCCTTGATGCACTCGGGTGAGAAGATGAAAGGAGCATCTTTTTCAAGGAGATGAGTCATAGGCTGGGCAATTTTCGGAAAATATTGAATGAATCTACAATAAAATCCGGCATGACCGAGAAAGCTTCTAACACCTTTGACAGTAGTGGGAGGAGGCAGTTTTGCTATAACATCAACTTTAGCTCTATCAACCTCAATCCCACTTTTGAAAATCTTATGGCCGAGGACGATGCCCTCTTTGACAATAAAATGGCTTTTCTCCCAATTTAGACACATGTTTGTTTCTTTACGACGTTTCAGCATGTTTTGTAAATGGGAGAGACAAGATTGGAAAGAATCCCCAATGACCGAGAAGTCATCCATAAAGACCTCCATAGGTTTCCCGATCATGTCGTGGAATATGGCCATCATGCACCTTTGGAATGTGCCTGGAGCATTACATAAGTCAAAAGGTATACGTCTATAGGCAAAAGTTCTGTAGGGGCACGTAAAGGTGGTATTTTCTTGATCCTGCGGATCAATGGGAATCTGAAAGTAACCCGAGAAACCATCTAGGAAACAATAGTACTCGTTTCCTGCTAATCTCTCGAGCATTTGGTCCATGAAGGGTAGAGGAAAGTGGTCTTTTCAGGTGGCGTCATTTAACTTTCGATAGTCAATGCACACACGCCATCCCGTAACCAATCGAGTTGGAATCATCTCGTTTTCATCATTTGTGACAACAGTAATGCCACCCTTTTTTGGAACACAATGGATGGGACTAACCCAAGGACTATCAGAGATCAGGTAAATCAATCCGGCATCAAGAAGTTTAAGAACCTCTTGTTTGATAACCTCATGAATTTTGGGATTAACCCATCTCTGTTGTTGAATTGCTGGTTTGAGTACAGAATTCAGGGTTAATACTGTTGATACAAAAGTTGGGCGTTCCTTATTTGGGTTCCTGTTCTCGTACCAATCAGATCTTAATGCTTGAGACCTGCGCACTAAGAAAGCAAACAAACACCATTAGGCTTATGGTGGGATTGTCTCCCACGATTATCCTCCAGCATGAGATTAAGTAATCGGTTTTTAGGGTTGTATAGGAGAGTTAGGGTTGTAGATCGTACCTTTAATGAGAGTTATGATATTCTTTATATAGGCACGAAATCCTTATTGGATACGTGTTCCTTACTCCTCGGCGTATAATGCCTATCCGGTTTATGGATCTTTATCCTATAAAAAAAAGATCCTTATCTAGACCATAAATAATTTATTTGGGTTTGGGCTTTTGTGAGCCCAAACCACTAGCATGGTGGTCCAATTCATTGTTATGATAGCCCACTCGTGGTGGGCTTGGGCATTAGTAATGTTCATTAATTGGGTTCGTGACCCGAATATGGACTATACGTCATCATGTCCCCCTAGTCTAGTATGCGTAGGTATTAACCGCGGATGCTAGACTAGTAATATTAGCGGTAAGCGTAGCGGGGAAGATTCTAGTATTTCCCGCCAAAAATGGGATACGATGTATCTAGCCTTAAAGCATCCCACGTATCCCTTGAAATACGTGAAAAATTGCTTGTACTTATTTGTATTCCAACCACACGATGGAGGTAGTGGTATCCACGTGGCATTCATCCAAGGAAAGGGGAAACCCTATATAAAGGGTTCTCATTTTCACTATGTTTACCACAGTAAAAACACCACTTTCTCCATATTAAGAATCATCGATAAAAGAAAAGACTATTATCTTCTAAGGTAATTGCGCGTGCGCTCCATAGTCAAAGCTCGTATAGAAGATGGTTCGACAATTAAATGAGTTTGTGTCCGAGATTGACAAGGATGAACTCCGTCAGTTCTCCTCCGACTATTTCATCCCTCTCGCGGTGCATCCGGAAGTACCGGATGCGGACGCATGTATCGCAGACTTCCCTGAGGGGAAAATAGGGGTATACAAGTGCTTTTTTGAGTTTGCGAACCATCGCGTACCTATATCCCTATTCTTGAGCGACGTGCTCAACTTCCACCGTCTGCATATCTCTCAGCTGCACTGTAAAGGTGTGGCGAAAATAAAAATTTTTGAAGTAAATTGTCGTTTACTTGCGATAAACCCTACCATCAATCTCTTCCGCGCGTTTTACCACACAATGTGGTCAAACGGGTGGATTACTTTTTCTAAGCGCCCAGGGCGCTACCAATGTTATACTGATAAAGTAGATATGCTTAGGGGGTGGAGGGAGAGGTTTTTCTGGGTAGATGATACGGTGTACCCTTCGCTCTTTGAGTTTTATACTTAAAGGACGCTTCCAAAGGATGAGCGCCCAGATCCCGGTTCGTATAGCACAGAGGATGCGGAGACTATTAATGAAAACCGCATCCCCATCAACTCCTATCCTGAGGAGTTTTTGGTTCACATGGGACTTAGTCACAACTATTTCCAAGGTTTTGATGAAGTGCCAACATTTCTGGATGAGAGCGGCCGAGGTGGGTGCTTATCCTTTCTTATCCTCGCATCTATAATGTAAGCGTTCTTGCATATTGTAACTTTATTAACTAATTTGTTCCTTGTTGTTTGTTCATGTGTTGCGCATAGATGGATTTGTTCGGAGTGGTGAAGTTGACAAAGCCCACACAGGTGACTGTGGGTGTGCGCCCTCTGAGGGAAGGTGAAGTACCTGTTTTGGAAGCCATAGCCGGACGTCTTTTTGAGCATGTGCAAGAGGAATCCTCGGATGTCGCGCAACCCCTACTGAATGCCACTCCAGTGCAGACTGTTCCTGCGCAAGGAGTGCCAGCTTCCGAGCCTGCGCGCACTGAATCGTCTGAGGGTGTTGGGATCCTCAAGGTGGATACTGATTCTAAAGAGGAGTGCCAGGGTGACAAGCGCAAGGCCTCGGATGATGGAGGTGATGGTACTTCAAAGCGTAGGCGCCATACTATCATTGTGGATGAGTCCTGATTGAGTCTAAACGGTCAACTAAGTTTTCCAATGTGATTGGTCAACCAAGTCAAACGTCTAAAACCAACTAACCAAGGAGTACAGTGTATTCCCGGGTCGTTATGTCCCAGCGAGGTAAGCAATTGTATTTAAAAACGTTTTAAGTGATCGGGTGATTTAACAGGAGGATCAGGAATTTGATTATTATGATTAAACTACGAGATTATGATTGAGAATAGCTTAGAAACACTAGTGGAACAATTACTGATAATCAGATAACCTAGAAACGTGAGTTAAACCTAAAACGCGCGTTTGAATTTAAAATAAATGCGAACGCGCAAAATAAAAAGTGAAACGTGAACAAATTAAGTCCTACGAATGTGAAAATTATATTTTTACAATCCTAATGTAATAAGAAAATTTTTAGAAAATTAAAATTATTTTTACCACTATTTAATTAATTACTATTAATTAATTACTAATTATTAATTACTTTTTAATTAACTAAATTACACTAATTATTAATTAATTATGAAAATTAACAAGAAAAATGAAAATTAAATTTAGAAAAATCTAAAATATTATAAAACTAATTTTAAAACAGAAAACCTATTTTTTCTACTTTTTAATTATTTATTATTAATTAAAAATAATTATTTAATTGATTTAAACTAAATTTAATTATGAAAAATACTAAATGACCAAGGAAAAATCTGAAAAAATTCCTAAAATTATTTTAAGTAAAAAGGAACCTGAGAAAAATTTAAAAGTGAGAAATGCTTATAAATAAGCAGAAAATAAGCCTAAAGGGCTTAAATAGAAGCTATCACTTAACTTATTTTTGTCTTTTCTTAATTTTTCTTTTACACAACTAATTAACTACTGAAAATAAGCACTTTTTGTGAAGGAACTTTCCTTGGATCTCAGAAATAAGCTCAATGCACACTAAAAAGCTTAACAGCCTAAGCTTATAAGGTAAAATGGGATTTTAAAAGCACAATAAGCTGCCAAATAAGTTATACTACTGAACACATAGCTAAATTAAGCTAGAGACAAGTTGTAGGTACTGAGAATGAACTAATTCAACATCAAACACACACTGAACCAAGAGATTAAACAAAATAAGCATTTCAAAAGAATGCCCAGTCAAGTAGGCCTGCAGTCAACATTAAGGGTAGAATAAGCTTATGGAATAAGATGATAAGCCCAAAACAAGGACTGAGGTAGCAAGTTGGGGTGGTGGGATTTCCAAAAAGCCAAAGCTCTCAGGGTAGGACCCACTAGAGAGCTTATGAGCAGCTTATGAAAAACCTTGGATTCACTGAGTATTTGTTGCACTCATTGAAATGGGACAAAATAGAAGCTGCTTGCAGCCCTAATGAACAAGACTGAAAAAGCTTTAAATGAATTTTAACTTTGAAATTGGTAGCTAGGATTCACACAAAGCTAAAGAGCACAAGCTCAAGCTCAACAGGGAGCTTAAAATGGAGCTTGTAAAAAGGGCTCACCTACACTGATGACTCAGTGTAGGGAGTGAGTTTGAGAAATCATAAATAGCAAATTTAGCAATTGTAATAAGCAATTCATGGAAAAACAAAAGCACAAAGAACAAGTATGCCAGAAGGGCTTAACTAATCACTAAAATTCACAAGCTATGGATTTCTGTGGAGCAGGATACAAACTTATGCATAAGTGGCTTAATAGCTAAACTCCCCTGGTGCAGGGCAACTTATAAGCAACAGGCTATTTTCAAGAGTGCTTATTAATAAGCACCTGAGGTCCAATCTTAAATTTTTTTTTGAAAAAGATTACCCAGCTACCAAATAACTTAAAACAACAACAATCTTTTATTGCCTATCCAAATTGAATCCTGTGCATAGCTTGGAACTTTTGTCCAATTTGACAGTTCAAAGATTTGACTTTTGCTAGTTTTTGCAATTGTTGACTAAAAGGAAATTTTAATGGTTCTAAATGATTGAAGATGAACTGTTAAACAAAAAGGCAACTATCCTAAGCTACAATAACAAGTTTATAACTGAGATGACTGATTATGTTATCTTAAATACCCACACTGAACAACAACAAAGATTTAAAGTAAAGTCTTGACTTGTATCTATATGACTGTTAGTTATGAGACTTTAACTAGGCTATTTGGACTTAGGGAAACATGTTTGAATAATGAGTACCCACACAAACTCCTTGAACAACAGTGCATACACCTGATCCAAACACTCCCTTTAAAAAGTTATCAATGAGATTTTCAAACTATTCCAAGGATTCAAGGCAAGAAACTGATGAATAAGCTTAACCTAACATGTAATAAGCAAAATTAAGCAGCAATTACACTAAAACAAGCAATGGTACAGGAAATGTAAAAAATTAATAAGGACTCACAATGTGCATTCCTATCCAACCCAATGAATCAAGAACCATAGAACCATTCCTATTATTCCCCATGGAATTCTAACCCATAGCCATCCCTAAGCAACTGTGCTCCAACATTGATCAGCATTTAACCCTTGATTTTTATTTTTCTTTGATTTTTTTCTTATTTTTTTTTATTTTTGGTTTCATGTTACTAACTGAGTTTCAGTGTTTCAATAAGCTTGAATAAGCTTCGTAAAGAGCCTAAATAAGCTTATGAGTCCATTGCAACAATAACTAACAATATTCAAACTTATTGATAATTTTGAAATAAAGAGTAAATTGCATAAACTGATAGTTAAACTAGAACTTGAAGTTTATTATTGAAAAAGACTTAAATTACAATGAAACAACTTAATACAATCTAACAAGGTGGAAATTACACTAGGAATCTAAAAACAACATTAGAAATTATTTATATAAAAAAAAGCTAACTCCTTCTCTGCTCCATCTTCTCCATTTTATAGCATCTAATTAGGGTTTGGGGCACCCACTTGGACTTTTTCCAGAACCTTTCTTGGCCTTTGGATGACTAGAATTTAATCTAGGCCGTTGGTGAATTTTGGCGCCCAAATTGCTTTTTGGAGTTTTCTTATAATAATTGAAGCCAGAGGTATACTTCTTGGAGTGTTGTGGTTGTTTGGTTAGGCAAGGGGGTATAGGGGTGATGATGGAGGTGTGTTGAGTGGGTGGTGATGATGAGGGTAGCAGGGTATGCAAGGGTCACGGGGTTGTGTTTGGAGGTGGAGGGTGGAAGTGGTCAAAGGTCATTTGACCGTTCTAAATAATACCAAGGGGGTGGGCTGTTTGGTTTGTGGGCTTGGTGAGGGTGTGTTGGGCCAGAGGGAAGGTTGGGCTAGTGTAAAAAGGTTGTTAGTTTTGCGTTAAAATAACACATGGATCCATTTGGTTTGTTATTATTATTATAGGGACCAAAGTTGTATTTTCTGATTTTTTTAAGGGTTGAGTTGTAATATTCCCAAAAGCTATCAAAAGGACTAAAATTGCAACATGTGAATAGTACAAGGGAAATATTTGATAAATTCCAATTTTTAAATTCCCGAGGACTTGTTTTGCAATTTTTGAAACTGTAGGGACCAATTGTGAATTTTCTCAAACTTTTCACCCAAGGACTTGTTTTGACAATTTTTGAATTCCAAAGGACTTGGGTTGACTTTTCTTTCATTTCAAACCTTCAGGGACTAGTTTTGTCAATTTTTGAAACTTGAGGGACTGAAACTGCCAATTATGCAAACTTTGTTCGTTTTTCATTTGTTTTTAAACATTTTGCATCTAAAACATATAAAACACACTTTTGGGATAATTTCTGTATTTTGATGCATTTCTGAGTATTTTTGGATGTTTTGGCAGTTCAGATACAATAAAAATGATGAGTATTTACACACTCATCAATCGCCCACACTAAACTATTGCTAGTCCCTAGCAATCTTTTGAGAAAACTTAATGGATTTGAAACTCTTTACCAAAAGCCATTACCTCTGGAGTAGCCAAATGTATCAGTTCAAGTAAGAACTATGGTCCACTTGATAACCATGTGATTTTGAGCAAACCACCAGCTGTCAATGGATTTGATTTGTCTTTACCAAAAGCCGTTTGCTTCTGGACTAGCCAACTCTTGATGGAATAGTCAACATCTTGGTGAGCTGATTACCAATTATGGTTTTTCCACTGCCTTTACTACAAGCCATAATCTTGCGGGCTAGCCAACTCATTCACTTTTTTGGATATGGCGAGTTGATTTACCATACAATTTTGAGCAAATTGCAAGCCATCAACGGGTTTGAGATATCTTTACCAAGAGCCGTTTGCTCCTGGATTAGCCAACCCTTTTGTCGTTTTGACACGGCGGACTGATAACCACAAAAATTTTGAAATAAAGTGAAAAAATTTTGAAAATTTTGGGCCAAAAATGAGGGTTCTAGAGGATATATTGTGATAAAATTCGCTAGAATTTCCCCCCCTCCCCCACACTTAGAATTGAATATTGTCCTCAATATTCAAAGTCCCGGCTATTATGCCGACTCTTTGAACGTAAAAAGATAATATTATAAGCTAACTGTGGAAATATCGTTTTGCATTTTTCACTTTATTCATATGTACATACAATCACACAATTTTTTTTTCAAAGATATATATATTTCGAATAGCTGCAGGGGACGGCCACTCCCCCACACTAGGGTGTTAGAAAGTAGAAAGAAGTTAGAGACATGGGTGAAAACCTATGTTGTTGCTACTGTTTTTGTTTATCGAGTCGCTAGCTTGACTCGATCCCCAAATTTAATTGTCCTTGGGGAAAGTTTGGAGATCTGGGACAACCATTGATGGTATGTCCTCTCCAAAGTAATGCTTCAAACGATGTCCATTCACTTTGAAATTAGGACCGTCATTTTGAGACAACTCGACGGTGCCATAAGGATAAACCTTAACGATAGTGAATGGACCAGTCCATCGGGTTTTTAGCTTTCCCGAGAAGATCTTGAGTATAGAGTTGAAAAGAAGGACTCGATCACCAACGTTAAAAACGCGGTTCTTGATTTTTGAGTCATGTATCTTCTTTGTCTTTTCCTTGTAGATCAAAGAGTTCTCGTAAGCTTGATCACGAAGTTCATTTAATTCATTCAATTGAACTTTTCGATGATCACCCGCAGTTTTAAGGTCAAAATTTGCATGCTTGAGAGCCCAATAGGCTTTATGCTCAAGCTCGATCAGAAGATGGCACGCTTTCCCGTACACAAGCTTGTAAGGCGTACACCCGATGGGTGTTTTGTAAGTTGTACGGAAAGCCCAAAGTGCATCATCTAATTTATCCAACCAAGATGCACGATTTTCACCAACGGTTCTTTCCAAAATTCTCTTGATGCCTCGATTGGAAACTTCTACTTGTCCACTTGTTTGAGGGTGGTACGCAGTAGAAAGACGGTGAGTTACACCATACTTTTGCATGACTTTATCGAATTTGTCATTGCAAAAATGTGTACCACGATCACTGATAATAGCACGTGGAGTTCCAAATCGAGCGAAAAGAGCTTTCAAGAATTTCACAACAACTCGGGCATCATTCGTGGGTAAAGCTTTTGCTTCCACCCATTTTGACAAATAGTCAACAACCACGAGTATGTACTTATTCCCATGAGATGATGGAAATGGCCCCATGAAGTCGATGCCCCATACGTCAAAGATTTCACAAACTTGTATTGCATTTTGTGGCATTTCATTCTTTTGTGAAATATTCCCGTGACGTTGACAAGCGTCACAGGATTTGACCAATTCTTGGGCATCCTTATAAATCGTGGGCCAATAGAATCCCGAATCAAACACCTTTTTGGCGGTGTAATTTGAATTGTGGTGTCCCCCCGTGGGACCAGCATGGCAAGCATTGAGAATTTCGGTGGCTTCTTGACCATATACACACCGCCGGATGACTTGATCCGCACAGATTTTAAAAAGGTAGGGGTCGTCCCAGAAATAATATTTGACATCCTTAAAGAACTTGTTCTTTTGTTGGGATGACATCCCTTTTACCACAAAGTTACCCGCAAGGTAATTTGCAAAATCGGCAAACCATGGGGTAACAGAATCTCCACGAAAGGCAATCGCATTGAGTGTCTCAAGAGGGAAGGTTTCATTAATTTCCTTCTTTTCGAAGACATCTTGATGGGGGTTTTCCAAACAGGAGAGATGATCAGCAGCTAGGTTCTCAGCTCCTTTTTTTATCACGAATGATGATATCAAACTCTTGTAGGAGGAGAACCCAACGAAGTAGTCTCGGCTTTGCATCTTGTTTTGCAAGGAGATACTTCAAAGCCGAGTGATCCGTATACACTATGCTTTTGGTCAAGATCAAATATGACCAGAATTTTTCAAAGGCATACACCACAGCTAGTAATTCTTTTTCAGTGGTGGTGTATAGGCTGAAAGTGTTTAGATTTGTGTTGCCCCAAGACTGCCCCTATACCATAATCACTATCATCACACATAAGTTCAAAGGGCAAGTCCCAATCGGGGGCAACAAGAATTGGTGCCTCAATATGCTTTTTCTTTAGAGTTTCAAAAGCTTCTACGCACTCAGGTGAGAAGATAAAAGGAGCATCCTTTTCGAGGAGATGGGTCATAGGCCGGGCGATCTTAGAAAAATCTTGAATAAACCTACGATAGAAACCGGCATGACCCAAAAAGCTCCTAATACCTTTGACGGTAGTGGGATGAGGTAATTTTGCAATGACATCAATTTTGGCTTTGTCAACCTCAATCCCATTCTTTGAAATTTTATGGCTGAGGACAATGCCCTCTTTGACCATAAAGTGACTCTTCTCCCAATTGAGACACAAGTTTGTGTCTTCACATCGTTTCAACATATTTTCCAAGTGGGAGAGATAAGATTGGAACGAATCCCCAATGACCAAAAAGTCATCCATGAATACCTCCATTGTTTTTCCGATCATGTCGGAAAAGATTGACAACATGCACCTTTGGAACGTGCCAAGAGCGTTGCATAAACCAAAAGGCATGCGACGGTAGGCAAAGGTTCCGTAAGGGCATGTGAAGGTAGTTTTCTCTTGATCCTGTGGATCAATGGGGATTTGAAAGTATCCCGAGAAACCATCGAGGAAACAATAGTACTCATTCCCCGCTAATCTCTCGAGCATTTGATCCATGAAGGGTAGAGGAAAATGGTCTTTACGGGTGGCTTCATTGAGTTTTCTATAATCTATACATATACGCCACCCCGTAACCAAACGAGTTGGAATCAACTCGTTATCCTCATTGGTGACAACAGTTATGCCACCCTTCTTAGGAACACAATGAATGGGACTCACCCAAGGACTATCAGAAATAGGGTAAATCAATCCAGCATCAAGAAGTTTTAGAACTTTTTGTTTGATAACTTTATGAATTTTTGGATTTACCCTCCTTTGATGTTGCACCACGGGTTTGAAGTCATCCTCCATCAAGATTTTGTGTGAAAAAAATTCAGGGTTGATACCCTTAATGTCGGAGAGTCTCCAAGCAATTGCTCGCTTATGTAACTTCAAAACCTTTATGAGCGCGGTTTTCTCCTCATCTTTCAAGTCTTTAGCAATAATGACAGGTAATTTATCGTCACCCTCTAAAAATGCATACTCAAGATGAGGAGGCAACTCTTTGAGCTCGACCTGAGGAGAATCATCAGTTTTTTCAACATATTTGATCTCCTCTTTATGAAGTGTTTGTGTTAGAACAGGAAGAGGAGAGGGATCTTTGTTTAGTAATTTCTCAAGCAGGAGAATATCCCTCTCGGGGTCAATCTCTTGGTTATCGATTCCATCGGGAATCGAATCACTTTTGAGAAAGGCCTCAATTTCTTCTAAGATGAAGTCACTTCCCTCAAATGAAGTGAGGGAAGGAGAAGAATTTGCATTGATGGGGTAAGAAGATGGAGTGAAGTTTTCACTCGAAGAATTATCATTGAAACCTAGAACCTCTTGAGCGTACTCCTCAGAAGCAACATCAATGACATCGATTCGGTTAACCGATTCAGTGTCATAATTTGAGGAGTACCTCGAAGTTTGATCGAGGTTAAACGTAACTACTTCATTACCAACACGAAGAGTTATTTCCTCTTCGTGCACATCGATTAGAGCATGGCCCGTTCTCAGGAATCCTCTTCCAAGAATGAGAGGAACCCTTGGATCAGCATCGAACTTAACAACAACGAAGTCAGCAGGGAAATGGAACTTTCCTACTTTTACGAGTACGTCTTCAGCAATGCCAAGTGGACGAGAGATTGAACGGTCGGCAAGCTCAAGAGTCATACACGTAGGAGTAAGTTCAGGAAGAGAGAGTTTCTCCCATACAGAATGAGGCATCAGGTTGATGCTAGCGCCAAGATCGGCCAAGGAGAAGCATTCAACCATCCTAAGAAAAACACTTGGAATGAGAAATCTCCCAGGGTCTCCAAGCTTCTTAGGAAGCTTCTTTAAGATAACTGCTGAGCATTTTTCATTCAATGGAGTCTTTGCCATTTCGTACAATTTTTCCTTGTTGCTTAACAAGTTCTTGATCATCGATGCAAATTTGGGCATCAGGATGATAACATCCGCAAGGCTTACGTCAAAATGCAAATCTTGAAAGATTTAATAGAACTTATCCATTTGGTGACTAGCCTTTTTGCGGAGCTTTTGCTCATTAAGTCGTGATGGGTATGGTATTGAAGGTTTGAATTTGGGGTTCTCAACAGGAGTTATTGGTGGTTCAAATACAACTCCTGGTTTGGTCTTTGGAACAACCTGAGGGTGGACGCGTGCGGTACTTCGTGGGCTAGTAAATTGCACCTTGTCCTTTGTTGCCTCAAGTTCACTTTCCACTTCTTTAGGAGGAAGAGAAGAAGTAGTGGGAAGTGGTGGTTCATCATAAGCTTTACCACTACATGTGGTAATGGCCTTGAGTTCACCCTTAGGGTTGACAACTGTATTACCAGGAAGACCTCCCGAAGTAGAGGGTGGAGCGAGATGACTCATGAGACTAGCAAACATATTCTCAATCTTGTTTTGAGATTGATCAATTTTGTTGTTTGTTGCCATAAGCTCATTCTTCAGCTCGTTACCTTGCTTGGTTATTGAAGATTGAAATTCATTCTTCAAAGTTGAGATTTGATTCTGCATTGCCCTCATTTTGGTCTCATTAACTTTAATGTAGTTATTGAGCTCGTTAGGGAGAGGTTCTTGGTAATTAGGAGCTGAATACCCTTGATTACCCCTTTGGGGTGGGTATTGATTCACCGAGGCATGAGTTTGATTTTGCATGTTATCCCCCCTTGGTGGATTAAGATTAAACCTATTTGGATTTTGAGGAAATCCGGGTGGTCCACTTTGGTTGCTAGCGCGGTAGTTTGGTTCCACTTGAGGACGGTATTGGTTACCTCCTTAGTTGGAACTTCCGGCTATTGCATTGACATCAAATGGATTGCCTTCGGTGGCAATGCAATTGTAATACGAGTGTGGACCACCACAAGTGACACAAACTTCTACCTTTTTGATTTCAGCTTGCGGAGAAGGTTGAGGAGAAGAAACTATCTTATTTTAGGTGAGAACCAAAGCATGAATAGCTTTCGTGAGTTTCTCAAGTCTAGCATCGGTGCTAGATTGAGCCACGGGCGATGAGGTAGAAGGACTAACATTCACTTGAGAAACAACCGGCTTGCTTCATGGAATGCGGACCTTAGACTTATTCTCAATGATCGCTAAAGCATCCTTTGTGGTTCGATTCAAGAAATTACCTCCCGCGGAGGAATTTAGAGAGTCTTGATCGAGTTGGCTCACACCATTGTAGAAAGTGTCAAGCGGCATGAGATCAGAAAAACCGTGATGAGGGCACTTGCGATGCAATTCCCTATAACGATCCCATGCCTCACTGAATGATTCATCAAATTTCTGTGTGAATTTCATGATCTCATTCTTGAGACTCGTGGTTTTGGAAGGAGGAAAGAATTCATTCACGAACTTTTTTACCAAATCTTCCCATGTTATAATCTATCGAGGGGTTTGTTTATCAAGCCAAATCCGGGCAGCCCCATCGATGGAAAATGGAAAGAGAAGAAGTTTAATCGCCTCTTCAGGGACATTTTTGCATTTGATGGTTGATGTAATTTTGTTAAACCATCGAATGTGATCTTGAGGATCGTCCCTCTCAAAACCGTAGAATTGACGTGAGGTGACCAAATTTATCAATCCGGTCTTAAGCTCAAAATTCTCGGCCACGATGGCCGGAACAACGATAGCATCTCCGTAACCCTCGACGGGTGCTTGGAGAAGCTCGTTCATAGTTGGCTCAGCAGCCATGATAACGGAAGATGTGGGAACAGTACGGATCTCAGATCTGACTGTTGGTGCTGAACGTCTACGAGGTCTTCTAGGTACTCTTACAAGCTCACTTAATGGGCTCGTGGACCTAGAAGAACGAGTGCGCATGCACTAGGGATAAAAACCAATCAAAACAAAATCGAGGCAAATCAACAGTGAACTTAAACCAATAATCACAAGCAAGTGGCTTCTTTAAGAAAGGTACACCACTCACAGGGATACAAAGGCAAGTTTTAAATCTTTGGTTTGGGAACTTATTATGTCCACACCCCCAGTTGGTAGGTATTCTGCCTTGGTTTGCGACAGTTTATTTTTATGTAGTTTATTATTCACAAGAAAGAGACGAATGTTTTTGGGTTTTTGTGTATGGGTTAAAAACTTTTGGACAATATTTTTGGTTTCGTTTCGTTTATCAAAATCGTATCTCCTTAAGAATCACCTTAAAAGAAACACGATATACAAAACGTAACGATCTGTTTTGTTTGTTTTTGATTTTTTTTTGGTGTTGTTAACACTTTAGGAAAAGTGTTAATGACGTTTTTGTTTTATGATTAAGATTTACAAAAATGTGGTGGTGTTTATACAGTGATGAATGAAAAACCACTAATCTCTAAAAAAACGTTTTGAATACGCAGCTACATCCCCGGCAGCGGCGCCAAATTTTGATTGAGTCTAAACGGTCAACTAAGTTTTCCAATGTGATTGGTCAACCAAGTCAAATGTCTAAAACCAACTAACCAAGGAGTACAGTGTATTCCCGGGTCGTTATGTCCGAGCGAGGTAAGCAATTGTATTTAAAAACGTTTTAAGTGATCGGGTGATTTAACATGAGGATCAGGAATTTGATTATTATGATTAAACTATGAGATTATGATTGAGAATAGCTTAGAAACACTAGTGGAACAATTACTGATAATCAGATAACCTAGAAACGTGAGTTAAACCTAAAACACGCGTTTGAATTTAAAATAAACGCGAACGCGCAAAATAAAAAGTGAAACGTGAGCAAATAAAGTCCTACGAATGTGAAAATTATATTTTTACAATCCTAATGTAATAAGAAAATTTTTAGAAAATTAAAATTATTTTTACCACTATTTAATTAGTTACTATTAATTAATTACTAATTATTAATTACTTTTTAATTAACTAAATTACACTAATTATTAATTAATTATGAAAATTAACTAGAAAAATGAAAATTAAATTTAGAAAAATCTAAAATATTATAAAACTAATTTTAAAACAGAAAACCTATTTTTTCTACTTTTTAATTATTTATTATTAATTAAAACTAATTATTTAATTGATTTAAACTAAATTTAATTATGAAAAATACTAAATGACTAAGGAAAAATCTGAAAAAATTCCTAAAATTATTTTAAGTAAAAAGGAACCTGAGAAAAATTTAAAAGTGAGAAATGCTTATAAATAAGCAGAAAATAAGCCTAAAGGGCTTAAATAGAAGCTATCACTTAACTTATTTTTGTCTTTTCTTAATTTTTCTTTTACACGACTAATTAACTACTGAAAATAAGCACTTTTTGTGAAGGAACTTTTCTTGGATCTCAGAAATAAGCTCAATGCACACTAAAAAGCTTAACAGCCTAAGCTTATAAGGTAAAATGGGATTTTAAAAGCACAATAAGCTGCCAAATAAGCTATACTACTGAACACAGAGCTAAATTAAGCTAGAGACAAGGTCTAGGTACTGAGAATGAACAAATTCAACATCAAACACACACTGAACCAAGATATTAAACAAAATAAGCATTTCAAAAGAATGCCCAGTCAAGCAGGCCTGCAGTCAACATTAAGGGTAGAATAAGCTTATGGAATAAGCTGATAAGCCCAAAACAAGGACTGAGGTAGCAAGTTGGGGTGGTGGGCTTTCCAAAAAGCCAAAGCTCTTAGGGTAGGACCCACTAGAGAGCCTATGAAAAACCTTGGATTCACTGAGTATTTGTTGCACTCATTGAAATGGGACAAAATAGAAGCTGCTTGCAGCCCTAATGAACAAGCCTGCAAAAGCTTTTAATGAATTTTAACTTTGAAATTGGTAGCTAGGCTTCACACAAAGCTAAAGAGCACAAGCTCAAGCTCAAGCTCAATAGGGAGCTTAAAATGGAGCTTGTAAAAAGGGCTCACCTACACTGATGACTCAGTGTAGGGAGTGAGTTTGAGAAATAATAAACAACAAATTAAGCAATTGTAGTAAGCAATTCATGGAAAAACAAAAGCACAAAGAACAAGTATGCCAGAAGGGCTTAACTAATCACCAAAATTCACAAGCTATGGATTTCTGTGGAGCAGGATACAAACTTATGCATAAGTGGCTTAAGAGCTAGACTCCCCTGGTGCAGGGCAACTTCTAAGCAACAGGATATTTTCAAGAGTGCTTATTAATAAGCACCTGAGGTCCAATCTTAAATTTTCTTTTTGAAAAAGATTACCCAGCTACCAAATAACTTAAAACAACAACAATATTTTGTTGCCTGTCCAAATTGAACCCTGTGCATAGCTTGGAACTTTTGTCCAATTTGACAGTTCAAAGATTTGACTTTTGCTAGTTTTTGCAATTGTTGACTAAAAGGAAATTTTAATGGTTCTAAATGATTGAAGATGAACTGTTAAACAAAAAGGCAACTATCCTAAGCTACACTAACAAGTTTATAACTGAGACGACTGATTATGTTATCTTAAATACCCACAGTGAACAACAACAAAGATTTAAAGTAAAGTGTTGACTTTTATCTATATGACTGTTAGTTATGAGACTTTAACTAGGCTATTTGGACTTAGGGAAACATGTTTGAATAATGAGTACCCACACAAACTCCTTGAACAACAGTGCATACACCTAATCCAAACACTCCCTTTAAAAAGTTATCAATGAGATTTTCAAACTATTCCAAGGATTCAAGGCTAGAAACTGATGAATAAGCTTAAACTAACATGTAATAAGCAAAATTAAGCAGCAATTACACTAAAACAAGCAATGGTACAAGAAATGTAAAAAACTAATGAGGACTCACAATGTGCATTCCTGTCCAACCTAATGAATCAAGAACCATTGAACCATTCCAATTATTCCCCATGGAATCTAAAAACAACATTAGAAATTATTTATATAAAAAAAAGCTAACTCCTTCTCTGCTCCATCTTCTGCATTTTATAGCATCTAATTAGGATTTTGGGCACCCACTTGGACTTTTCCCAGCAACTTTCTTGGCCTTTGGATGACTAGAATTTAATCTAGGCCGTTGGTGAATTTTGGCGCCCAAATTGCTTTTTGGAGTTTTCTTATAATAATTGAAGCCAGAGGTATACTTCTTGGAGTGCTGTGGTTTTTTGGTTAGGCAAGGGGGTATAGGGGTGATGATGGAGGTGTATTGAGTGGGTGGTGAAGATGAGGTTAGCAGGGTATGCAGGGGTCACGGGGTTGTGTTTGGAGGTGGACGGTGGAAGTGGTCAAAGGTCATTTGACCGTTCTAAATAATACCAAGGGGGTGGGCTGTTTGGTTTGTGGGCTTGGTGAGGGTGTGTTGGGCCAGTGGGAAGGTTGGGCTGGTGTAAAAAGGTTGTTAGTTTTGGGTTAAAATAACACATGGATCCGTTTGGTTTATTATTATTATTATAGGGACCAAAGTTGTATTTTCTGATTTTTTGAAGGGTTGAGTTGTAATATTCCCAAAAGCTATCAAAAGGACTAAAATTGCAACATGTGAATAATACAAGGGAAATATTTGATAAATTCCAATTTTTAAATTCCCGAGGACTTGTTTTGCCATTTTTGAAACTATAGGGACCAATTGTGAATTTTCTCAAACTTTTCACCCAAGGACTTGTTTTGACAATTTTTGAATTCCAAAGGACTTGGGTTGACTTTTCTTTCATTTCAAACCTTCAGGGACTAGTTTTGTCAATTTTTGAAACTTGAGGGACTGAAACTGCCAATTTTGCAAACTTTGTTCGTTTTTCATTTGTTTTTAAACATTTTGCATCTAAAACATATAAAACACACTTTTGGGATAATTTCTGTATTTTGATGCATTTCTGAGTGTTTTTGGATGTTTTGGCAGTTCAGATACGATAAAAATGATGAGTATTTACACACTCATCAAGTCCACAGAGGAGGAGGCTTCATAATCTGTGGCTGCATATGACACTACGGAGACCTCCTCTCCTATGTAAGTGATAATGTCGCAGTTCTTCTTCATTCTTCTTTAACTTTTGATATGATGTCTTGACTCGTTGTTTTTTGTATGCAGTGACAAGGCTGCAGGGAGTGATGCAGTGTATGTGGAGCAGGTGTCTCCGCAGGTGACTCGTTCTCTTGTGGAGGAGCCGTTGAAGGCCTGCGAGTCTTTATCTACTGAGGAGGTGATAAAAGAGCTTAGTGTGGCTGCGGCGCACCAGGCTTTTTTGGTTGCCCAGCTCGGGACCATGTATGCTGGTGAAGGTAGTGCCAGCGTGTAGAAGGATGAGGAGATCGCGTGGCTGAAGGCACAGTTGGTGAGTGCGCATGCTGAGGTGCGGTCCACAAACTTGTATGCTCAGAAGTTGGCTGGTGAGAAGGTGGCTTTGCTTGCTCAAGTGAGCCAAGTCCAGTCTGTGTATAATGAGTACAAGAGCAATTGTCATTGGGCTCTGAGGTACGTGGAGTAAAACAAGAGCAATCATTTTGCTAAACTGGACGAGTTGATTAAGTTTGTAAATGAGTCGTTTGAGCGTCAGGAGGGGAAGCTGCATAAGCTCAGCATAGAGTATGACGAAGAGCTTTATCCACATTTGTTATCCACCATTGCTGAGCGCAGGTATTCCATATTCTTTTGCAGCCTTACTTGTTGAATTGTCATCTAATGAGCGTGTTGTGTTTGTAGGTCGTTAATCAGTCATGGTCTCCGGTTAGCTGCTATGGGTACGTTGGAGTCCCAAGAGGTTGTGGAGGCCTTTGGGAAGGTTGTGGAGTGTGCCATGGCGCGTGGCAAGGCTCAGGCTATGGAGGAGCTTCATGAGAGCAAGATGCTGACAATGCCGCTCGCAGAAGTGCCTAGCTATAAGGCGGATGCTTATGATGAGCTTATGGAAGCCATGGAAAAAATAAAGCTGTTTGAGCTTTTACGGATCGCGCAGCTGGAGCGCGACCAGGAACAACCCATTAAGGTGATTATGGAGGGGTTGATCCTAGGGAGGCATATCCTGGAGGATGCGGAGAATCAGCCTGATTATTTTTTGAAGCCTGACGAGTCGCAGCTGCAAGTTCCTGTGTTTGCACAACCACGCGACATCCTCATCCCCTTCGCCCTTGATAAAGAGGTCCCCTTGAAGGATTGCTTAGAGGCCCATATGGAGAGGGCCACAAAGAAGAAGGGTACGAAAGGGAAGGCCATCCTTTGTGGTGTCGGTGCCGCGCACCTTCCTAGGTCGGATGGAGTTCCTGTTAGCGTGGCGACCATGTCAGCCAAAGATTGTTTGTTGTTGAGGAAGCTCCAAGAGGTTGGGAGTTCTGCGAACAATGAGGGTAGCCCCAAACTAGAGCGTTGTCGTCGTATTTAGGCTATCTTAGCTTTTTTTTTTTGACAGATTTAAATTTTGTGACACATGTGCCTGTAAAATCTATATTCTGTGTAAACTCTTGTTTTAATGAAGAGTAAGTTTGGTTCATATGAATATATGCATTATCCGATTTGTACTTAGATTATTTGTCTTGATATGGAAGACTTTCCAAGAGTTAAATATTGTTCTTAAGAAAAATTATATTAAGTGCATAACTTAAAAGATAAAAATTCATAAGTGTATGTGTAATTTGCAGCGTGCTGTAAATACCATATCAAGGAACCAAAAGTATTGGCTCCTCAATTGCTAAACGCGCACAGTGTGCGTTGTTGCGTATCCTTCGTGGGATGCGCATTAAACTTACTTCAATGTCTTGAAAGTAAGGTGTTTAGCAAGGACGCGTGATCCAGTGTTGATGGGTTTGCAACCCTCTTGCTCAACGAGTTATTTAGTAGGTTTACTTATCCTTTCTGCCATCGTGGGTCTTAATAAATGCATGCACGCCATGTAGGCAGAAATATAAATTAACAATATTGAGACATAAATAAAAGAATGTAAACAGTAAAGTTAAACGTGTTGTGGAGTTAGCAGGAAACCACAACGTTTTATTAATACTTGCAAGTTTTTTGAAAATATAGGACAATTCCCTAAAAAAAAAAGAAAATTCAAATACATGGACATTTATTAGGCACTTACTAAAGTGCAGAGTTGCCTGTGCGTGGGCCGTAGCCTTTCCTAAATATAGTATCTCTTGAGATTGCAAATATTTTAAGTGCGTGCTAGCTCATGGCCTTCCATATCACGCAGCTTGTATGCGCTGTTGCCTAATGCTCTGTGACCTCATAGGATCCTTCCCATTTGGGTCCAAGCTTGCCTGTGTCTTCTGCGTGGCTTGCATCATTGGCGCGGTATACAAAGTCTCCTTGCCTGAAAGAAGCGTTTCTGACTTTTGCATCATAATACTTCTTCATCTTTGATTTAGCCTTTGCCTCACTTATAGCTGCCCGTTCGCGCCTTTCTTCCAACAGATCCAAGTCTATGCGCCGCTCATTGTCATTTGGTTGTAACACTGATTTCCGCCGTACGGATAGTGGGCATTCCAATCTCGGCTAGTATGACAGCTTCTGTCCCATAGATAAGAGAGAATGGTGTATCGCCAGTGCTAGTTTTTATTGTCATGCGGTGCGCCCATAAAGCATGCGACAATTCATCCACCCACTTTCCTTTATGTTTATCAAGGCGCGCTTTTATTCCTTCGCCCAGACTACGATTTGCTCGTTCAACCAAACCATTAGTTTGTGGGTGCTTAACTGACGCAAAGTGTTGCGTAATGTTTAACTGCGCGCACCAGTCCTTGAACGGGTTGTCACAGAATTGTTTTCCGTTGTCTGAAATAATTTCTCCAGGTAGGCCAAAGTGACATACAATGTTGTCCCAAATGAAGCGTTTGATTTGGTTGCCTGTGATACTTGCCACTGCTTTTGCCTCAATCCACTTGGTGAAATAATCTATGGCCACTATGAGGAATTTAAGTCCCCCTGCTGCACTGGAAAGGGGCCTGCAATGTCAATTCTCCATTTATGGAATGGCCATGGTGAGGTGATGGGTGTCATCTCTTGTTGTGGTAGGTGCGCGGGATAGGCCTGTGGACTTGGCAGTCGCTGCATTTCTTTATCATGTCTCGCGCATCGCGGTGCATAGTAGGCCAATAATATCCTGACCGTAAGGCTCGCGCCACAACGGACCGTGGTCCTGAGTGCTTGCTGCATGACCCAGCGTGGATCTCTCGGAGTACGTAATCTGCCTGAAGAGGTCCAAACACCGAAGCCATGGTTGTAGGAATGAACGTCGATATAGGATACCGTCGCGAAATTCGAACCTCTACGCTGTGCGCCGTATCCATCGAGCGCCTTTCTGTTCTTGGGGTAATATCCCTTTGCTTATGATATGATAGGTGTCATCCAAGTAGGATTCTCTTCTTCTATCACTATGGATATTTCCATCTCAGAAATGGATTTATTCTTCAAACGGAATGCTCTTCGCAACTCTTCAAACCCGTTTATGCTTCTTCATGTAAGCTTGCTAAACCAGGTTCGGGCATTCCCTACCAATGTAGAGTTAAACATATGGCACCACACAGGTTGTGGCTAATTTTTGATAGTAGCAGCTGATTCAAAAATTTTTAGGTGGTCATCAGGATCACCCGTTCCATCATATGTTTTAACATTGGCGGGCATGCCCCTTCTCTTGTTATCCGAATAATTGCTGATGCGTCGCGTGAATGCGTCAACCTTTTGGCGGCGCCAAGGAAGAGATATATCTACATCTTCTTCCTCGTGATGTCTTCCTCTGGACTTCCAGTGTCCTGTCTCTTTGTCCTCGTTGTCCGAGGAGTCACTTGAGGAAGAGTTGCCCCTTTTGCGGCGCTTGCGCCGTTTTTCCTCAGAGTTCGAGCTTGAGGGGCTTTAACTTGGGGAAATTCGTCTCCCCAGTCTATCATGAATTCTTCTGCTTCCAGACCTTGAAGAGCTCTCGCTCGGTGAGCGTTGTCGTCCATGTCTATCTTGCATCCTGCGATTACCAAGTCTAACGTGGACATTGGTACGCCTCTCATTGTCTTTGTATTCCTCCAAGTATTGTGAATCAGATGCTGTACTAAGTCTAGTGTGGACATTGGTACGCTTCTCATTGTTTTCGCGCCCCTCCTTCTGGTAGAGTGATGGGGATGTTTCGTATTCTGGGTTAAAGTTAAGCCGGGCTTGCAGGCTCTGACTTGACCTTCTTCTTGCCTCCTCTTGCATGAGGTTAGTTAAAGTTTCGTAATTTTGAGATACAAAATTACTTAGCGTTAACTCAGGCGCGTCCTCTTCCAACGCAAGGATATCTGCTTCCACATTAGGTCCCCTATCTCGATTAGGCGCGCCTGACGGCACAGTGTTGTCCACAATGGGTGCCGTTTGATGGGGAGTAGTGAAGAGAGTGCGCTGAAGTTCTTCAGTGCTTGGAACCACCGTGGTGGTCTAGGTAGTCCCTGTGGGCAATTCTACCGTTGGGAGAATTAGGGTTGGGCCCGATTCTTGGTGACCAGGCGCATTGGTTGTTCCAGAGGCCTGCCTAGAGGTCGAATCTTGATGGTTCCTCCTCTGGGGGTCACCACGTATTTTTTCCAACTGCGGAGTCCGCTGGCTTGAGTTTTTGTGTTTCATCATTCTAGTTCTTAGTGTAGGGTCCTACGGATGGCGCCACTTGTTGATACAAAAGTTGGGCATTCCTTATTTGGGTTCATGTCCTCGTACCAATCAGATCTTAATGCTTGAGACCTGCGCACTAAGAAAGCAAACAAACACCGTTAGGCTTATCGTGGGATTGTCTCCCACGATTATCCTCCGGCGTGAGAGTAAGTAATCGGTTTTTAGGGTTGATAGGAGAGTTAGGGTTGTAGATCGTACCTTTAATGAGAGTTATGATATTCTTTATATAGGCACGAAATCCTTATTGGATACGTGTTCCTTACTCCTCGGCGTATAATGCCTATCCGGTCTATGGATCATTATCCCATAAATAAGAGATCCTTATCTAGACCAAAAATAATTTATTTGGGTTTGGGCTTTCGTGAGCCCAAACCGCTAGCATGGTGGCCCAATTCATTGTTATGATAGCTCACTCGTGGTGGGCCTGGGCATTAGTAATGTTTATTAATCGGGTTCGTGACCTAAATATGGACTATACGTCATCAAATACCCTTGATATCGGAGAGTTTCCACGCAATTACTTGCTTGTGGGATTTCAAGACCTTTATGAGAGCAGTTTTCTCCCCATCTTTTAAGTCTTTGGCAATTATGATGGGTAATTTATCATCACCTTCCAGAAATGCATATTCAAGATGAGGAGGCAAGTCCTTAGGCTCGACCTCGGGAAAATCATCAGTTTTCTCAACATTTTTTATTTCCTCTTTATGAAGTTTCTGTGGAAGAACGGGAGGAGGAGAGGGATCTTCATTCAGCAACTTCTCAAGGAGAAGTATATCCCTTTCCGGTCAATCTCTTGGTTATCAAATCCCTCAGGAATTGAATCACTTATGAGAAAGGCCTCTATTTCCTCAAAGACAAAGTCACTTCCCTCAAACGGAGTAAGAGAAGGAGAAGAGTTGGCAATGATAGATTGAGAGGAGGGAGTGGGATTGCAACTCGGAGAATCATCAGCAAAACCAAGAATTCTTAAGAATACTCCTCTGTAGAAAAATTGATGACATCGATGTGGTTAGCTGACTTAGAATCATAATTTGAGGAGTATCTCGAGGTTTGATCAAGGTTAAAAGTGATGGCTTCAGTACCAACACGTAATGTGATTTCCTCATTGAATACATCTATCAAAGCACGACACGTCCTATGGAATCCTCTTCCAAGAATGAGAGTGTTGATATAAATAAATGCCTAAAAACGTTATTCATATCTTTCGATATCACTATGTTTTGATAATCACAAAACAAAAACTCATCAAACCAAAGATCATGACGTAAATAAGTATTTTGTGGTAAATACTCACTTTCACCATCTAATCACTTAAGGTATGAATAAACAAATTGTCTAATGCATTATAAGATCAAAGGAACATTTTTATTAATCACTAGACTTTTATAAAATGTCACAAAATATTTTATATCTTTTATAAAACATTTTTAGAATTAAACGAATATGTTTAATTCATTACAAAAATATGAATTCAAATTTTCAACCAAAAATGGCAAATCTAATCCAGAAAAATTTTCCTCACAAAAGGACAAAGATGGGCAACGTTCAGGAGGCCGGCCCCCTCAATTAACTAGGCAGCCCCTTTAATAATTAAGGGGACCGACACGCTCCTGATTCCCCCCAGCTGCCCCTTTAAATACTGGTTCATTCCACTAATTTTTCTTACCTTTTTGCACTAAAAACTTTCTGAATAAAACCTCCATTTCTATCCTCTAAAATCCTTTGATCATATATACATTAATCTTTGTTTCAAAGTGATTCAAGCCTCAACACTCAAGTGCAAAGAGAAGAATACATCTATCTATCAAGACTAGATGTATTACAACTTAGTATCATCTTGCTATCTAAGTTGTTTGTTTGTTTCATCTTTTTAATCATTTATACTATGGTGAATAAGGTGTATAAATTGGTTAGCTGATTTGATATAGGATCTAGAATTGTTGAAAGTGTGAAGTGGTACTAGAAGTGAAGAAGTAGAAGAGCATAGAATTAGTGATAGGAGATAAAAAAAGTAATAGTATATTGAAGTAGTGGTTAGTAGTGAAGAAGTTGAAGCCTTTAAGTTGTGTAGACATAGAAGACTAGGAGGTGTGAGGACATAGAAGCTTTGAAGCATAGAAGATATAGAAGCTTTTAAAGTTGAAGAATCATTGTAGTGGTATATAGATAAAGGCCCTCAAGTAGAGAGATAGAAGTATTGAAGTTGTGAAGACTTAGAAGCTTAGAAGTTGTGAAGTAGCAAAACCTTTGAAGTAGTGAATAGATAGAAGTTGTGAAGGCGTGAAGAATAAAGAGTTGTGAAGAAGTGTAGAAGGCGTGAAAAGGGTGTGAAGAAGTTGAGGTGTGATTCTAGTTGTGAGATTGGTTCTAGCTACGATTAGAACTCGACATTTAGCTTTGTGTCGTTAAATTGGTGTAAGCTAAGGTGTGTACGGTTTTCTCCGCCATAAGGGAGGCTATTGACTTAGTGAAGAAAACTCTCGAGCTCTATGCTCGGGGAGTGGAGTAGGGCGAGGAAGGTGTCCTTGTAGCCGAACCACTATAAATCCTTTGTCTCTCGGTTTGATCTTTCCATCTCTTACTCTTTGCTTACTTACTTATTTACATTTCATATATAGTTATAATTGTTTGTGTTCTGCATATATTGATTTCACATACAGATCAAACTAGGTTCCACTCACAACATTAATTTTTTAATAAACAAACCATAATGATATATATATATATATATATATATATATATATATATATATATATATATATATATATATATATATATATATATATATATATAAGTTTGATTTATAAAACTATAATTTCTACTCAATAATCTTAACAAGTAAGGTTAGTATAATTATTGAGAACAAAACTTGTATCTATATTTTTGTATCAAAGTCTTTGTATTTTGCATCTATCCTTTAGAAGCTTAATTTAATAAAACGAAAAAGACGGAAAACTATTTAACCCCCTTCTAGTTTTTCACAATTGGTATCAGAGCCAGGTTTAGCAAGATTTTTAAAATATACTATATTTTAAAACTTTTAACGATCTATGGAATTTGAAAAATATTTAGAAGGAGAATTTACGCAACAACCACCATTATTTGAAAATGATCATTTTCTTGAATGGAATAATAAAACTGAAAATTATGTAAAATCAATAGATCTTGATCTTTGGCATATAATTTCAATTGGTGATTTTCAACCAACAAAAATAGATTTTGAAAATCAATATAATCGTCTTCAAACAAAGATTGATAAAAATATTAAAGCTAAATTAGTGATTTACATAACTCTACCAAGAGTTGAATATGAAAGAGTATTCTTTTGTAAAACGGCAAATGATATTTGGAAATGTCTTTTAAATTTTCACCATGAGAAATGTAAAACCAAATATGGTAAATTTGATGTTGCACAAGAATTAGTCACTATAGGAAATTTGATAGATAAATATTTAATTAAAATAAACACAAATACTACTAGTTCAAATGTGGTCATTGAATGTATCAATAACGAATAATACATGAGCCAAATCTGAAGAAATAGTGTAAATAAATCATGGAGCGACAAGGACAAAGAAGATGATGAAAATATGGCTTGCAAAAATATTCAAACAAATGTAAATATAAGTATTGATGGCAAGGACCACATGCTCCAAGATCCAAGCGAATCTACAAATAAAACATGGAGCAACATTGACGATAAAATTGATCATCGTATAGCATGTGAAGATTGTACAACTACAAATAAGGTACAATCCGAAACCGAACATTTTTGATATGATCAATTTATACTAGAATTTTTAAAATTGGAAAACAACTTCAAACATCTTTGTGACATAGACTCAAAAATTATTTTTAAAAATGAATCGTCAACATCCGTTGAAAATAACATTGAAAAAGAAATAACTTTAGAAGATAAAATGTCTAGACTTGAAAGTAACATTGAAATTAATCTTAAATGTAAATTATGTCAAGACTACAAACATGAAATTAGAATGGAAAATGAAAAATAAAAAATATTAGCTAAATCGAAAATAGTTCTAAATCTTTAAAATATCTACTTAACACTCAAAAGTCATTTTATGATAAAACCGGTTTAGGATTTACTGCAAATGATCCTTTAACAAATATATCAAAACAAATAAAATTTGTTAAACCTTAAATTTAGAACTAATTTTATTTACATCTATTATTTATTACTCTAGTCAAGAATGTCATTGTTTGTTAGTTAAAACAAACTATTGATGAATTCTTGTACTTCTCGGCGACATCCTCTTCATGTGCATTTAAATGCAATGGATGTCCTCAACTAACCATCTCGGACCCATGAGAATCTGGGTACCAAGCTCTTTTTTTGGGATCGCTCACTTTGCTATCATACATATGAAGACCAGTGATTCATATTACTCTGATTCACATTCTACACACGATTTTCATATGACGTTGTTGCGGCCATTTAAAGTTTTGTTGTTATGATCTTCACTATTGGAGTGTTGATTTTATGATGTGTTCTTTACTACCTCATGATGAAGGATTCAAGCTCAATTATTTTTGATTTACATGACTTATGATGATTGTTGTGATCGAGTACGTGTTTCGGATCAAGCTACCTTGATCTTTATTGCGTTGGGATTTTACTTTGCTACTTTGACATGCTTTGGGCAAACATTGAAGATGTCTACCAACATTCTCATGCCTACTATTAAAGAAAAGCTGGACCTGAGGTAAGTTTTCTTTTCAAAAACTTATTAATGTCACATTATATCAAATTATGCCATAATTAGTATATTTATATGATTAAATTTGTAGGTTGCCTTGTTCATATATCATAAATATTACTAATATATGTATACATGGAATTAGTCTAGTTGACCCTCTTGATTTTGGGTCTATTGTCCATTTTCCTATTCATCATTGAATTTGGAAATCATCTATGATCAATAGTAGAATACTTATTATTTAGAATAAATGACCATTCTAGTTGCATTAATAGATGTTCTATAATTAATACTAGTTAGTATTTAATACTATGATGAATTTAGTATATATACGTGTTAATCTTGTATCCATAGATGATTAGTTCTATCCCTCTCAATTATAATGCACTAAGTTCATTAGATTGTGCCATCACTTATCCATGTTTTTAGTTGCCATTAAAGGTGATATTTGTCACAACGTGCTCAACCGATTCTCTTGAATATGATAAATTTCTCTTTCAAATTCATTACTTGTGATTCTTGTTATCAAAAATAAAATCACGTATAAAACCTCTCATTTTGGAAAATAATCATTCAAATAACTATTTCATCTTTCTTCAAATAACATATTTGACTATAAGCTACCATAACCTTGTTTTAATCAAAATCAAGATTGGGAAAATTTTCTTATCTAATTTGTCAACATCTCATGAAGCTAAACCCAATCTATTTTACTCTAATACACACTTGAATCTATTTCAAAGCATTGTTGAATAAAGCTAAAAACATTTTCCTAAAACTATATATAACTATCTCACATTTGTCATATACTTCTATGACAATGATATTCACAATAAAATCAAATCATTTTATGTGAATCATGGTTTGCCTATATGGATCTTGTTTGTAACAAGTCTTGAAGTCCATACAATCATTACCTCCCATTTGTTACTTGTAGGCACTCATCAATATGTTTGAACTAGCCCACTTATCATCATTTTCATATAGTTGAATACATGGTTAGCATGTTTTATTGCTTCCTTGGTTGTATGACTTAATTGGCCAATAAGTAGATTGCATCTAAATTAGAAATTACTTGTCTACTTGAGTTATTTTAATAACATCTCCTACATATATGACTAGTATATCCTATATTGCCTCAAAGAGTTGAACTTACTTGAATCCAAACCCAAAAACACAACATTTCTGATAATTTTCCGCCAAAAACCCAATTCTGGCATTCCGGAATTCACCAGATGAGCGGCCCCCTGAATTATATAAGGCGGCCCCCTTAATGATTAAGGGGACCGACCCCTAATTAAGTGGACCAGCCATCTGATGGTTGGGGTTACTGTTTTCTTTATCACTTTTTGACCCACTTCACCCTATACTTCCCAAAATTCACAAACATATTTTGTCTCATACTATCCCTCTAAATTTACCTTCCTAAACCACATTTTTCCTACACTATAAATACCTTATTTCCATCATTAATGCTCACACATCCAAACATGTCATCTCCTAACAACCAAAAACCCAAGGTTTCAAGAATCGCAAGGATCTCCGTCAAACCCGTTTGGAGGAGGAAACTTGATTCTTGTCACAACTCAAGTGATGTTGTTCCTAGTAAACCAACAACTAAACCTCAAACCCACACTAATGATCCATCTCACAACCGATCATCCACTCTTGCCTTCATTAATGCTTCTTCATATGATGAGCATGCACAATCCCAAAACAACAATCCCAAACTCACTACCAATACTTCACATGTTGCTCATTCAACAAAAACACCATCCACTCATGAAGCATCTCTTCCACCCATATCATGTTTTCATGATTACCCAAGCTCAACCATGTCTCAACCACCAAGAGTACCACCACCACATCCTACAACTACACATGCCATTCCTATGTTGCATGTTCAAATCCTCACCCAAGACAACTCTCATGCTCCACCACCATCTCCTTCCTCCGAACACTTGAAGTTCATTGAGGAGCTAAAAGAAGCCCATGAGCTTAGCGCTCTTTTAGCATTACATCTTGCTCAACGCAATTTGGATCCATCTCAATCTAGCTCACCCTCACCACCACACAACATAAACCAAATTAAGAAGCATGTCAAAAATTGTTCTTGTTGCATCTTCCTCCAAAAACAAACAATTGCATTGAATGAGCACTTTACTTGGATTGAGTATCTTCTTACTAGATCTCAACAAACACCATCACTTGAACAACATCAAAACCCTCAACCAACAAACCCAACTCCAACTTCACCACCTCCAAGCTCTACATCACCAATCTCGCCAACATCCATGAAACCAAAAATTTACCTCCATTAAGCCACCAACATGATCCCCATTTACCATTCTCACCCAAGCATTCTATATGCTTATGCTTTTTATTTTTCAAATAAAACACCTCAACCATTTTGGGATGCAAGAAAGTTTGATGACACTCTCTATTGGCACAATAGGATATTCTACTTGGTTTAGAACTCTAGCATTATGGTTTATGTAACAATGATTATGTGGTTGACATAATCATTTTGAATTAATGAATGATTTTATATGTGTTTCAAATTCTCCTTTGCCATGCTTGTTATTAGTTGTTAGTATGCTATATATTTTTGCTTGTGCTTCTAATATTTTCTTGCAAGAATTCCATAGCTCGAACCCTTGGTGCCCTCAAACGAGGGGGACATACATCAAGGGGGACCTTTCATCTTTTCGGCTTAAACCTTTTTGATTCTACAAAAAAGGGGAGAAGTGAATATAAACTCACTAAATACTTGTCTAAAAATTAATTTTTGGATTTAATGAGTTTAGGTTTTTTAATCATCAAAAAGGGGGAGATTGTTGATATAAATAAATGCCTAAAAATGTTATTCATAACTTTCGATATATCTATGTTTTGATAATCAAAAAATGAAAACTCATCAAACCAAAGATCATGACGTACATAAGTATTTAGTAGTAAATACTCCCTTTCACCATCTAATCACTTAAGGTATGAATAAACAAAGTGTCTAATGCATTATAAGATCAAAGGAACATTTTTATTAATCGCTAGACTTTTATAAAATGTCACAAAACATTTTATATCTTTTATAAAACATTTTTGGAATTAAAAGAATATGTTTAATTCATTACAAAAATATGAATTCAAATTTTCAACCAAAATAGGCAAATCTAATCCAGAAAAATTTTCCTCACAAAAGGACAAAGTTGGGCAACGTTCAGGAGGGCGGCCCCCTTAATTAACTAGGCGGCCCCAATAATAATTAAGGGGACCGGCCCGTAATTAAGGGGACCGGCACGCTCCTGATTCCCCCCCCCCCCCCCCAGCTGCCCCTTTAAATACTGGTTCATTCCACTAATCTTTCTTACCTTTTTTGCACTAAAAACTTTCTGAATAAAACCTCCATTTCTATCCTCTAAAATCCTTTAATCATATATACATTAATCTTTGTTTCAAAGTGATTCAAGCCTCAACACTCAAGTGCAAAGAGAAGAATACCTCTATCTATCAAGACTAGAAGTATTACAACTTAGTATCATCTTGCTATCTAAGTTGTTTGTTTGTTTCATCTTTTTAATTATTCATACTTTGGTGAATAAGGTGTATACATTGGTTAGCTAGATTTGATATAGGATCTAGAATTGTTGAAAGTGTGAAGTGGTACTAGAAGTGAAGAAGTAGAAGAGCATAGAATTAGTGATAGGAGATATAAAAAGTAATAGTATATTGAAGTAGCTTCAAGACCCGCCCGATGGGTGGGCTAGCTCTATGAAATCATTTTACTAAAATATTTAAAAGCTATACACAAATTGTTTTTGATAATTGTGGAACTTACTAAAAAAATAAGATGCACCGGTATAAGTTTCTACGACTATATTAAGAAAAAGTTGTCTAATCTGGCACATACGTCCATAAAATTGAAAAGGCTTAGAGCATATAAAACACTTCCTTATACATGATAGTTATGTAATCAAATAATCAAGTGCACTAATCAGTATTGTTACTTTGAGAGTTTGTGGTTAATTATAAAAGAAAGATGCATAATCCTCTTGAGCTCTTCTCAATAATGTCTTGCAATCAAATTGGAAATCGTCATAAAAGTACCTTTCAAAGTACAATACATTGCTGGAGCGTTAATAAGGAGGTTACAAACGTACAATACACTGGAGCGTTAAATATCTATAAACGCACAAATATCCATACATTTATAGGATGACCATCTAGGCTATCCAAAAAAAAAAAAAAAAAAAAAAAAAAGACGACAAAGATATATACATAGTTGCTATCTAAAATCAACATTAATTTTTTTGAGATGGATTACTAAAAAAAAAGACGACAAAGCATTTTGAGATGGATTACTAAAACCGCTTATTTTATTTATTTTGTTTTAAAATTCAGTAGGTGATCAAGACTTCTAAAGATATTTAATATGTTGCCACTTATTTATCCAGCTACTTAAGCACCAAGTCATTGTAGCACCTGAATTCAAAATGCTTCATAAACACATGACTTTTTTTAATTATGCCATAGGAGTGATAACATAGCTATGCAACTATAAAGTGAGACTCGTCAAACACACAATAACAAATCAGATATTGATTTTTCTACACAGTTAATCGAGCCTATTTCTATTCCATATGGTTTAAGTTGAGATTGTAATTCTCTTTTGAACTTAACTTCAGTATCAAGTTCCTTAATCTTTGTTTGTTGGTGTTTATGCACTTTGATATTTTCCTATAACCTTACCTTCTACATTTTGTAAACTATATTTTAATTTCCTTAATGATTCGTCTTTTAAATGTAATTCTTGTTTTGCTTTATAAAGCTTAATGATGGAACAAAACAGTCCAAGTTAGACCAATATAATACTTTAATTATTTTGTTTGTGAGATAAGAATAATAAATATCATACTTACCATTATTTTCATCTTCTGAAACCCACTTTTATCAATTTGCTTTCTGGCAAGGCCCAGCTCGACCATTCTGACTCATGTTGCAAAGTTTAATGAGCTTAGAGTTTGACTCAGGTCATATTCCAAGGGACCAATTCACACGAACATTGAGGTCTTAGACTCTCCACCTGAAACGGCCATCAAAACACTTTACATTAATGTTGCAAATCCAACATATATACCAAGAATTGAACCAAAATTTGAATTTACCTAATGAGTCTTGATGTTTCAAAGTGAATAGAGTGTAGATGACTTGAAAACTTAACTGGTCAAACCATTTGAGGACAAACTAGTTCAGCCAGTTCTTTCGGTTTTGAGCTAGTTTTGAACCATTACCCTACCAGTACATATTGACCTTTATGGTTACGATTATAGGTAAAATAAAAGCACATATGAAACTATCTCCATATATGTTGCATAAAACTTAACCTTTATGGTCACAATATTCCAGAACTTAACCTTAAGACACTTCTCGATTTGACCTAAAACACACTCTTTATCTTAGAAATATGTCAGAACATAAAACTTACAACAGAAAACTAAAAACTTATAACAGAAAAACTAAAAACCTATTTTTTCCTCAATCACTATCATTGCAATTCACTTAACCAAATTCCATACATTAACCAATGGTGTTCTTGTGGATCTCAGTTAATGTTAGACTATAATCCAACATAAACATTCAACATCTAATCTCTAAGTCTCTAAAATTAGCTAAGGCTTCCTTCTCAGCTTGATTATAGACAAATATGATTAACATATTAAGTCCACCCATATAATTTAGTAACATCATCGCATATTCTAGCATACATTAACCAAAAGAAAGATACCAGAAAGATAGGTTACTTAAAATGATTAATAATTTTGAACTAAGATCAATTCACACATTAAAGATTAAACATAACCAAATTTGATCCATTTATATATTAGTGGGTTTGAAATTTTCTGGGTGTTAAATGGTTGATACACTACTACAGTTTTACGAAACTACATGAATAAACCTTCTTAATAACATATATTGCACTGACATTGGTACAATAGTTAAGTAAACTTACCAAGTGCTATCGTCGATGCAGCTATGAGATTTAATCCTTCATCTATCCCTTTCATAGATGAGAATAATGATGACGAATTGATTGACTACCTTTCTCTTTCGTTTTAAACTACCTTTCTCTTTTGATGAAAAGTTTAATCATCTCAAAGTCTTGCTCAGGTCATGTTCCAAGGGACTAATTTGAACGGACATTAAGGTCTTAGACTCTTCACCTGATACAATTCATAATGATTCAAATCATGCATATATACCAAGCATTGAACCGAAATCTGAATCTACCTAATCAGTATTGAAGTAAACGTGTGAGCTTTGAATTCGTATAAGGAATACGACTGCTTTTATTTGCTAATGCATAGATAACGTCACCGAGTGCGGATAGGGAGCGGTTAACATTATGAGCCTCATTAAGTCGTTCACTAGAAAAGAAATGTGCAAATGAGGCTTGAGTCCTTCCTTACGACTTACTTTTCTTTTACACTTCCAAGGGAGGTAACCGAAAAGCCCAAGTGAAGGCGGTTACTCAGCCTTAGCGAGCCTCCATCTTCTTCACTGCTACTACACATACATCACCCTCTTTAATTCCCCTATATAAAATTTATATGTTACGTTACACTATGTAAGATGAAAGAACCTAATTTACAACACATTAATAAAGCTCGAGATATTTTGGCAAAGATTTGGAGAATACAACTAACTCATTTATCTCCATAAGAGGGGTTCCAAAAAATACACATGAAGTTTACCATTTTATGATCAAGTCAATTGTCACTGAAAGAAAAAATAAACATGCACACATTAAAGATCTTTTTTGCAACCGTAAAAATCAAAGCATATCCAATTGAAGGTTTAATAATAAAGACAACACCTATGATACTTATATGTATTTGCATTACATATTCATCTAGAATTAAGATATATCATATAAAAAAACTACTTACTAAGAGAAACAAATTGTTACTAATATTTTTAGTACCAACTCATTTTGGTTGAGCTAGTTATGATGCCCACATATTTAGCAGAAAATACTAACATCGATTTGTGTGATTTTGATGTAGTGTGTAAAGTGAACTTCACATGACCACACACCAATAACAATATGGACTGGGTCTAATCTCCTTGTTCTAAAATGCCTTTATCATACGTACCTTCACATATATACAGCTTTACTCAGAAGGTCATCAATAAACTCAACCATTTAGACTGAATTAAATTAGAAGAATTCAAATTCGTAGACGATGTATGATTAAGGTGGCATCACGGCAAGCATCAAGTAGAACCCATTATCAAAAGCATAGCATATTAGCATATTGTTAATTAACAGGCCCCATTTTTAAATACCAAATGGTATCAACTTACTAAAGAAAATAATATGACAGATAATGAGAATTTACCCAAAATCTTCTTCTTTTCTTCAGTGGGTATGTGTTTGACCCAAAGCCTAAATGTAACTGTTGTATAATAGATGTAAGCTACCATCTGGTTTTTCTCGAGTTGCTTGGAAGAGGAGTGCCGCCCTGAAAAAACATTCAAAGTATGTTATGAATAAATTCCAATTACATTAAATAGTTTATGAGGTTAGATAACACATTTACCCTTATGACTTGGGCATGAGTTATAATTTTCGTTATCATTGGTATTATTTACTCATTTAACAAAAACTTAGCTAATGTGGTTATAGTTAATGGATCAATTTTGAATGCATTTCATCAAATACATTATGTGCAGACACATATTTTTAAAAGACGGTTACTTTCTTAGAATAATTTTATAAGCCTTAACAAAATTTATAAAAGCTGGATTTGCTGTTAAGTATTTTCTTTGCCATTGCATTTGGTATTATCACAAGATATGGTTGCAATAAATTCAGCATACAATATTTAAAACAACAATTTAGGATTACAATAGATAATATTATGGTGAAATTGATATAACAACAAAACAACAGGGAGGTCAGTTTAGGTGGTCAATGGGTCAAAATAGGTAACTTCAATGCTGGTCTAGCGGGCCATGTTGGGTTAACCCGAAAAACTTTTCTGACCAATTTTTAAACTCTTTATTAAATGAATTAGTGTGCTAAATATGACTATAATCGGACTGTTTCAATAATATTATTGTGTGCTACAATAAGATCATTTAGGAGGTGTTGTACATTAGAAAAAGTACTCTAGGTGACATTTGTTTGGTTTAAACTTTTAACCATGTTTCCCTTTACTCTTAAACTAATCTATTTTTGAGTTTACCTGTTTGATCCGTTTCCATAAGAGAGTCTTCTGCTAGAATATCTGAATTGCACCAATAACTAAAAGCAAATCTCAAATGTTTTCTCACCCTCCTGATTTACCACCTTTACTGCCATAGTGTCTACTTTGTTCTATGTCAAATCAGTGAAAATCATGTAAAATAGATACTTAATTGGTCAAACGGGTTTGGGTAAAAGCAAGTAAAATATAGGTACAGGTTGAAACTGTTTGGATCGACTTTTGACCCATTAGAACCACTTCTGACCCAATTTCTTTTAGCCAATAAAGTGTGCAAAATGACATGCATATCAGTATGTATATTAACTAAGAATACCTATGTCGCCACAAACCAATAGAAAAATTCCAAAAGTAAATACCTGATGAAAGCATTGAGGTTTTCCAAACTGCAGTTGGTACGTGCATCTGGTACATAAGACAGATATTCAGTTTCTAACTGCCATGTCAGAGCTGCCCTATGCTACGATATATCTTTTCAAGCACTGAGGTTGGATTATGTTACTAAAAACTTGAGAAAATAACAACTGTTTATCTCGGTACTCTTCCATTGATAATGAAGCTTTTTAATGTAAATATATAGATACTCTATTGTACTATCACTTTGATCCAGATATGGTGGAGGAAGGATCTGCTATGTTGTCAGAATGGTTGGTATTCTCTAGCATATTAATATCTCACAGGTTCATAACCATTGTAATGGATCAAAACAGGTTTGGGTTAAATAGGCCAGGTCAACATTGACCTGGTCAGATTAGTTTGCCACTGTGTCCCAAACACTTATTGTCTGTTGGTTAGACATTCTTATAATTGACTAATGTGTTAATTTGATTCGCAAAAACTAAAAATAAATAAAAATATAAATCATTAAGTAAAATGATATAAGGAGATTTGTATCATGTATGCATTTAAATAACAATTGGCAACTGTCCACCTATCTGACCCACTCCTTGGATACCAAATACCCGCTCTCCAACGTTTTCAAGTTGTTTATCTGTGATGTGTGTCAAATTGAAATAAACCCTGGAGAAGGCATTTCAATACACCATGCATCAACTAATACGACGGGTAAGTTAAGGCCATGGGATGGTCCTTTCCTTTGTATAAGCTGCCAACACAAGAGAGATGCCATGGAAGGGAAATTATCATCCAAAATTAACATATTGTTACTCATATCCTTTTTCTTATGCATTATTTAGAGGTACTGAAGCAGAGTACGGTAGTTTTGCTGTTGAGCGGTGACTTTTTCGGTAATACAACTAAGTAACTAATGACTTACGTGGTAGATCTAATTCTCAAATGTTACATTTAATTCCCTTCACATCTTTGTGTTTGTAGTTGTGTGTATAACAGGAAAGAAATTTGGGTGACTGAGTTTGTAAACTAATAATACATATTTTTGTTATCACAAGTACTGCAGTTCTTTACCTGCTTATGAGAATCTGTCTATTTAAAATAAGCTGAAGAAGTTTAGATAACACAAAACTGTTTAGACAACATAAAACTATTTCTGCTTAGAAATAAACCTTAATCCTAACCACTCACTTAGTTGGTCTTAAAGGCAGGTTCTTCTCGCGCAAATTATGAAGTTCCTAAACCAAGTCCTAAGAGTTTACATGGTGAAAATCTAGATTGTGAATTTGATGAAGAATAAATGGAACTGGAAAAGTTATTGACATGCTACAACAGAAAACCAACACATATACTTTCTACACCAACACGACCAGGCTCACTTCCATCTGAATCGGTGGCTACTTCAATTTCTATAGATGAAAGAAAAAAGCCTAACATGGTCAGCAACATCTCAACCCCGTTCGGCAATGAGTCCACAAGGTCAATTACTCCCGAAACTTCCTGATTATGATCATTTTGTAGCGCAATTAGCAGCTTTAAGAGCGCAATCCTAGAGTAATTTGATAGTAGCATTTCTTATACATGTATCATCTCATTGCTGTTATTTTTTACTAACATGTGATTATGTATTTGGTAGCTTTATCAAATGAAATTTTATAATTACTGAATACAAACTGGTTCCTACTGAATACAAATTGAGTCTTATGATTACTGATTACTCTATTTTGCATTTGAATTAAAAGCATATACTTTGTAATGGCAGATCATTTATTAAGTTTTATTTCCTCTTATTAGATTACCATTCATTTCTAATCTACCATATGCAATATTAAAAAAAAATAATAATAAAAATTAAAATGAATGTCAAGCTCCCCTTTTCTTTAATTTTTTAAACGTAAACGAATACCATAACAAAATTAAATAAAAATGACGTCCTTAAATTTTTTTCCTTTAACTAACATCATACAAATTATAATTATAAGTCATGCCCGCCCATCGGGCGGGCTTCGAAATCTAGTATATATATATATATATATATATATATATATATATATATATATATATATATATATATATATATATATATATATATATATATATATATATATACCTTAACAAGTAAGGTTAATACAATTATTGAGAACAAAACTTGTAACTATATTTTTGTATCAAAGTTTTTGTATCTTTCATCTATCCTTTAGAAGCTTAATTTTATAAAACAAAAAAGACGGAAAACTATTCAACTCCCCCCCCCCCCTTTTAGTTTTCCACAGAGAGGAACCCTTGGATCCGCATCAAAATCAACAATCACGAAGTCTACTGGAAAATGGAACTTTCCCACTTTTATAAATGCATCCTCGGCAATACCGAGGGGGCGAGATATTGAACGGTCTGCAAGCTCAATGAGGCATCAGGTTGATGCTGGCACCAAGATAGGCCAAGGCATAGCATTCAACCATTCTCGGGAATATGCATGGAATGTGAAATTTCTCGGGATCTCCCAGCTTTTCGGGAAACTATTTCAATAGAACTGCAGAGCAATTTTCATTGAGGGGAGTTTTTGCCATCTTGAACAGTTTTTCCTTATTGCTTAATAGGTTTTTGATCGTTGATGCAAACTTAGGCATCAAGAGAATAGCATTCGCGAAGCTGATATGAAAGTGAAGATCTTGAAAAATTTGGTAGAATTTTTCCATTTGATGGTTTGCTTTTTCGTGGAGCTTTTGGTCTTGCAAACGTGAAGGATATGGAATTGAAGGTTTTGGGTTGGGTTTTGGATTTTTCAACGGGATTCTCGGGAGGTTCAAATACGATCCTTGTTTTGGGGGTCGGGACTGGGATAACTGGAGGAGGGACATCATTGGTACCTCCATTGTTAGTAGGAAGTACCGTGTCCGTTGAAGCCTCAGTTTCATGTTCCTATACCTGGATAGGCGAAGAGGTAGACGGATCCATGGGTCCTTTATAAGAAACTCCACTTCTGGTTGTGATCACCTTAACATATCCCCTCGGGTTAGCGATCGTGTTGCTCGGTAGAGTACATGAGCCCGAGGGTCGATCATTCAAAGATTTATTGAGTTCGGAAATCTTGCTTACCAATAACTTGTTCATTTCTTCTTGGGATTTCATAAATTGTTTCAACAACTCATCAGATGATGGTCAAGTAGGAACAATTGCTTGAGTTTGGTTAGGAAAATTTTGAGCCCGGTTGTTTTGGAAATTCCCTGGATGTTGATTGTTATGACCCTGAAAATTGTTTCCATGTTGAAAATTACCCTGTTAGAAATTATTACCCTGATTAAAATGACCTTGATTACGGTTAAAATTTCCTTGGTTTTGATTTTGAAAAGCCTGGTTGTGACCGGAATTTAAATTCCCTTGGTTTTGAAAACCTTGTTTCATTCGGTTTTGGTTTTGATTTTGATTAAAATTCCGGTTTTGGGCATTTTGATTCTGAGCTTGATTAAAACCTGGTGGTCCGAGGTAGGTATTAGAACGGTAGCTCAAGAGGTTTCGGTCCCTTTGTGGTTGGTAAGAATTACCTCCCGCGTTATAGGAACCTTGAGCTGCATACACGTTTTCATGAGTGAAGCCACCGGAGGCTGGGCACTCAGTGTACGGGTGTGGACCGCCACAAGTTTCACAACTTGGGTTGACAACTTTGACGTGATGATTTTGATTTGACTGATGGATACGTAAAGCTGTAGTAGACAAATCATCAAGCTTTTTGGCAAGGAAAACTATATCATTGTTTGCTGGAGTGACTGATTTACATGAGTCATTCCTCTCAGCTGAGGAATCCCAAAAATTATGGTGGGCAGTCATGTTTTCGATCAAATCAAAGCACTCTTCAAGGGTCGTTTTCATAAAGGTACTCCCAGTAGCAGCATTGATGGTGTCTCGGTGACGAAGTGTCAAACCATTATAGAAGGTATCTATAATGGTGATAAGAAGCATATTATGATTGGGACATCGATCAATAGAAAGTTTATAGCGTTCCCATGCCTCAAATAAGGACTCGTCGGAAAGCTGTCTGAAGTTGCTGATATCATTCCTTAGCTTAGTTACCATGGATGGTGGAAAGTGTTTTGCCTAGAATTTGGTAACTATTTCATCAAAAGTGTGGATCGAATTCTTAGGAAGACGATCGAACCAGGCAGTCGCATGATGAGTGAGAGAATATGGGAAGAGATACAGATGAAGGTCGTCTTCGGTGATGCCATTTTGTTTCATGCTCTGGGTGGCGGTTAAAAATTTGTCGAGATGCTTGTTAGCATCGTCACCTGGCAATTCGTGGAACTGGCACGAATTCTGGACTTGTTGGATCATGTTGTGCTTGAGTCCAAAGTTCGTGGCTCCAATAGTGAGTGGTGCAATGGGTCCACCTCTCCCGTGCATGGTAGGTTGACACAACACCTCTATCGTTCGGAGATCAGGAGCTGCCCCATCCTTGGGAGGGTCAGGTGGGGATGGTGGGGGCTCATCCATTTTTATTTTAGGTTCTTCAATAACTATACGTAACTCGTGTACGTCTTTCTAATGATTACACCTTGATTGTGAACGAGTGCGCATGCACTAAAAAGAAAGTCAATTAAAACAAGACCGAGGCAAAACAACAGGGAACTTAAACCAATAATCACAGTATGAATGGCTTCTTTGAAAAAGGTACACCAATTCACAAGGATACAAAGGCAAGTTTTTATCTTTGGTTAGGGAACTTATTAATGTTCATACCCCCAGTTGGTAGGTGATACGTGGGGATTGCACCCTCGCAACAGGTTTTACCTCTCAAGGGATCTCGAGAAGCTTACAACCCCCACCAGGCAGTGTACCTTATCGTTGTAGTATAGTATAGTGACAAGTACCGGGGGATTGATCATTCAACTCAGGAATAATATCGCTAGGATTAGAAAGCCTAATAAACTAGATCTAGAGGTGAGGGATGATTCTTTTTGTATTTTTATATTTTATAAAAAGCAGTAAAATCTCGGGTTTTGAAGGAGTGGGCGGAATTAGTTGCTAGCCAACTAACCCAATTTACTACTAATGCAAACAAAATAAAATAACAGAAATGAAAATAAAGCTATTAAACTAATGTGGTGGAAACAATAATGAGGAAAGTTGTGTTTACTTAGATTTCATTACTCCCTAGATATCTTTTACAGGTTGATTAGCTTGTTACAATTGCATGGATGGCGGGTCATATTCCTTAATACTAGTCGTTGGGCCGTGTACAATATTCCCTAACTCTATAGGATACTACTTCACTCCTATGTCGAGCCGTTAGAAGCTCCTAACATGGGATCATTAGAATTCTCCTACGCATTAAATACAACAAAAAATTTTAGTACACCTCCGATCATGTTTCTTAAGATGTTCAAGCAAGTTACCAACGGAAGTCTGCTAGTTTTCTTAAGCCTAACATCGAATACAATCATCTGTAACAATTATAAACAAACAATCAACCCATAATTAACATCTAGATTTCACTACATCTAAGCAAACACAAGAAAAGTCTAGCCTAGCATGTTAAAGAGAAGAGAAGCGTAAGATATAATCACACAATACATAGACATATTGAATTATTTGAATGAATACTTATCTTCAATTGAACATGGAAGAATCAAGGGGTTTGAAACCTTGAAAAAGTGATAAAATTCGGACTAGGGTTTATTCCCTCAAAGTTGCACACTAATGAATGAAATTTGGAAAACTATATATAGATTATACATCTTGACGGCGTCATGTGTTGGATCGTGACGTCATCAACTCGCCGCCTAGATAAAATCGTATTGCCTAGATCTGTTTGTGACACCGTCATGTAGGAATTGCTCTGGGCCGTCATGTGTAGTTGGACCCTGACGGCCTTGGTCACGCCATAAGGTCCTAAGCTTAAAAATACTCAGGATCGTCGCGTGTATTTTCCACTTCCACCTCTTTTGTAACTCTTAACACCGTCATGTGCAAAGGCTTGACGCCGTCAGGTACTGTTCCCAGCAAAGAAATTTGAGACTTTGCCGTTTTCTTCACTTTTATGCTCCAAAAACATCCAAAATGCTTCCTTTTCCAGATTTCTCTCCAAAAGTACCTAAAATGACAAAAGGAACGATTTAGGGCAATAATTGATCAAATATTCTTGAATTCGGGCTTAAATGACCCCTTAAAAGCGGTACACTTTTCGCCTCATCAAATACCCTTACACTTCAGATTTGCTTGTCCTCAAGCAAATGAGCTTTTATTCTAATCAAAATACAAGTTAGGGGTCATTTAACACTAATATAAAAGTAATTACAACAAATAATCGTTCCACTAAAACCAAAAGCAAGGACGGAGGTCATACACTAGCACCTCACAAAGAGTGTTTAGATACTCACATATCTCGGGTGTAATAAAGTATATATCACAATAAGGAAATGGAAAACATCTCTCACTATCTGTCATAGCAAATAGTTTACCATAGGCTTGGGAAAGGATCAAACCTCCACCACTTGGCGTAAGCACCTAGGATAAACTATCAAAGAGGTCTTTTGAAGGGTTATACCGTTAGGTGTAGGGATATGGAAAACACGGTTTTGTTGGATAAAGGAAATATTTACTGGTGGCGAGCTAATCATCTTGGTTAATTACATGTACAACATGGCATTGCTAAGCCAAGACTCGACTCGACGTAAGCTAATAAATCAAAAATAACAAAAACATAAAATAAACATAGAATGAAACGGGATGGTAGTTCGTATGTTTTTCTCTTTTCTTTTTCTATATATTTTTTTTCTTTTTCTTGATTTTTCGATTTTTTTTTTTTTTTTTTTTTTTTTTTTTTTTTTTTTTTTGCATACACTCTTACCCTACCATCCAAAATAATACATCATAGGGAATATACATTCCTCTTACACTTGAATTTTTACATACTTTACAATTAACTAATCTAATGACTCGAATCAAGATAATCAAAACACTTGGAGTACTTTTTAAGATTAACGCACATATGGGGGTAATATATGATGTTCTTCCCCATTACTCCATAACATAAGTACTTTACCCATGATTCCCAATCGTCCCAAAACAATATGTACATGATATGACTCGACTTAGCAACCATGTAATCAATTAGATAATTAACTAAGGGTTTAAACATGTAACAATAATGCACTAAAGATGAGTGCATACACGGACGGCAAAGGAGATTTGGTTGCACATTTGGGTGGGTTGTAACAAATTCTTTCTTTAAGTAAAATGCTTAAAGTTAGAAACGAAAAGATAGGCTCAAAGGGGTGTACTAGGGGTTTCGTGTACTAAAAATGAGTACAACGCTAAGGTGTGAGAATATTAATTGACTTTACGAGTCAAGTAATATGACTTAAATGGTCAAGTAATTATGATACGGGTTTAACACAAGGGTGATCCTAATGCCTCTTATCATGTAGTAAATCCTAATACACAAATGTAGTCTCACTAGCGGTCTCGGGATGCATCACTAAAGCAAGTTCTAGAATCTAAATGCTACCAGTACACTCATAAGCACTAATAATGAATGCTTTTCCTATCAAATCTAAAGGCGAACCTCACATATTTGGGTGGAAAATTTTTCTGAATGGTACGGTTTTGTACTAGTCATACAACTCCTATCCATGAGACGCTTGCTAAGGCTAAAGTTTCAGTCCTAAATGTTGTAAAAAATTTTAAATTTGGCGCTAAAATTACACTAACAAGTATTTCTCTTAGTTTTATTACACACCTACCATCAAACAAACAAACTCAAATGCAATAGTATCCTATAAGGTATCATCATTTACCCTCCCCTTACACTTAGGATGAACATTGTCCCCAATGTTTGTAGGACCGAAAAGTGATGATCTTTATGTGATTCGGGAGGTCGAGGTTGATCAAAGTATATGAAATCCATGTTTGGTTCTAGAGAGATAAAGTAGAGAGAGGGTGAAGAAAAAGGATATGATTAATAACAAATGAAAAATACACAATTTCTCACACCCCTCATGGAGAGTCATGAGGGGTATTTATAGGCTCATAACAACATTACTATGCCTAGTGTACAATAATAGTCCCTAAAGGCACTACTTGTTACTAATCTAGTCCATTTCACGTATGTGACGTTATCTTTATAAAAGAGCGAGGCTAACAATCTCCCTCCAAGATATCGTCACACGTGAATGGTTACAATGAGACCTATAAATACATTAACAATGTAAAATTACAACAATAGTAAACTATGTTGACGTTGTTGAAGCGCAGAGTCTCTGTAGTCTAGATACTGAGGCAGACTTGAAGTTCTCTCTTCCGACGATCTCGGCGTATGATCTTTGACACTGACGGCAAAGGTCTTTGTAGCTCTGAACTTCAACTGTAATGGTCTAGTTAGCTTATTACTCCCTCCTAACTAGTGAGCCTTTATTCTTTTTCCTGCTCCCTCCTGAACCGACAACTCTCTTTTCATTACGCAGCGGATAAAGTAGAAATCAACCGTGTAGGCACATGGTTGTCGTTCAGGGAGCATCATGACAATATAACTCACATAGTATTGCACAGAAGGTTGGTAATACGCTCCGATGTACACATCATTAGTACTTCTTCGGTTCCAGTGTAAGCACAATTCCCTCGAACAACCAACGTACTAGAGATGAAACACTACTTCTTTTGGCATGTTCTTCTCCCTCCTGATGGTTGCGATTTGTCGAAATCATCATACTATTTTGTGTACATGCCATAATTACCCGTACTTTACACTTCTGATGCAATATAGATAGACCGTGTAAGCATAATTTGTGAGTATATGTCGCAAAAGTATACTCTCAATACTATTCTCTCAAATCAACCTGTAATCGAACCTCCTTTAAATTCACCGGCTACTAGTAAATGACCACATATGGAGAGAACCCGATATAACCAACTTGAAAACGAAGTAAACATCCCATCTTGTGACTTAATGCTTGTACGATAGATGTGACTTAATACCTATACTGAGCACTACAGTGTAACTCCTTTAAGTATGAGGTTGCACGAAATATTCGCCACTTGAACAATCCACTACATCGTGTGACACTGAGTACTACAACGTAACTCCTTAAAGTGATAGTTATACTGTGAGCACTACAATGTAACTCCTTACATCAGTAATAACTAGATTGTCAAGATTGAATTTTTTAATTTGCGCAGACAAGTTATCTTTAAAAGTCGTGCATCCAACCACCCCTTGACTTTGAGATAAATAAGTACACTTTTTGAAATGTCACTTCAAAGTCAAATCAATAATACCGTACACGAACTCCGTAGTCATTTTCTTGTCAAACCATAACAATTCTAGCCGTGAATATATGTATCCCCGTGAAAAGTTATAACACCAAAATACCACTCTTCATCTCAATGAAAATTATCAAAACATATCAAGAAATATGTGCACATTCTTTTGTATGTTTAATAATTATCCAGCCCAATCGAAAATAACAAATCACAAGCCCAATGCACGGTTTAGATTATAAACGAATAAAAAGGCATGAACCTATCAAAAAATCTGATCCAACACAAAGTATTATAAGTCAGTGATAACCCTACATCATTCATAATTTTCTCCGCCCCCATCACTTACACTATTATCCTCTCACCTAAACTCAGTTTCATCTCCATCACGATTTTATCATCAAACTCATAATAACGCATCTCATCTCATACGCTTCAAATTCGCATCTCCATATATCTACCATATCTCAATTAATCAAAACGTATCACCATGATTTGAACACTAACTCGTTAAAAAAACCCGAATCATAGCAGTTATTCCTTTGTTTCATCACATACACGAATCTCAGAGACACAAGAGCTAATAATAGCACCTTTGATTTCTTTCAGACCCATGAGTGAAGAACTTCCACGATTTCAGTCTTCAAGATCCATTTGGGTCTCGGGTAGGTTATAATGGATCTGTGATGATATTATTTGTATGGTGGACCTTGAATGGTCTTGATATATCCGTGAATACCACAAAATAATAAATCTGAGATCGTGGGTATATATTTTTTTCATTATGAATCTTGTTTGATTGAGAGTTGATGGGGTAGGATATATTGATGTTGGTTTGGATATTAGAATAGGATGTGATGTGTTTTTCATTTGCTTCGATGTCTCTTCTTCCTTTTTTTTCGTATTGGACACTTGTATTCGTAGGACCTATGATGGATAGTAACTGAGGTCGAGTTGGTATAGGTTGTAGTCAATGGTCTGTCTTCAACTTCATCTTGATTTTCTGTATTTTGGCAAGATTACGCATAAGTTTTTCATTGTGGCAAGTTTACGCATAAAGTTACGCGTAGAGCTGTTGGAAAACTTACGCGTAGGAAATCTTACGCGTAGAAAACTTATGCGTAGCCCATGTCTTTTGCGTAGAATTTACGCATAATACAAGGGTTTTGACCCGTTGTTGACCCTTACGCATAACTTGTCCAAGTTATGCGTAGAAATATTGAAGTTGCACGTAGGAACAGGGTTTTGACCCGTTGACCACTTTCCGGCGTCTTTTTCCGTTCAGATTCAGGCCAAAAAATTATCAGCAGCATACAAACCAGTGTAATAACCATAAATATGACCAGAAGACCACGTATGGCCACTTTTCCACGGAATGGTACCAAAAAAAAGTCATAAAACTGATATTAAAAAACTGATTGGACATAAAGATGACACAAAGCAGTTTTTTTTTTTTTTTTTGAAAACAGTGATATAGCATGAGACTTTGTACCATATAGGATACATAAAAAGTATAAAAGCTGTTAAAAAAAACTGTTCCCAAGAAAAGATAAGAAAAAATTTCAGATCTGGAAAATATGGGATAAAAAACAGCAAAAAAATAGTACGAACCACCATAAAATCATCAAGATAACACAACGAGGCTCTGATGCCAATTGTAGGACCGAAAAGTGATGATCTTTATGTGATTCGGGAGGTCGAGGTTGATCAAAGTATATGAAATCCATGTTTGGTTCTAGAGAGATAAAGTAGAGAGAGGGTGAAGAAAAAGGATATGATTAATAACAAATGAAAAATACACAATTTCTCACACCCCTCATGGAGAGTCATGAGGGATATTTATAGGCTCATAACAACATTACTATGCCTAGTGTACAATAATAGTCCCTAAAGGCACTACTTGTTACTAATCTAGTCCATTTCACGTATGTGACGTTATCTTTATAAAAGAGCGAGGCTAACAATGTTCAATTAAAGAATGTAAAATTAGAATAGGTAAAAGAATGAAAACAAATACTCCCCTGATTCGTTCGGTGTGGATAGTGTGTTAACAAGGTTAGATCTTCCTCCAAGAAAATGAACATTCAAAGCTTCCCTTCTAGAAATATAAATCATCTTCTTGTCATATATAACCTGTTAATCCTGAGAAAACAAACAAGGCAACCTCGCGTAAAATCGGCGGCAATCTATATATACTAAAAAGTCCTAGAAAACAAATTAAGATATAATGCTTGTGGAATGAATGTTTGCAGATTTCCCGGAGTTTATAAAACTAAAGAATTAACAAAAACTTTAAGACTCCGTTAGAAAAACAAAACTCGCAAAATTTCCCGAATTTTACACGTGACGTCGTCAGGAGCTAAGCCCTGACGCCGTCAGAAGTGACCTGCATAAATCTTTATGTTAAGTTTCCGGAAAATTTATGGAAAAACTTATGTCCTACTTCCTGGAAAATCCTGCAAAACATCATTGTGACTCGATACAAGCATTTGACTCTAACAAATACTAATACACATGTTCATTTAATATCGGGGCAAATCATGATCATTTTTGTTCTTTGAAACAAATTTGGGTTTTCCCCTTACACTTAGCTTTTGCAAAATACCTTTATATGAAGTTAAGACGAAGTTAAACAACAAAATAAAGCATTTTCACAATTTTAGTTTGAAACATGATCTACCAACAATAAAAATAAAACATGCATACAGAAACAAATAACAATCAAACAATTAAAAATACACAAAACATGGGTTGCCTCCCAAGAAGCGCTTTTCTTTATTTACGTGTCTTGTAGCTAGACTCAAGGTCATGAGCTATCACGTGAACTCGCCATTGGTCTCATTATCTAGGTCATCTCCAATCTCGGGATCGTTTTCATAGTGCAGGTATTTTGGGTCTTCAAACTCAAAGACATCTTCCCGATGCTTGGATCAAAGTTTACTAACATCCTTAAAGAATCCACATGATAAATCAAAGGTGTTTTTACATCCTCTCCGAACATCTTCATCACATAAGATAAGTTGAGAACCTAGCTTATCAAGCCCGTCACAATCAATTCCTTCGAAGTCTTTCCTCTTGTATGGCGTTTGGTATGACACCCTCCTAATTCCATCAGTGAAAGTCATGATTCCGTTCCGGTCGTCAACCATTAAGTTAGTGATTTCACAAAAAGGCGCTCCGAAAACAACTTGGAACAACCTTGGGTCGACATAATCCTCAATGTTGTCCACGATCGTAAAGTCCATTGTGAATGCCATATTTCCTATGAATACCTGGATTTCATGATCCCTACCAACAATATTTTCTCCTTTATAAATCATCCCCCATCTGCAAATATTGTTATAATGGAACAGGGACATAAAATTCTTGGGTAGAAACATGTCAATGTAGACATTATCGAAATACTAGTGACCAATCATACAAGGGATTTTGAGGTTATTCGGATCACGCCGCTTTATCCTTTCCAATCTTCCATCCTGTGATCCATATATATTACCATCTAGTGACGGACGGTACTCATACACTTCCTCATTACCCTTACGAAAAATCACTTTACTGATGCCATTGGTGAATAAGGCACTACCATCCTTCTCATCAAGGATCACTCCTGATTCATTAACAAATGGTTTCCCGAGGACGAGGTTGGTTAATGTTAGATTAGTGACAGAGTCTATGTCATCGACCATGGTGAGATCAATGTTATAGATGAATCCTCTAATCATAACTGATAACCTTTTCATTATCTCGGCGTTATCGATTCTTTCACACGAGATATGTCAAGGAAAGCTTCGTTGTAAAGGGAGAGGGGAGTTACGTTGATAGGGAGGTTATGATCTATGTGAGTATCGGTTATGAGCTTCTTCCTAGTAGTGCAAGAAATCTTAAAAACTTCAGAGTCGCTTCCCTTAATCCTATCACTACTCCCTATAGTAATATCCACCATATTTTCCTCGAGTTCCTCTATAATAGATTCACCCAAAATTGCTGGATTCTTCGTTTGCCCTTTTGATCTCTGTTTCGACTCATCCCATTCGCCTGACTCTTGTGTGACGGAGTCCTCGAATGAGTTGGCAAGGCTCTTGGCCAATTCGTGGTCTATCTCTAGGTTCTCTTCCTTAACTTCATGACCCTTATTTCCAGTTGGTTGTTGGCTTTGGTTAGGTGTAGGAGCAGATATTGTGGTGATGGTATTTACAAAATGGATTGGTCCTGGGGGGTTAACATGGTCCCTAACGTCCTTCACCTTTGGTGACAGATGTTTAAAGAGTTTACTAGGACTTTTTATTTTCACAAGAGAGGTTGGCTAATTCATGATGGTGACAGATTTGACTTCTTCAGCCTGAATCGGTTTACAAACAACGTGCTCTTTAATAGCGGTTAACAGATTACAAATCTTGTCATTCATATCGGCTTGTTGTTTTCTAAATCGGGTCTCGAGCGTGGAAAGCTGTAATTCTTGAGAGAGAATGAACTTTCGCAAGGCATCTTCATAGCTTTGCCTAGGAGTGTTCTATGATGGAATATACTCGGACCATTCAAGTGGAGGAGAATCATTGAAGGATACGCTCTGAGTTTGGTATCCTAAGAAATTTTGTTTATCCTTTCATGCATCATAGGCCTCGCCAAAGTTTCGAGGACCTCGATTAGTTGCGAGCTCTCTATCCTTTGTTTTATCAGTGCGTTATGATGTGAATTCCTTAAAAGCATGTTTTGGAAGTTCCATGCAGTTATGAGTTTCATGAGGGCCATTACACAATTTACACGAAGAAGTGACTTTGTTCACTTGGCTTGAAGGCTTGGGAGCTTCGTAGGATTTCATGAGAAACTTGATTTGGTCCTCAAGTTCCATGATCCTACGGTCGGGAGTGCTAGAATTTTTTGAAGGCAAACATATTGCCTTGACCGTTTTGTTCAAATCACGGGGATCATTCCAACTTTCGTTGTCATAGAGAGCAAGATCTTCATGATTCTTCCGCACTTAGATCACGTAGCTTGCCACCGGACGATTGGTCAATGGTTCACCTTGTGGAGAGATCGATATGGTCATAGAAGATTTGGACTTCGAGCCAAAGATCTATGCCATGATGAGGGACTTTTTGGAGTAAGTCCTTGAAACGAGTCCATGCTTCATATAGAGTTTCACCTTGACGTTGTTGGAACATCAAGATATCATTTCTAAGCTTGGTAGTTCTCCCCCGTGGGAAAAATGGAGCAAGGAAATGAGTGGTGAGATCATCCCATGAGGTGATGGATCCCGCGGGTAAACGTTCAAGCCATTGACTAGCTTGATCACGTAGAGAGAATTGGAATAGATGTAATCGCGTCGACTCTCTAGTTACAACATCAAGGTCTATGGAATCTACGATTTTAAATAAATCCTTGAGATATTGATTAGGATCTTCGGAACGAAGTCCATGGAATGCACATCCGCTTTGCACCAACCGGATGGTGTCGGATTGCAAGGGGGACACATTGGCTCCTTGAGTGAGCTCAATAGTGTTTCGATAGCCTTGGTGGCTAGGACGGGAATACTCTCCTAAAGTTCGGGGCCTAGGAGGTTGGTTTGCTAGTGGTGGGTTTTGTGGGTGGTTTTGTTGTGGTGGGTTGATGGGTTCAAAGATGTTACCACCTTCCATGATGTCGGATGGTAAAGGTTACGAACAAAGACACGAAGAAATAAGATAGACTAAAGAAAACCTAAAAATAAAAATAAAACCTTATTAGAAAGGAATTTAGCAAGTAGACCTAATAAAAAGAAATCCTAACCTAGACAATAACTATTCCCCGGGCTACGGCGCCAAAAACTTGATATGTGGGGATTGCACCCTCGCAACAGGTTTTACCTCTCAAGGGATCTCGAGAAGCTTACAACCCCCACCAGGTAGTGTACCTGATCGTTGTAGTATAGTATAGTGACAAGTACCGGGGGATTGATCGTTCAACTCAGGAATAGTGTCGCTAGGATTAAAAAGCCTAATAAACTAGATCTATAGGTGAGGGGAGATTCTTTTTGTATTTTTATATTTTATAAAAAGCAATTAAAATCTCGGGTTTTGAAGGAGTGGGCGGAATTAGTTGCTAGCCAACTAACCCAATTCACTACTAATGCAAACAAAATAAAATAACAGAAATGAAAATAAAGCTATTAAACTAATGTGGTGCAATTAATAATAGAAAAGTTGTGTTTACTTAGATTTCATTACTCCCTAGATATCTTTTACAGGTTGATTAGCTTGTTACAATTGCATGGATGACGGGTCATATTCCTTAATACTGGTCGTAGGGCCGTGTACAATATTCCCTAACTCTATAGGATCCTACTTCACTCCTATGTCGAGCCGTTAGAAGCTCCTAACATGGGATCATTAGAATTCTCCTACGCATTAAATACAACCAAAAATCGTAGTACACCTCCGATCATGTTTCTTAAGACGTTCAAGCAAGTTACCAATGGAAGTCTGCCAGTTTTCTTAAGCCTAACATCGAATACAATCATCCGTAACAATTATAAACAAACAATCAACCCATAATTAACATCTAGGTTTCACTACATCTAAGCAAACACAAGAAAAGTCTAGCCTAGCATGTTAAAGAGAAGAGAAGCATAAGATATAATCACACAACACATAGACATATTGAATGATTTGAATGAATACTTATCTTCAATTGAACATGGAAGAATCAAGGGGTTGGTACCCTTGAAAAACTGATAAAATTCGGACTAGGGTTTATTCCCTCAAAGTTGCACACTAAGGAATGAAATTTGGAAAACTATATATAGATTATTGATGAGTATGTAAATACTCATCATTTCTGTTACATTTAAACTGCAAAAACATATAAAAACACACAGGAATGCCTTAAAATACATAAAATATCCCTGGATTGTGTTTTTATGCAAAAGGATTGAAAACTGATGAAAAACAAAACATTTCACATAATTTACAGTTTCAGTCCCTGAACTTTGAAAAATTGGCAAAACTAGTCCCTGGTAAATCAAAACATGAAAATATCATTAAAGGTCCTTAGGGATTTATAAGTTGTCAAGTATAGTCCTTTAAAGTTAAAAAATTGCAAAATGACAACTTTAGTCCCTCAAGTTTAATAAATGTCAAAAATAGTCCCTAAGGTTTTGTAAATACAAAAATATGAAAAATAAGCCTTGTACTATTCCTAATTGACAAAAATGGACCTTATGATAACTTTTGAGAAGTTACAAGTTAAACCCTTCAAAATTCAGAAAATTACAAGTTAGGTCCCTGGAGTTTGTGGAATTGGCAGAAAAGGTCCCTGGTATTTGAAAAATGAAAAATCATACTTTTGGTCCTTGGGTTATTAATAAATGACAAAAATAGTCCTTATAAATATTTGGGAAAGTTACAAAATCAGTCCCTCAATTTTTGTCAAATTACAAAAGTGGTCCTTGTGTAACATATAAACCAACCGGACCCCATTTTATTATAAACCCCAAACCAAACTAAGCCTAGTCCAAAATCCTAGCCCACCCTTTTTATTTTCTTGGGCCTGTTCTTTTTTCCCAGCCCACCAAGCAAACCCAATACCCCTTTTATAATAAAAAGGGCGTTGACCCCCTTTGACCCGTCTTCCCCAAACCACCCTTACCGCTCATCACCCTCACCCCCCTCTGCAACCCAATACCACCATGGTTTTCTCTCCACCTCACCACCTCACCAGCTGGCCAAACACTTCCCAACACCATCATTTCACCCCCATATGCATTAAATGCAATTCCCACCCTTTTTCCTCCACTGTAGCACCCAATCCCCTAGTTTATCTTCCATATCACCCCAAGTTGGTCAGAAATATCTAAATTGTCCCCCCTTAGTCACCACTAAACCCCAAACATCCTTAATTAGTCTCAAACTACCTCAAGCAACCTGTGTGGAATTTGGCGCCAAAAGTGATTTAAACGGCCATGATGAGTTTGACTCATCCAATGGCTAAATTGAGAAGTGGGAAAGTGTGAGAAGACTGCAAGGAACACAGATGGTCAATATATATCAAGAGGGAAGCAATGTAGTGTAGTATCTAGTTTAATTTTAAATAATGTATGTCGATTAGTTAAGTTTTCAATTTCCAGTATTGTTCTAAGCTTTCAAGTATTGTATTTTGTGTTCTCAGTAATAAATAAATCTTTTTCAAGTTCCAATTTCAATTGCAAGTTTCAATTTCATGTTATGCAAATTTCGTATTAAAAAGCCAATGTTGTCAAATGATAGTTACAATGGGTGTTATGGATTAGATTATGTCACTTAAGCTCCAATGAAGTTCTATAAAGACTTCTAGTAAGTTAAAACTCAGAATACCTAAAAAAATTCAACAAAATCACCATTAGTCAACAAAAGTCAAACTCAGGAGACTTGGTTTTGATTCTGATTCAAAGGTGATTTGGAAAGGAAGCAGCTTTGGAGTATTGGTTTAGATCCTCAGGGGAGGAAATAGGATTGATCTTGGTCCTTGGTTCTTGATTTTCATCTGTGTTGCACTTTGTAAGTTCAAAAATTCAATTCTTGTATTCTACTGTAGAAGTATTTTATAGATAGAATTTTTGTGTTCTTGTGTTTCTGTGTTCATATTGAGTAGAAATATGGCTTAATATAGTTAACTTGTTCTTTGATATTTGAAGTTGCTACAAATCTCAATTTTAACTGTCAAAATCTCAACTTTGTACTCTCAGTGTTTCATGCTTGTTTGTTTGCTGCATTATGCTCAATTAGTATTGTTTTATGATAATATGATGATTGGAATCAGTTTCATGGATTATATGGATCATTTGCTTTGAAAAACTCCCACCACAGTCAAACATGGAGTGTTTGGATCTGTGTATTTCATCAAGTCTCAGTGGGATTCTTGTATTATTTTTGTTTGTTTCATGTCTCAGGAGATACACATAGGTCATATAAGGCATAAAATTGTGTGATCATTTTCTAGAAAGTCAAAATCACCAAAGAAACACAACACAGTTAACTGTGTAGTATTTTGAATGCCATAAACACTCACTTAAGCTTATAACTAGTTGATTAAGCCTAAATTAGCTTCATTACAACTTAACTAGTCATAATCAATCATTAAATCAGCATCAAAATTCAGTTTAGTCAACTGTGCTAGTTTTCTCTAAAAAGTCAAAAGTGCTTGTTCAGATTTTCACCAAATTAGCAAGAATATTAGTGATTTTTGTGTCATGATCTAGGGCCTGAAACTTGTTTTGTGTAAACTCTACCAGCTAAACCTTTGATTTTCATAAGTTTCATAATTATGAGAATTTTTTAAGTGGACAAAAATGCCCCTTGAACTGAGCTGCAGGGCAAGGTGATTGCCTTGTCTCAGCAGACCCCAGCTCACTCACCACCTTTGGTGGTGTTTTGTGGTTAACCCAGTGGGTCCCACACCCCATAATTAGGCTCTATCAACCCCCCTCCTACCAGGCTTGAACCCTTGACCCTTGGTCTGACCATTTGACCACTGGGACCCACCTTGAATCAGCTTGGAACTCAGTCCCTAATCTGTCTTAGAATCATATTAAGCCAAGTGCTTATTTGTGTTTAGTGGCTTATTTAAGCTGCTTATTTGTGATTATCTTGCTTAATATTGTTCATACAACTCAAAGAGATAAACTTTTACCCTTGTGGACCCCACAATAGTCCATTTGTTCTTAAATCCCTCCACAGTCAACAAAAGTCAACTGTGTGGTCTAATAAGCACTATTAGTGCTTATTCTGTATTCATAAATTATTTTCCTTTATTAAAGTTTCTTATTTTAAGTATTTTATTAGTTTTATAAAAGAAAAACAAGAAAAAACCAAACTTAATTATAGTGATAGCTTCTATTTAATAGAAATTATCTATTTAATTTTCTTTTTAGCTTATTTATAAGCACTTCTGCTATTTTATATTTTTATTAAATCTCTTATATATTAAAGTAATTTTATAAATTTTTCCAAAATTTTCCTTTGTCATTTGGTATTATTTAGAATTAATATTAGTTAAATTAATAATTAATTAATAAATAAATAATAAATAGCATAATTATATTTTATAAAGTACCACATAGTTTTTATAATTTTTATAGCTTTTATATAAGGTAAAACAATTTTATAAATTTTTCTAGGATTTATACTGTTCATTTTCTATTCTTAATAATATAATTAGTTTAATTGATAAATAATTAATAAATAGAATAATAATTGGTAAATTAGATTAAAAATACATAATATAAACTTTTTATAATTTTTTAGGATTCCTGTAATGGTTAATTAGATATATAAATTTTTTCATAATTATCTAAGTCTTTTTAGTATTTATAATAATTTAAATCAATATAATTAGTTAAATAATAATTAAATAATAATTAATTAATAATAAATAGATAAATAGTGTGAAAAATATAATTTTAATTTTAAAATAAGTTTTATAATATTTTAGACTTTTAGAAATTTTAATTTTGTATTTCTAGACTTATTTTATATTTTTCTATTTTTTAGTGAATTATTAACTAATTAAAAATAGTTATTAAATAATAATAATTAATTAAATAGTTATAAAAATAATTCTAATTTTCTAATAATTTTCTAATAAGTTTAGGATTCCAAAAATATTAGTTTCATATTTATGGAAGTTATATTTTACAGAATTCACGTTTAAATTTCATACGTTTACGTTTACTTAAATATAAACGTATATTTTATATCTTTTTACATTTTTTAGGTTTTATTAAATTTTAAATAAATTAGTAATATTAAAATAAATATTTCAAGGTTTATTTAATTTGCATTTAAGCCCCTAAGGCTTGCAAACTCCTACTATAGTTAAAGTTGTTTTTGTTTACGTTTAATTATTAAACGTTTACGTTTTTCAGTCCCTTTTCACTTGTACTTATCGGATTTCACGTATTAGTTGATATAGCTTATTAAAGCTATTCACACTTATATTTCAGTAGTACAATCACTTAAACCTTTTTTATGTTCAATTCACCTGATCTCGAAGTCGTTTTATTTCAGATTTCACGCCTCGTTGGGATCTAACGATCCGGGGAAACACTAAACTCACCGGAGTATTGGCCTAAGCTATCTGATTTGTTGACCATAACTTGGTTGATATTATCTGACTGTTTCAGCTCAATCAAAATTTGGCATCTTGACGGCGTCATGTGTTAGATCGTGACGCCGTCAACTCGCCGCCTTGATAAAATCGTATTGCTTAGATCTGTTTGTGACGCCGTCACGTAGGAATTTCTCCGGGCCATCAAGTGTAGTTGGACCCTGACGGCCTTGGTGACGCCGTCAGGTCCTAAGCTTAAAAATACTCTGGATCGTCAGGTGTATTTTCCACTTTCACCTCTTTTGTAACTCTTGACGCCATCATGTGCAAAGGCTTGACGCCGTCAGGTACTGTTCCTAGCAAGAAAATTTGAGACTTTGCCGTTTTCTTCACTTTTATGCTCCAAAAACATCCAAAATGCTTCATTTTCCAGATTTCTCTCCAAAAGTACCTAAAATGACAAAAGGAACGATTTAGGGCAATAATTGATCAAATATTCTCGAATTTGGGCTTAAATGACCCCTTAAAAGCGATACACTTTTTGCCTCATCAGTAGGTATTTTGCCTTGGTTTCGACAATGTATTTTATGTAATTTATTAACAAAAAAACAAAATGTTTTTGGCTTTTTGGGTGTGTGTGTGTGAAAAAACTTTTGGAAATATTTTTTTGGTATCGATTCGTTAACCGAAATCGTTTCCTTTAAGATTACTCGCAGGGTGGCGGAACAGAAGAATGGATATTTTTTCAGTTCGCAATTTAATGTCAGAACTTACCTTTACCACCTGTAAAGGTTGTAATCTTAAAGAAAGCGAAGTAATTTAACTTCACAATTTGTTTGTTGTTTTTGATTTTTTTGGTGTTGTTAACACTTTAGGAAAAGTGTTAATGACTTTTTCTGATATGATTTGATTTTTACAAAAAATTTACAAAGTGGTGAAATTTGTACAAGGATGGTTTTGAAAATCACTAAACCTAAACGTTTTTTTTGAAAAACGCAACAACCTCCCCGGCAACGGCGCCAAAATTTGACTCCTCCCAAACCAACCTCACAGATTAACCAGGTGTGGTCAACTGGTCAAGCAGTAAGGGAGAGAGCGATCAATTTATGATCCGTTGAAAGCACAGTGTGTTCACGGGTCGTTATGTCCCAACGAGATTGAAATTGTGTTTTGGAAAACGTGTGAATGATTCAGTGATTTGGAAAAGTAACAAATAATGATTTGGATTTGATTTACACTACTAGAATGATTGAGATTAATAGAATCAACAATTACAGGAATACAGATATATATAAACGTAAACTAAATTAAATACAATTACGATTGCGTACTGGAGAAAATGTGAGTTTTAAACAAATTTAAACTAGAGGGGGTGAAAATGACTTTTTACAAATTTAATATTAAAAGAAAATTTTAAATAAAAGAAAATTATTTTTATTGATTATTTTATTATTTAATATTAATTAAATACTATTTATTAATTAATTAAAACTCATTTAAACCTAATTTAAATTAAGAAAAATACTAAAGTAACTTAAAAAATTATGAAAATTTTTATAAAACTAGTTAACCATTACATGAATCCTAAAAAATTATAAAAAGTTTATAAAAATTATATTTAAACCATTTTAATTATTGTTTACTTATTTAATAACTAAAATCTATTTTATTTAATTTAATTATTAAAAATACTAAATTAACATTAAAAATTATGAAATTTTTTCTAAAAATACTTTATTAGTTATAGAAGCTAGGAAAAATGTAAAAAGGTACTATTGTTTATAAACAAGCAGAAAGAAAATTAATTTTTTGGTTTTTTAATTAAAACTAATTAAATTTAATTTAATTATAATAAATACTAAATAAACTCAGAAAATTATGAAAATTTTTCTAAAACTATTTTATTATATAAGAAACTTAGGAAAAATATAAAATTGAAAAGTTCTTTTTGAAAAAGCTGAACAATAAGCCAAATGGCTTAAATAGAAGCTATCACTTCTTTTATGTTTTTGATTTTTCTTATTTTTCCGTAACAAATCTATTTTATTACTAAAAATAAACAACTTTTACAAAATCAAACTTTTTACAGCTTAAAAATAAGTTGTGTGAAAACCAAAACGTATGACAGAAGTCCTAATAAGCTTTTAAAAAGTGGATTTTGATTCAATAAGCTATTGATAAGGTACCAAACACTAAATAAGCTATAAACAACTGAAATACACACCAATAAGCTAGAAATGAACAATAAGCACAAGGAAATAAGCTAGAGAGCAAAAATAAGCAATCCAAAAACCACACAGACCAATAGGCCAAATGAAGCACTAGCAGCCCTAAGTGGGGCCCACAGGTTGGACCAGGGGTCCACAATGAGGGTTGGACTAATAAGTTGGGTTGGGGAACTAACCAATAAGCACAGCTTAAGGCTCACAAATAAGCTATTGAGAGGCTATTGAAATTGGATCTAGGATCTTGCTGATGAATCAGCAGGAATGAACTTGATAACTTAAAGGCTTGATTAAGCTAAGGGCAAGAATCCCTAGGTTCAAAATAAGCACTAAACTGAAGACATGGACTAATAAGCTCTCTAAAAAGCTAGGGGTTGGGGACTGGGGTCCACAGGTAAGCTCAGTATGAGCTTATGAAAAGTGGGTAATTACCCTGGTGCAGGGGAGTGTGTATCCCTGCAGGTCTAAATAAGCAAGTGAATATGTCAGAGAAAAATTCCTAAAAATAATCTAAAAGTGGATTCCACAAGTTAAGCTGATATATATTAATCTCCAAAAAGATCAGGGCCAAATTGTGGAAACTAAATTCAGGAAAATTCTTGCAAGATTTGGATTTCTGCCTAGCTATGCAAATTTGACTTTTTGGTTTTTGAAAGATGTCGACTTTTTTGAACTTTGGCTTGATCTAGCTTACTGAAAATGATAAATTAAGATGAA